>JAQGDG010000312.1:0-193496 GCA_029844215.1 Przewalskia tangutica | reverse complement strand
TTTGATTTTTCGGCGGAAAAAGTTTCAGGATTTTTGTGAAGGAAAAAGGTTAGATTAATAGAATTGGATTTCGGATTCGGTATTCGGACTTTTGGAATATTTAAATTATGGAGATTTATTTCGGAGTTGGTCACGCGTGGGGCCACGGGGAGGAAATTACAGTTTTGTGGGGCCCAGCATTTTGGATTTTTGGCATTGCAGTTTTTTTGGAAGATGAAATATTTTTGGGCCGAGTAGGGGCGACACGTGTCGCCCAGTGTGTGTTGGGTGGAGAAGAATGAGTGGGGCGTTTATTTAGGTGGACAAGTGGCATTTTTGTGGTAGCCACTTGTCCCATTTTTAATATTAGCCAAATGGTTGGCCAACTTCTTACCTTCCTGTGCCCCATCCTACTTACCTGCTGTAGATCTTGTGCATTTGATTTCTATAAATACCCGCGTATCACGAGACTTTGTTCATCCGTAGAGAAGTTTCCAGGCAAATTCCCCTCCACTCCACTTGGGGTTCTCGTCCAAACACCCCCAGTGAGTAGAATTCTTCAGAAATGTTGTTATTCCAAATACTTTAGCCTAAATCCTTGTGGTATTCCAAAAGAAATCTGACATAAGGCAGGAGAAATACTCACTTTATTCGCTAGTCGCAAAAATGAAATACTAGAAAAATCTTCATAACTTAGATGAAGTGTTAAGAGAATTTGTTTGGAAACTTCTAAGGGGAGGCGGGTTGGAGCGTCGGGAAGTGGAGCTAAGCGTTGCTGAGGATCGACATTAAACTTGGATAATTTTGGGCTTATCGAGGTTGAAGTACTACGGTAGTGTATTAGCGGGAAGGGGTGGAAAAGGCGAGCAAGGTTAGAGTACTTTGGGCGTTTTGCTAATTGTCGATGTCGTCGCGAGGTATGAACCTCTTCCTATCCTTTCCTAACGCATGATATTTGTGAAATATATTTAGTGCGGTAGGCCTTGCGTGTGTTTAAGTTGATTTTCCTTTTGTGTCCTTGACTTGATTCCAAAAGTTAGTGACTTGTTATATAATGTCAAGGACTTGAATTTTTGTTAAAAGTTGTAGAAACCTCATACGTGAGTAATGAGTACTTAGTTTTAAAGAATAGGTTTCTTTGATTTCGGAAATGAGAATAAGTAGCGAACAAACCGCTGCAGCGTTAATAAAGGAAAATGTATTAACAAATAGTGGTATATTAAAACCCGGTGAAACCTCCATCTATAGAAGCTAAGATAAGACAAAATTATGTTACATTTTCTAGATCATGGCTGCTTTAATAAGATTATTTATAAACAGAATAACTACTCATAGCATGGGCATAGGTTTCGATTGTTTTAAAAAGTTAGTTATTTGATTTAAGGTATGAACTGTGATACTGAAAATAAAAAGACTTGAGTATTTGGAAATTAGTGACTTGAACTTTTGGAAAAGAATGTTGTTACTTGATTTTAAAGGAAAGTGTTTTGATTTAAAAAGGAAAGTATGGTATTATCTTAATGTCTTAGAAGAGAGTTTAAAATGTTATGGCCCAGATTCTGCAGAGTCCGTGGGATGGGTAGGGAATGTATTCCACGATTTGACACAGGAGTCCGTAGGATGGGCCAGGAATGTATTCATGCGATTTGACACGAGTCCATGGGATGGACCGGGAGATGTATTCCACCGCGATTTGACACGAGTCCATAGGATGGGCCAGGGAATGTATTCCACCTGCGCGATTTCCTGAGTCCGTAGGATGGGCCAGGGAATGTATTCCATAGCGATTTGACGCCGAGTCCGTAGGATGGGCGGGAATGTATTCGGCGCGATTTGTACTTGAGTCCGTAGGATGGGCCCAGGGAATGTATTCCACGATTTGACACGAGTCCATGGGATGGACCGGAATGTAATCCACGCGATTTGACAAGTCCGTAGGATGGGCCAGAATGTATTCACGAATTTGACACGAGTCCGTAGTGGGCGGAATGTAATCTGTCCGCGACAGGTCAGACACGTGGTACAGTGCCTACCACGGGCACCCTAGATACAACATCGAGGAGAAAATCGGCGGAAATAAAAACATGAACATGAATTAGAAGAAAAGATAAATAAGCAGGCGACCCCAGCGGTTGCATGTCATTATATCTGAAAATGCCCGAACGGTTATCCTTTTTGCATACGCCTGTGATTACTCGGACCTCTTAAGATTCCTGGCGATTGTAGAGACGGGGCCCTTGACCCTGATGTACAAGAACCTACAACTCGGGAACACATGCAGAAGATAAGCCTCGTGAGCCAGACTTACACTGAAGGCAGAATGAGATCTGGGCGGGGATCGACAGCCGATGTGCTTCCACTGCGGCATGAGCATGGCCCGAGAAAGTCATTCTTGGGTACCAGGAAGTATGTGAAGCGGCAAATCATAAGTAAATCATAATAGCCCTAAAAGCGGGAGACATGTATGATAACGAAATACGATGCAGCAACATAAGCGATCGGAGTCGGGGACTCGCGTATAAAGTCACCACTCCGATATAGCTATGGGTCTGGCGCCATGTATCAGCATCGCGTTAAGCGTCGCGCGTGCACGGGAATCTTGCATCGGTGTAGACATGTCCGTGATCGCGACAATAATAACAAGGCGCGTGGCCCACGTACCCGGAATCTTTGCATCGGTGTGGCATTGTGTAACCTCAATAACAATATCTTGGGTGATCGACGCGCCCGTGGCCACGTGCCCGAATCTTTAAACCGGTGTGAACGCGTCCGTATTGCGGTAATAACCGCTATATCAAGATGTGTCAACGCGGCGCGTAACCCGCGTACCGGATACTGCGTCGGTGTAGACGCACGTAATGCGAACGCTGATAATAACAAGGCGCGTGGCCCACGTACCCGGAATCTGCGTCGGTGTAGACATGTCCGTATGGCATCAGCAACAGGCGATAATCAAAATGAAACATACGATGGAATTCTCCGTCAGCGCGTGCGTCGAGTAAGTTCTCGACAAGTCAATGACCACTCTGTCGAGCGGTAACGAAATGCCACGCGCAATGACAATGACATAGGCCAAGTTTCACAACAACAGCGTGGCCGAGTTTCCGCGACGCTTAAGCATAGGCAAGTTTCCGCAGCGACAAGCATAAGTGAGTTTAGCGGCAACCACAAAGTACTTTTCGTTTTATGCCCAGAAATGCGGGTTTTAACAGTACTCACATCGTTAAGTTCTTTTAAAAAGAAGATCATTACTTTTATAAAGTCGCAAATACCGTAGTATTAGAATGACCAACCGCGTTCCCTTTTGAAATCAAGTAACAACATTCTTTTCCTAAGTTCGGTTTGCACAGTTTGACAATTTTCAAGTACCGTTTTCAAATGGTTTCATAGTTTCCAAACTTAATCATGATTATTTTTAGAACGATTGGGTAATATATGTCTCGCGTAAAGTAGAGTTATTCTTGTTTACAAGCGTTAGCATTATTGACCGTGATGCAGAAAATGTATATCATTTTGTCTAAATCTTAGTTTTATGCGAGATGGAGGTTCTCTTGGTTTAATACAATTCATCATTATTGATACATTTTCCTTTATTAGTATTTGATGGTACAGCCGTCTGGCGATTACGATTTCGAAATCGATCAAAACGTATCCACTAAATAAAACCAAGTACTCATTCTTTCACGAATGAGGTTTATTTGTTATTAGCATTAAAACAAATAAGTTAAGTCTCTTTATCTTATAAGATCAAGTCTCTTAACTTGACATCAGTAAACCATTTCTTTACCTCTCTTAAGGCATTTATACTAACTCCCGTAAAGCTAGTATAACTCTTTTAAAACCTTTTAAAACCAAGTGTTACTAAAGCTGCTTGATTTATAAATCTTTTGAAATACATCAATTCTTATTATAACTAGCCGGTTATAATTCCTGTAGAATACCTTTTAAAACCAAGTATTTTCTTACCTCGTAAAAATTTGTTATAACTTGACTTCCCGTAAACCGTTATAACACTTTATGTTTTAAAACTCATCAACACGGTTAACCGTATGCGTCTGCAGTACTACATAGTTCACGTAATAAATGCTAGAAGAGATGGGAAGAGGTTCACATGCCTGCGGCAGTCTTGAGCTAATGGCAAAGCGCTCCCGAAGTACTTCAAACCGTCAGCTACTCCTTAAGCCACGTAGATCGCACCACCACGTAGTCTTTGACACTGCTCCTGGGCCACAAGTGACTTATTAACATGCAGATCTAAGTGGGTCCATGTCTCTGAGAAGAATTCGTGACACACTCTTTACATAGCAGCGTTAATCTCATAAGCTGCAGGAATGACTGCGAGCCAACCGAGGGGGTTTGCGATCTGCTTGGGCGATGTACAATTCTACTCTGAGAATTTTCTGCAAGTCTCTTGTATGCTGATCTGTATGATCTGATTGATTCGCTTCTTTAAATTCGAGGCTTAAGTGTGAGGAACATTGCAGTAAGTATTATTAGAACCGTGAAAGACATTTGCAGCTGTATGTTCAATTCTATATATAGTATACCTTAACTATATATTCCAACAGCATGTAATTTCGATTGTGAGGAAGGTCAAAGTATTTTTCTCGATAAACCCCAAAATTATCCAAGTTTAATGTCGACTCTGAGCAAGAGTTTAGCTCTACTCAGGAGTGCTCCAGTCGGCTCCCGAGCCGCCTTGCCAGTTCTCATAACCACTTTCAACTCAAATACGGGTGAAAGATTTCCTTAGGAGTTTCGTTTTTGTGGCTAAAGGGAAGTATAATAGTATTTTAAGGTTTTTCGTATAAAGGAGTACTTTGGAAAGTACTACAAGGTATTGGCTAAAGTATTTTGGGCATTATAACAATACTTGAAAAGTATTTCTATACCAAAAAGGGGGGTATTTATACGAGACAACTAGGCTAGGGGGGGGGGTACCCCACGGCTAACCACTACAAAGGGGGAGGGGGAAGCTCTCGGCGAGGGCCGGCTAGGAGAGGAGGAGGGCTTTGGGCGAGAACCACGAGAGGGAGGGAGTATTTTTGGGGGTGGTAGATTGCTCGATTTTTGGATGAAGAAGTTAGAAATGACTAGGGGGTATTTATAGGTCAAGTGAAGGCGACCAATGGCGAAGATAGAACAAGTGCATGGCAGTGTAAGGCCAAGATTTGGCCATGTGCTACCTTGTCCGCCACACCCTGAAAATATCTCTGCAAACGCCGACCAGGGAAGGCACCGTCCAACCTTGCCCGGCTGTTGCCGGGTCAACTCAGCACCGATTAGAGGTGACAGGAGTGTGGCCCTCTGCGTTGATCAAAATGTTTAAGTCTCTCGGAAAATCATAAAATTATTAATGACGCAGCGGAATTTTTTCCCCTACGGCTGTGGGAGAAGCGTTTGCGTCAACGACTCGTCGGGTGTTGTGTACAATTTTCAAACTAGCCAATCCTTAAGGCTTAAGTATTATCGTCGCATACCAAATGCGTACTCTGCGAAATACGAGTATAACATTGCTCCCCTTGAAACATTGCGTCCCGAATGTTCCTTTACCGATCTCAAAACAAACACGTCGCGGTATAGCCTTTACTACTATATACGAAACCAAACGTACACCTTTGTACAAAAAATAACATCGCGCGCGAAGCCCGAATCCAGAGCCAGCGAGGAGTCACCTGCATTTCAGTCCGCCCCGAGGTCAAATATAAATCTCTTGGCGCGCCGTTTCAAAAGAAAGCGATCACCTGCGTTAAACCACTCCTATCGTTGTACCTACCGAACACTTGAACTGCTCTAGTATCGTACCATACTTGATTTCCAAAACTTTGGAGTCACTACCTCGAACTTGATCACATCTTACTAGCCTCGATCTGCAAAGGCCATTCGGCCTTGATGATTAAATTGAGCGTATCCCATGACTGCATCGATGGTCGCCAAGCTTGGGCTCTGCACCTCGTGACCACGCACTGGCGGGACCACGAGCGGCCAGTATAGCGCAGGCAGCGGGTTGGCCTTGTAGCGACCCGACCAGTATCGCCAACTCTTGCTCGCCGACCTGGAACAATCTTGCTAAAAAACACATCATGAAAGCTACCACTTTCATTTGCAACCAGGAACATCACACAATCGTTCTGGCGTAAAATGCGCTCACAGCCAGATCAGCTACGCCAATCTTGCTTGTAGACCAAAGAGAGCGGCGCACGTCTAAAGTCTCGAGCGTAATATTCTAAGGTTAAATCATTTTCTCACCCCGAACACCCTTTGCTAAGCATGTTTCTAAATCACATTTTAGCACGAAGCTATCCCGGTGTAACACTTAACCACGTTATCATAACATACAAAACTCTAGATAGTTAGGATATACACGAAAATAGGCGGTTGAGGCCGTGGCCAGAACTTCCGCGACCTCGTGGCCGCCAGCGCACTAGTAATGCATGCTATCCTACCGAGCGCTACCTGGTGAATGATCCCTCGTCGTATGGCCTGTTAGCATAAGAGGAATAACAAGCTCCGCGGTACTCGACCAGAAATGTAGTACCGCGTCCCGACCACCTGTAGTGGTGGCGCATGCAGCCGCGCTACTCCGCGAACCTGCGAAACACGGGAGCCACTGACGCTCACGAATATCCCAAAGGTCGAAAGCTGCGGAGACGATACACTGTCGTGGATCATGGCAAATACTAGCTATCTTGGCGATCGCCTCGAAAATTGCAAAATATCCGTGCGTCTTGGCACCAACCTGTGGCAGTCCCGCTGCGTCGATCTCTGCGCTCCTCGCACCCAAGTCGTAGGCACAGATCACGGGCAATGTCCGTGCCGGTGGCTGCAGAACAACTCTGCGCTGTGTCGGCCGAGCCTGTAACGCCTTCGGTGCACTCGATCCTCGTACTAGCTCTTGTGCGAAGAACATCACAGGGCGATGAGTCGAACTACATTGTACTCCGGTATGCGCCGTTCTGCCTCAACATCAAAAATCTGTCGGCCCGAGCCCTCCTCATTTGTAGGCGAAAATGTGCCGGAAGGCCGGCTTCGTCCCCGAGCGGTGGAAGTGCATCTTTCTCCCACAGGAAAGCTCGCGAGAAGTCAAACGATCGGCTGCGGTATCGCAGCGGCGATCGCGAGCAAATAATCACGATTCAGTCTCTGGCCTTGATCACCCGCATTATCCTCTGCATTGTGGATGAACTCCTGGCGGATAAATCTCCGCTTTCGGCAGAAGTAAAACTTCGGGCGACTGCAATAAGAAATCCAGTAGCCTCAGCTATCTGCGCTTGATTAACGCTACGATCTTCTTTGGGCTAGGCTGCTGCGTCCGGCCTATCTAAATATCATGCCACGACCATGCTTTGGGCCATCTCCTTGCCCGGCTATCTCCCCGCTCCAGGTGTGGGGCGGAGGCTCGGTCTTGTAGTCGGCGCGGCTGCTGCGGCTCTGGGCTCTGTTTGAGTCTTTGGCGGCGTCATAAAACTCGCCGTCTAAACCTTACCTCGGTATTGGCCAAGACCTCGCGCCGCCGCCTCCTCAGAATCCCACTAGCGGCTCCCTCGGGTGCCTTGCCCTTACAGGCCTAGTTGCGCTCGCGGGCGTGGCGGTAAAAAAGCGAAACACGTCGAGGAGGTCGACTTACAACGACTCTAGGCGATCTTAGAATGAGAAGAATAGAAACCAATCCTCACATGTCCTATAGCCTCACGATTATAGATGCTGGTGCACAACTTTTGATAATCAAGACTACCATGAACCGCGGTCTGTAGACCTTTCCGAGGACTAGCTGGCTGCGATGCAGCTTTTGTCCGCGACCGAACCGGGCTGGTAGTACTACCGGGCACCACTAGTGATACAACATCCGGAAAATCGTGGAAATAAAAACATGAACATGAATTAAGAGAAAGATAAATAAACAGGCCAACCAAAAGCAGTTGCCTTACCGTCATATATACAGAAATACGACAGTTATCCTTTTTATACACTTACAACGATTACTCTGATTTCCAGATTTACAACGACTATGGCGGGACGGGGCCCGCCAAACTCTGAATGTACAGAACCTACAACTCGAGGGCAATGCAGGAGAAGATAAGCCTCGGCGGGCGGAACACGAGCATTTGAATGAGATCTGAGCGCGAGGATCGGCGGTAGATGTGCCCCTACTGCTTGGCATGAGGCAATGGCCAGAAGAGAGTCGGTGCAAGCGGTACCAGAGTATGTGAAAGCGGCAAATCGTAAATGAAATCATAATAGCCTAGCGGGAGAGCGTGTATGATGCAAATACAATTCACAGCGACATAAAGCGGTCAAGTCGGGGACTAGCGCCCTCCAGTCACCACTCGAGAATATAACTATGGGTCTCGCGCATATGGCAACATCCATCGTGTTCGCATCGCTGGCGCGTACCTTTGAGGAATCTTTGCATGCGGTTGTAGAAGCGTGTCCCATGATGCAGCTTGATAATAAGAATGCCCGGCGTAGCGCGTACGCCGGAATCTTTGCGTCGGTGTAGACATGCCGGTAGCAACCTCGATAACGATATCTTTGGGTGGTGCGGCCTGCGCATGGCCCGCGTGCCCCGGAATCTTTGCGTCGGTGTAGACACGTCCATGTTCGCGTGTAATAACCATATGTCGGGTAATCAACGCAGGCGGCGTAGCGCGTGCGTACCGAATCTTGCGTGGGGTGTAGAGCATGTCGTAGAAGCGAACAATAATAACAAGGCCGCATGTACGTGCCAGGAATCTTGCATCGGTTGTAGGCGTGTCCGTGTGACGTCAACCTTAACAAAGCATTAATCAAAATGGAAACTATGCGAGTGGAATTACTCATCAGCCGCCCATTGCGATCGAGTAAAGTTCTCGACAAATCCGTAGGCCGAAGCCTCTATCGAGCGCGCGGTAACGCAGAAAATCACCACACGCACCTGACAAGCTTGACAAGCATAGGCAAGTTTTAGCGACCATGGCAACAAGCGAGTTTCACAACAACAAGCGACAAGCGTAAGCAGAGTTTCAGCAAGACAACGGCATAAGCAAGTTTCACCAGCCAGCGCGAAATATAACTTTCGTTTTGCTGCCAAAATGCGGGTTTTTAACTTGGTACTAATGCGTTAAGTTCTTTTAAAAGAGATCATTACTTTTATAAAAGTCACTTGCGATGCAGTAGTATTAGAATGACCATTCGGCGTTCCCTTTTCAAAATCAAGTAACAAGCATTAACTTTTCTAAGTTTCGGTTTGCTGGTTTACGATTACTCGAAACTTACTGCGTTTTCAAATATGGTTTCTAGTTTCCAAACTTAATCCACTTGATTATTTTTAGAAACGATTGATTGGGTAATATATGTCTCTCACGTAAGAGTAGGTTATTCTTGTTTACAGCGTGTTCTTATTCTGACCGACACGTGATCTAGAAAATGTATATCATTTTTGTCTAAATGCTTAGTTTACTGCGGATGGAGGTTTCTACTGGTTTTAATACAATTAAATCATTATTGATACATTTTCCTTTATTAGCGACTGGAGTGGTGCAATCGATACGTTACGATTTCAGGAAATCGAGTAAAACATTATCCCTTTAAATAAAACCAGAGTACTTTCATTACTCGCTTTGAATGAGGTTTCCTGCGAACTGTTAGCATTAAAACAAATAAGTTAAGTCTCTTATCTTATAAGATCAAGTCTCTTAACCACTAACGTCGATAAACCCGTATTTTCTTTACCTCTCTTAGACATTATACAACTCCCCATTAAGCTATAGTATAGCTAACTTTTTAAAACCTACCCAAAACCAAATGTTACTATAAAACTGTGGCCGATTTATAAATCTTTTTTGAAATACATCGAAGTTCTTTTATTATAACTAGCCGGTTTATAATTCCACATCGATTACCTTTTTAAAACCACAGTATTTTCTTACCTACGTAAAAGTGTTATAACTTGACTTCCCATAAAACCGTTATAACCTTTATGTTTTAAAACCTGTCGAAACACTGATTAACACGTATGCCGTCACGGCGTACTACAATAGTTCACGCGTGCTCATCTTTAGAAGAGATAGGAAGAGGTTAATACCTGCTGACCGGCAGTGCCGGAAACTAATAGCAAAAGCGCTCCAGTCATGGCAAAGCGAAGTGGCTACTCCTTCGGCCCAGCCAGCGTGATCGCACCCTGCGTGAGTATTGACCTATAAGGCCTGAAAGCGACACAGTAACATCTAGATCTGCAGCCGTTCCATATTACGAAAAAGTCAGCCGTGCCTCCCCCACTGCGCCAGCGGCGTTAATCACCTCGCTCTGAAAGTAGGCATTTGCAGAAGCCAACGGGGTTTGCCGCATCTAACCAGGGCAGTGTACAATTCTACTCGAGAATCTTACGCAAGTCTTGTAATACGATCACATGTAATTGATTCGAGTTCCAACTTCTTTAAATTCGGGCTTAAGTATGAGACATTCACGCGAAGTAAGTATTATTCGGGCTTAGAAGTCGAAAGAGCATTGCCATACTTTATTATGTTCAATTCTATATATGTATACCTTAACTATATATTCAACCAATCATGTAATTTCCAATTACAACGGTGAAGTCGATTAGTGTTTACCTCGATAAACCCCAAAATTATCCAGGATTTAATGTAACAAGCTCACGAGCAGGTTTAGCTCTGCTCAGGAGTGCTCAATCCGCTCCAAGAAACCTTAGAAGTTACTGCAAGCTTACTTATAACTTGACTACGGTGAAAGATTTCCTTAGGAGTTTCGTTTGTGGCTAAAAGTATAATAGTGTTGCTAGGGATTTTTCGCATTATAAAGGTACTTTGGAAAGTACTACTGGTGTTGGCTTTAAGAGTATTTTGGGCCATTATAACAATACTTGAAGAGTATTTCTATATACCTTTGCTGAAGGGGGTATTTATCTGAGGGCTTAACTAGGCTAGGGGAGAGGGGTACCCATGGCTAACCACTCTGGGGGAGGGGAAGCTCTGCGGCCCGAGGGCGGCTTAGGAGAGGAGGAGAGGAAACTTTTGGGCCGAGAACCACTTGAGAGGGAGGGAGTATTTTGAGACTTAGGTAGATTGCTCAATTCATTTTGGATGAAGAAAGTTCAGTGACTAAGGAGTATTGTTATATGGAGTCGATGAAGGCCAACCAATGGCGAAGATGAAGACACAGTGCATAGCAAGTGTAAGGCGAGATTTGCCATGTGCTCGCATTTATCCATCCCTAACGCAAAATATCTACTAACCGCTTCGACCAAGAAAGGCACAAAATGCGATCAACGCTTGCCGCTTTGTTGCGTCCACTCCTTCTGATTAGAGGTGACAAGTGTAAGCCCTGCCGTTGATCAAAATATTTCGTCTCTCGGAGAAAAATCATAAAAAATTAATTAATAGGCAACGTAGCGAATTTTTCCCTACGGTAGCTGGAAAGCGTTTGCGTCGAAAACGACTACTGTCGGGTTATTTGTGTACAAATTTTGAAACTAGCCAATCCTTAAAGCTTAAATTATTACTCGTGCGCGCTGGCACGTCACGTCTACTGCGGAAATGCGGGGTATAACATATTCCAATACGATCAGACACAGGAGTCTATGAGATGTTGAGGGAATGTGACAATGCGATTCCACCTCGAGTCTGTGGGATGAAGTAGCGAGACATGTTATCACGCTATCCACGATTTATACGGGGTTTGCCCGGCGGTGAGGAAGGAGTTCCACGATCGTGAGGGATGACTTTGAGGGCGTGAGTCACGACTTGACATATGGCTTGCTTATATGTTGTATGCTTTGTAGTTTGGTTATCAATACGTGTCTCTGCTTTATATGAACTATTATGATTTATTTACCCGATGTTTCAGTTTCACATACTTAGTACTGTTGTCTTGGCGTCGCTTGGAAATTGCGTTAAATGCGCGAGGTAGAAGTCACTTGCGATCGTCGATCCTCGCTCATGGGATCTGCGGTTCAGCGTTTTAGGGAAGCTTCCGTTTCTCGGAGGCTTATCTTTGGTATAGTCCACAATAGATTTGTAGATGCTTACATTCGGGGTATGGCGAGTTTTTAATCCACGTCGTTGTTGTTATAACGTTCGTGAAAGTGCGTACATGAATCTTGTTGGTGGCGAAGTTTATGTAAAAGGGATGTAGCTGATGCCGTATTCCAAGTTTTATTTATATATTGAGAGAAAGGTAACCCGTTTTTGGATTGCTTTGTTTTCTTATTTCATTATTGTATATCTTGTTTCATGTGTATGTTTTTATTTAGCTGATTTTCTACGATGTTGTATCTTTAGGGTGCAGGGGTAAGGCACGATTGTGGTCGGCCAGTCGTGCGTGACAAAAGTGGTATCAGGCGGTTAATCCTCGGAAAGTGTCTACTGAGACGCTGTATCTAGTAGAGTGCTTGATTATCGGTGTATTTGTGCACTGCATCCTATATGTCAGGGGAGAGCTACTGAGGATATTTAGGATTGGTTTCCATTCTTCTCGCTCACGAATCGTGCCTTAGAGTGTGTTATAAGTTGGACTCCTCGGGCGTATTCGTATGTACGATTGTGCCTCTGCGAAAGGCAACGAGCCCAGAGGCAAAGCGGCGAGAGGAGCTCTGAGTAGAACACGAGAGGTTTCGAGGCAGCCCGATCATTACGAGATAGTACTTGGAAAGCGAGTTTTATGGCCTTAGCCAGCCGAGTTTGGCGGTACTTGATTTCTCTGAGCCCACGATACAGGCGTCGGTTCCACGACCGAGGCCGAGGATATAGGTTACAAGAGATGACCGATTCTTAGTGGGTGGTGGTAAATTTACAGAATGAGGCGGACGGGGCCGATGGTTCGGCGATGCCGATGATTCACCTGGTCAGATGATGCGAGACTTGGGATTTCTTGATGCGGTTCGCGAGTTACATGGATAGAGAGAGTGAGGATGATCCTCGGTGTCGTGCTAGTTTGGGAGATTGTTATCTTTGCGGCCAGCCAGCGTTTGGTGAGAGTTTGTCAGGCCAGGTATGCGGATGTTGAGACTTCGGCGCGGGATCGGTGTTGGTTCATCACCGTCTATAGTTATACGCCATTGAGAGCGGGATTTGATTAGGCGGCAAAGGAAAGTGGCGATGAATTCTGAGAGATATCTTGGCCTTGAGAGACTTGTTTAGGTCGTTATGGTAGATCGTGTGAGTGCTATGTTCGGTTAGCATTGTGTAAGTTGTGATTAGAAAACATGGGTAGTTGAAAAGGGTAAGTGCAGGGGCGAGAAAATGGGGAGCAACCAGAATTTATAACGATTTAGGACCTTGGATGCAAGGCCGTCTGAGTGGATATTACGGTTGGTCATTGCCGAAATACTTGGTATCGTGATATATATTGTGGGATAATTCCATGGGTAGTGTGAGATGGAAGTGGTAACTTTCATGGCGTGAATTAGTAAGATTATTCGGATCGGGGAATGAGAGTTTAGTCTGAAGTGGAGTCGGGTTGAGGCCATATCGCGAGTCAACCGCGACCGGAATGTGGTGGGTCGATTTGAGGTGGTATGCTAGATGATAAGTCCGCGAGGGTGTTAGGCTGAAGATTAGGTAACCGTCGTATGAGTTCGTGGATGCGTTCGACCGATGGTCGGGTTGATGAGTCAGCCCGTCTTGTCTTTCGATTGGGATTTGTTTACTCGGCGGAGGTTATGCGAGATGTTATCGGGGAAGGTTGTAAGAGGCTGCAGAGTTCCTACTTTTATTATGGCGGCGGTGGAGCCCGATTTATGGCTATTTCTTTTGGGAGAGTTTTACCGGCGGGGTTAGGAACTGAGGTGAGTCTCGATGTGCGATCACCTCGGTAAGCCAGACGAACAGCGCATTTTATCGGACTTTTGGGGATAGGTTCACGGGCCAGGTGTTTTGATTTGAGGGTAGATGTGAGGATTATTTGCCTCTTGTTGAGTGAGTATTATATAGCTACCATTTGATATTCGGATGGTGCCTTATGAAGCCTTGTATGGCGGAAGTGTAGGTTCTTGGTCGATTGGTTCGATGTTGGTGTTATACCGTATTTCCAGTATATGCGTTGAGGCGTGCGTCTGGTTTAAGCCTTAAGTAGGCAAAGTGAAATTTGTGCCTGCTTGCGAAAGAATCGTTTCAAATGACGTTTCGGACTTTGCGAAGGGAAAATTACGGCTATGTCATTTATTATTTTTGCGGATTTTTAGAGATGAAATATTTTGGACCAGCGGGAGGGTGACACTTGTCACTTGCCAGTGGAGCGAAGCAGGCGTTTTCTTGCCTTTTCTTTGGTCGAGTTAGGTAGGATATTGGTGTGGTAGATTGATAAGGTGGGACCACACACGTGTCCAAATCCTCACTTTCAGCCCCAGCTTGGCTTAATCTTGGCGTTGAATGTCCTATAAATACCCTCGATGCAAGACTAAATCTTAATCAAATATCATTTTCAAGTCTAAAACCCACTCCCCAAAGTGTAGTATTCGTCCAGTCCTCCCTCCCCACTTGTGAGCCTTGTGAAACCAACCCCACTTGCCTAGTTGTTTCGTATAATACTCCCTTGGTAGAAAAATACTCTCAGTATTGTTACTATTCCCAAATACCTTTGAAATACCTTGTAGTATTCGAGTTACACACATACTAAAAGCCCGAAATACTATTATACTTCCTTTAGCCACTAGCGAAACCTAAGGAAATCTTCATAGCGAGTTGAAGTATTAAGAAGAAGTTGCGTAGAACTTGAGGGTTGTTTGGAGGCGGGTTGGGCGTTCGAATAGGAGCTAAATGTTGCTCGGGATCGACGTATAAACTTGGATAATTTTGGGCTTATCGAGGTAAATACTATTGTCCTTATTGTAATTGGAAATTACATCTTGTAGTAGTATAGAAATGAATATAAGATTCGTATAAGGATGGTATAAAGAAGAAAATTGAATAGAAGATTATTAAAGAAGAAAGTGACCCACTTACATGGGGTTTGTATTCTGATGAACTTGTGTAGTTTGGCGGGTAGGGAAGTCTGCCCAATTTTCCGTAGAATAAAGGAATCTGTATCTAGAAGTATTTTCTGAGAATAGTCTAGGCGTTGATAGACTCTTATGGCGATATAGGTTGAAATCTGCGAGTGGCGAATTCTACTCGAAGGGTGGAAAAGGCTAACGGACTACGATGCTTTGGGCGTTTTGCTAATAGTCGATAATCGTCGCGAGGTATGTGATTCTTCCTATACTCTTGAGCATGATATTTTAAAGAATATATATATAGTCACGGTAGATGTCGTGTGATTAAGCTGAGCGTAGTTTCACGGCGATGTCTTTTGACTTAAGCTGAATAATAAGAATCTTGAAGTATTTCAAAGAATTAAAACCGTTTTTGAAAGAAGAGTAATACTTGGTTTTGAAAGCTTAAGTTATACTAGCTTTATGGGAAGTTAGGTATAACGACTTAAGAGAGATAAAAGGAACGGTTGACTTAATTAAATTGATTTTAAAGTCTGTTAAAGTGTGAAACCTCATTCGTGAGTAATAAGTACTTGGTTTTTAGAAGGAATAATGTTTTACTGATTTCGGAAATCAGAATAAGTATCGAACAAACCACTGCAGTGCTAATAAAGGGAAATGTATTGAATAATTAAGTATTATTAAAACCGGTGAAACCTCCATCTGCATAGAAGCTAGATGAGACAAAATGATATTACATTTCCTAGATCATGGCTTTTATAAGATTGTTATAAACAGAATAACTACTACGTAAGGCTTATTGTTTTAAAGAGAGTCGTTATTTGATTAAAACTATAAACTATGAAATCTTTGAAACTAAAAGACTTGGGTATCGAAGTTAGGCAAACTTGAACTTTTGAAAGAATGTTGTTACTTGGCGTTGTTCTAAAAGTGTAAGCCACTTAGTTCAAAATAGTGTAAAGTACTTGATTTTAAAACATGAGCGTATTTGGTACTACGGATACTAGTATCGAGTTGATTTTCACGTAAAAGAGGTCTTTTGAAAGGATTAATGTATGTAGTACTTTGGGGTTAAAACCGGTTGTTGTAATAAAATAAGAGTCTATAAGTATGTTGAATTTGCACTATGCTTGTGGTAATAGCCTTTGTTGTGCAAGTGTTGTATTTACGTACTCTGGCGTCTCGTTGGAGAAGGCTATTTCTCCGGTGATTGATGGACATGCTTGACACGATGGGTGGCCGGGTATGCTTCCCTATATCGATCCTTTTGGACATCTGACCACGATAGGTGGCCGAGTATCTTCCATTAAGTGTGATGTTGTTGTTGTTACATGGGCCAGTGCGCAGATGATGAATTAGGGGCATCGGCGGGTTAATCACGGTATATTGTTATCATTATTACATGGACATATGCGCCGTCTGCAAATTCGGGGCATGCGGCCATGCGGCGGGTTGATCGCGGTATATTGTTATCATTATTACATGGGCGTATACGCCGTCTGAATCAGGGCATGGCGTGCGGCGGGTTGATTACGGTACATTGTTATTATTGTTGCATCTGGACATGTCTACAGATGGAAATTCGGGCATGCAGCCATGATCTGAACATGATTGATGTTGTGGGCGTGAGACCCGTAGTTATAATTGAGTGATGACTTTGAGGCGTGAGTCCACGGCTTAGCACTTTTATGTTGTGTCTTGTATTTTGGTTATCATATATGTCTCACCTTTTTATAGTATTAGTTTAACTCTGATATTATCGGTTTCACGTACTTAGTACTGTTGTCTTGACCTCCTTGGGGCTGCGTTCATCTGCATGAGTAAGTGCATCGGTTATCGATCCTCGACAGGATCACAAATCAGCGTATTAGGAAGATCAGTTTCTCGGAGGCTTATCTTTTGGTATGTTACCACAGTGCAGGGTTCTTGTACATTGGGGTATGGCGGGGCCTGTCCCGCCATAGTTGTCGTTACATTCTTAAGTGCATGAAATGCTTGTTGTGGCGGGGTTTGTAAAGATTAAGCTATTCGGTTTGAAAGATTTGTATATATATATTTTATTGGAAGGTGACCGTTTTGGTTGCTTTGTTCTTACCATATATCTTGTTTCATGTTTAAGTTTTATTTCCGCTGATTTTCTCGATGTTGTATCAACTAGGGTGCGAGGTAAGGCACGATCCGCGAGAATCGGGTCGTGACAGTTGGCAAATTGAGATAGTTGGTCCCTACTTGTTTGAGTTGTGGATAAGGTGAAGCTTATCGAGAAGAAGTTATTAGCGGTCGAGTCAGCGAAGTCGTGTGGATAATGGCGTCGACGCGAAGTTGGAGTTTACGGTGGAGTCTTCTTGAAGGAACCACCGGAAGGGTGTGGCGAGATGTAGAAGCGAGAAACTTAGCGGTACTTTGGGCATTTTGGTCGTTGTAGAATAGGCGGGTTGCTATAAGTTATGCTAAGTCGAGCTTAGGAAGCGATGCGTCGATATTCCATGTTGCTATGTTTGGAAGAGTAATCGGAGATCCTCGAGTGTTCCAAGTTAATGATGATCAAGTTAGAGATAGTAACCCAGAGATTTTGGAAGCCCAGCAATAGTGAAATGTAGTGCATTATAGTAGGAAGGGTTAGTGTGCGAGGAAGATGCGACAGTAAGAAAAGAGCTAGGATGTGTTAAGAAGATGGAAGTGTCCTTTTTATAAGTGAAGATGGGAAGAAAGTACCGCTTTGGACCATGGGTGAAGCTAATGGTATTGTTATAAACTTTAGAGATGATTCCGTTGGCTTGGATGTGCGTTTTTGCGAGTATGTTGTATTATGGCCATGTGTGGCATAATTGGTTTAAATAAGTATAGTAGTGAAGACTATCTGACGCAGTGTGCTTGGAGACTTAGAAGAACATTGGGACGAATGTTTCTAAGGAGAAGAATGTTACACCCGTAGTTCAGTATGTATCACGAGGCGTGCGTTCGAAATCGACATTAAAGTTGGAAAGGAAGAAAGATGTGATTTTTCGGCGGAAAAGTTTCGGATTTTGTGAAGGAAAAAGGTTCGTTAATGGGAATTGGATTCCGGTCGGTGTCGGACTTTTTGGAATATTTAAAATTATGGAATTTTATTTAGGAATTGGTCACGTGGGGCCACGGGAGAAATTTACGATTTTGTGGGGCCCGACTTTATTTGGATTTTTGGCATTGCGGATTTTTTCGGAAGATGAAATATTTTGGACAAGTAGGGGCGACACGTGTCACCCAGGTGGCCCGTGTTGGCGGGTGGAGAAGGACAAATGGGGCGTTTTTAGGTGGACAAGTGGCCCGTTTTGTGGTGGCACTTGTCCCATTTTTGTGGTAGCCAAATGGTTGGCCAACTACCCACACATGTACCCGTCCTCACCACACTTGCCTAGATCTTGGCCATTGATTTCCCTATAAATACCCGTGTGTGCAAGACTTTATTTAAATCAGCGTTAGAAAGTTTCAGGCAAAAATTCCCTCACTCCTTAGTGAGTTCTCGTCCAAACACCCCACCTTGAGTAGAATTCTTCAAGTATTGTTGTTATTCCAAATACTTTAGCCTAAATCCCTTGTGGTATTCAAGAAATCTGAACATAAGAGCAGGAAATACTACTTTATTCCTTTAGTCGCAAAAAATGAAGCCACAGAAAAATCTTCATAGCTTAGATGAAGTGTTAAGAGAATTTGTTTGGAAACTTCTAAGGGTTGTTTGGAGGCGGGTTGGGCGTCGGGAAGTGGAGCTAAGCGTTGCTCGGGATCGACTTATTAAACTTGGATAATTTTGGGCTTATCGAGGTTGAAGTACTACAGTAGCGTATTACTTGAAGGGTGGAAAAGCGAGCAAAGGTTAGAGTACTTTGGGGCGTTTTGCTAATTATCGATGTCGTCGCGAGTATGTGAACCTCTTCCTATCCTTTCTAGCATGATATTTGTGAAATATATTTAGTGCGGTAGGCGCGTGTGTTTAAAGGAAGTTGATTTTCCTTTTGTGTCCTTGACTTGATTCCAAAGTTAAGTGACTTGTTATATAATGTTAAGGACTTGAATTTTGTTAAAAAGTTGTGAAACCTCATTCGTGAGTAATGATTACTTGGTTTTTAAAGAATAAAGTTTTACTGATTTCGGAAATGAGAATAAGTAGCGAACAAACCAGCATTGGCGTTAATAAAGGAAAATGTATTGACAAATAATTAATTATATTAAAACCAGTAGAAACCTCCATCTGTAGAAGCTAAGATAAGACAAAATTGTATTACATTTTCTAGATCATATTGCTTTAATAAGATTGTTATAAGCAAGAATAACTACTCACACATAAGGCATAGGTTACTCGATTGTTTTAAAAAGAGATTCGTTATTTGATTAAGACTATGAACTATGAAATCTTTAGAAAATAAAAGACTTGAGTATTTGAAATTAGGCACTTGAACTTTTGGAAAAGAATGTTGTTACTTGATTTTAAAAAGGAAAGTGTTTTTTGATTTAAAAGGAAAATATGGTATTATCTTAATGTCTTAGAAGAGAGTTTAAATGTTATGGCGATTCTACTGGAGTCCGTGGGATGGGCCAGGAATGTATTCCAGCGATTTGACACGAGTCCGTGCGATGGGCCAGGGAATGTATTCCACCGCGATTTGACAGAGTCCATGGGATGGGCCAGGGAATGTATTCCACGATTTGACTGCAGGAGTCCAGGATGGGCCGGGAATGTATTCCACGATTTGACCCCGAGTCCATGGGATGGGCCAGAATGTATTCAGCGATTTGACACGAGTCGTAGGATGGGCCAGAATGTATTCAGCGATTTGACAGAGTCCATAGGATGGGCCAGAATGTATTCCACGATTTGACACCGATTCCATGGGATGGGCCGGGAATGTATTCCACGATTTGAAAGAGTCCGTGGGATGGGCCAGGGAATGTATTCCACAAGATTTGACACCAGAGTCCATGAGATGGGCCGGGAATGTATTCCATCGATCCGACAGGAGTCCGTAGAGATGGGCGGGAATGTGACCGTCACGATTCCACCTCGAGTCCCGTGGGATGGCGAGACATGTTATCGTATCTGCGATTTATACAGATTTGGCGGTGAGGAAGGAGTTCACGGGCGTGAGGATGACTTTGAGGCGTGAGTCACGACTTGACATGGCTTGCTTATATGTTTATCGTAGTTTAGTTATCATACATGTCTCTGCTTTATATAGACTATTATGATTTCATTCTGATATTTTGATTTCACATACTTGGTACTGTTATCTTGACCTCGCCCGAAGTGCGTTAAATCTGCATGGTAGAGTACGCGATCGTCGATCCTCGCTCGTAGGATCACGATTCAGCGTTTTAGGAAGCTCGTTTCTCGGAGAGCTTATCTTTAGTATAGTCCTGTGCGTTGTAGAGTACTTACGTTCGGGGTATGGCGGGAACCTGTCCGTCGTTGTTGTTATAACATTCGTAAGTGCATGCAAATCTTGTTGTGGCGAGTTTGTAAAGGGATGTAACTTGTCACGACCGGCCAGGGCGGCGGTGCCCGACACAGGCACCTGTTCGGTATACATCGAGAGAATAGCGGGAACATACCGCAACATAAACACAGTGTAAACAATATATCAACCAGGCTGGCCGATAAGGCGCCTTCCATAATATAAACAAAGTCAAAGTACAACTTTACAACTCGGTTCTTTACAGACCACGTATGTGAATCTGGACCTACAGGAATAACAAGCGTGGCGGGGCGGGGCCCGCATACCACGAATGTACATAATCTACAATATCGGGGAAGAGCGTACCAAAAGAAAGACAAGCCTCAGGAGAATGGAGCTTAGGCGTGCGATAAGTGATCACAGAGTGTGGATCATGACACCTTACCACTCTGCGGCATGAGCGGCCCAGGAAGGGTCGATTACACGATATGTACTAAGTATGAAAAGCGAAAATCTTTGTAATTACAACAAGTTTAAAAGAAAGCGGGAGACATGTATGCTAGCGAGTTACGATTACTCGATTGCCTTACTAACAATGAGAGTATAAATAGGTGTATACTTACGGCGAAAAATAGGATTGGAATCTAATCACGGGACTATTTCACCGCGTAGGTCGGTGGACTGCGTGGTATTCTCGCATGGGACTATTTCACCGCGCGTAAGCCACTTACGGACTCGCGTGAGGTATTCCTCGCGTAAATTTGGACCGCGCGTGGGACTATTTCACCGCGTAAGCCACTTACGGACTCGCGTGAGGTATTCGCCGCATCGGGGTTAGCAAGTCCACGAAAATATACAATGCTACAATCGGGAATGACCATGACGAATAATATATCATTAGACCAAATCCGGTTATCACCGCATAACATAAGCTCATCGACATCATGCGATATATAAGCAAGTTAAGAAATCCCAACAACACTGTGCTTGTTCATATACACTCTCATTTTAGTTTACCTAAGGCACTATCATGTCTTTTATAAAAATCAGAATTTAACCCAAGTACTACGTACTTATGCTTTTAAAATGACTCGTTTCATTATAAAACTTCCAAGATACTAATAGCGTAGTATCAGTGACAATTTCTTTTCAAGACAAGTCCATGATACTTTTAGAAATAAAATATGGCTTAAATCAAGTGACTGCGTGTCTTATAAAACCTTAGGCAATTGATGCCTTAAAATCGAATTGCCTTCCGTTAAATCAAGTCATTTATCTTTCCATAAAGTCAATATAACCAACTCCCGTAAAATCGTTATATTCACTATACCTTAGTCATGTACAATTTCCTATCGAGGGACTTATCGTTTAAAAGCGACACAAGTATTACATCTTTAAAATTCTTGAAGTCACTTATCTTTAACAAGACTTAAGGCATCTTTAATATTCTCAAAGAAGTGAGTTAAATCTCTAACTCACCCGACTTGGCATTTAAGTAAAACAAGTAAAGAATGTCAAAGTCTTGTGCGTCTCTTAAGTACTATATCGTGAAACTAGTCATGCTCGAAGGATAGGAAAAGTTCTACATACCTCGTCGGGTCAAACCACTTGCCAAGTACAAAGTCCGCGTAGTCGTCAACCTATAATATTCACGTCGTCTATTAAAGCCTTACTTCAATCGTAGAATATTATAAGTGTTAAATCTCAAATCCTACGGAAAATCGGATGACACCTCCTTTGTATTTACTAAGCTTTGCCATCTCTTTCAAGGCGAAAATGCAATAACAAAACAACCCCAATTGGCTCACAAATACATAGAAGGTAGTCGATGCAAATGACTAACTAAATGACTAATTGGCTCGCAAATACATAGAAGGTAGTCGATGCAAATGACTAACTTCATGACCCAATTGGCTCACAAATATCACGGAAGGTAGTCGATGCAAATGACTAACTTCATGCCCCAATTGGCTCGCAAATATCTGAAGCTAGTCAAAATCGGCCATCTTGAGTTTAACAATACCAATTCTATCAAATTTCCATTTCAATCAAATTTGGTAGCGTAAAATGATATCAGTCGCGTTTGGTTATAACTACCATAATCTTGAGTCGATAACATGCGGCGGTTAACAACGATTAAATTGTAATTCAACAGTAATGGATTACATTACATTTGATTTCAAGACTATAATCAATCCTTAATCTTTATAACTTGATATAACAATTTCATGCTCATGACATACAAAGCTAACAACAATGATATAAGTAATCTTGTAATACTTTCAAAGAGCGAGTTATACCTCAGCGATCCTTAATCCAACTCCAATCGAAGTCGCTCCTTAGTAGTTTAGAGCCTCTCGAAGACACCTCAATCCGCTTGTTGAGACCCTTAGAACAATACCAACAATTATCCTTGAAAACTCAAGCAAAACCTAGAAAGACCGCTGGGTTTTAGTTTGCGACTAACAACGATCTTTTTCAAGATTTTTCTATTGAGATATCTTACACTACCCTCAGAACCTTGGTTTAAAGTGTGGAATCAAATGGACAAGAAACAAATTTTTTCTTTCTTTTTCTTAGTGAACAGTGAGCTTGCACTATGTTAAATCCAAATTTTGTGTAAAAATTTCTAAGTGTTAAGACATCTCTTGCTACTAGTATTAAATAGAGAATTGGATGGTCAAGATAATTACAAATGTGAGGCTTGGATGTGGTCTTACAAAAGATCAAGACTTATTGACCTTTTGACTAGTCAACTTTCTCATGCTACACGTATTTGCAAGACTAAGGTCGATGACCCTCTTGCCGCTTGCATATTTCGACCAGGCATCACATAAGGGGATGACCGTGTTGCCCTCGTTCGACCACGACACTACGTTTCGAGCAATTTCATAATTTCGATAAATTTTTACGAGTCTCGAATCCTTAACATTTGTGAGTTCTTACTTACGTTCTTAAACGTATCCTGCGATTCACGGGTGTAACATTCTTCCCCTTGAAACATTCATCCCGAATGTTCTTTCAGTCCACTTACAATTTGCGACATAGTTTTCTTTCCACCCGACGTACCAAAAATGCCACTCGTAGCGTACGTAAAAGCATTTAAGCAAAGGAACATGATTAACGACAAGTAAGGGCAAAATGAAATACACGAAGGTATAGGAAATAAGTGAGGATACCTCCTCAGCATGTCCTCCTCACTTCCCAAGTCATCTTCTCCGGTTATCATTTCTCCACGGGACTTTGTGGAAGCTAAATCCTTGATCATGATCGCTGACACAGCGATCAGTATCGTATGGGACTCTCATCATCGATAACCCCTCTGTCACCTAGACCTCATTAGTAGGAAAAACTCTGCTGGATCTCAGATACACTTCCAACATAGAAACATGGAAGGCCGGATGTCGCCTCTAACTCGATGGCGAGATCGACTACTTAAGCAACTGTCCCACTCTACGGACGATCTGGTAGGGCCCGATGTGTTATACCCGTATTTCGGAGTATATGCGTGAGGCGTGCGTCTGGTTTGGCCTTAAAAGTTTAAGCCTTGGGCGTTTTTATTTGTGCACAACTCGCTAAAAGAATCGTTTTCCGGCGAAGCGTTTTCCACGGCTTTTGTAGGAAAATTCCATTTATGTCATTTAGTATTTTTGCGGATTTTTAGAGGCGAAACATTTGGACCAACGGGAGGCGACATGGCACCCTCAATTGGTGGACTTGAAATCGTCCATTGGGCGAATTGGACTAAGTGCGCGTTTTTGTGCGCTTTGCGCAAGTCGAGGAGTTGGTAGGATATTTTGTGTGCAAGTTGGCTAAGGACACTTGCCCAAATCTTGACCTTACACTTGCCTTGCACTTGGCATAATCTTGGCCATTGGTTGGCCATCCCTTGACCTATAAATACCCTCTTGTGATGAAGAGTTCTTCGTCCATAAACAAGCTTTCAAGTCTTGAAATCCTCTCACTCTCCTTGTGCATTTCGTCGAAACACTTCCCTCCCTTGTGAAGTTTGGCGAGGCCTACTCCCTAGCCTGGCGAAATCTACCCCCTCCCTTGGTAGAAAAGTTGCCTTCTAGTATTGTTATAATGCCCAAAATACCTAGCCCAAATCCTTAGTACTTAGTAGAAGTTGTGAAGAACTTAAGGTTTCCTTGGAGCTATCGGAGCGTACAACTTAGGAGCTAAGCCTTGCTCCGGATCGACTTTTATCTAGGATATTATTGGGCTTACAGAGGTAAATAATCCTAACCCTCTTTGTATTAGAGAATGCATACTATAGAAGTATAAGAATAAGTATTAAATACTTAGAAGAATAATTGAGCTGTACTCATGGAATTTGTTTTCCTGATGAACTTATATAGCTCATGGGTGAGGTTGTCTTTGCCCGACTTTCAGTAGAATTGTGAACCCTCTGTTTAGAATGACCTTGAGTAGTCTAGACTTTGATAGATGTGCTGTGACTATTATAGGCTGATTCTCTGCGCGTGTGACATATTCAACTTAGCGGGAGGTTTTGTAGAGAAGGTATGTGATTCTTCTAAAGCATGATATTTTTAACATATATATAGTGCGGTGAAGCGTACATGTGTTAAGCGAATAATAACTACGGCAATGTCGTTTGACTTAAGCTTTGAATAATAACTACGTGATGTCTTTTGACTTAAGCACGAATAATAAGAATCGATGCGTTTCAAAGAACTCTTGAATCATTTTTATGAAGATAAATATTTGGTTTTAAAACAAAAAGCTTAAGAGTTATACTAGCTTTATGGGAAGTTAGGTATAACAACTTAAGAAAGAAGTGTTTACTTGTTTGTTTATAAAAGCCGTGTATTGATTTCTGTTAAGTGTAGTTAGATTGTTTGATAAGTAGACATATTATGATGCTACCTGTGGTCGTGTCTTGTAATCTTTGTGTAAGGGGTCATTCTTGCTTTGTGCTTACGTTGCTAAGCGGTAAGTCTGTTGTCTTTGTTATTATATCACCTACCCGCTGACTTATTATCACAGGGCTTGCCACGCGATCACGGTCTATCGGCTTTATCGCGGTCTGTGAGACTATGCGAACATCGGTATGCTCGAGATTGATCATTCGGGTGTTTAGCCCGTCGGGATTCCTATGCGGTCCGTGGGACTATGCGGTCTAATGAGACTATGCGGTGCGAGTCGGCGATTCTGGGGTTAGCTACCCCGATGCGAGAATACCTCATGCGGGTGCATGTGTGACTATGCGGTGCGGAAGTCGAGGACTAGGCACGCGGGAATGATACTATGGGCGATTAGCCTTGCCCGATCGTTCGCGGCCTAGAATAGACACATTCTGATTTTCCTATTCATTTGTTGTTTGTGATGTGGCCTTATGCAATTGGTGATTGTATTTGTGAAAAGGTTTTAAATGCTTTGATTTCATTTAAGTACTTTATAGTTTCACATACTTGGTACATGTTGTCTTGACCTCGCCGAGGTGCGTTCATCTGTGAGTAAAGCGCAGTCTTAGATCAGCATCCTTAGGATCTTTTGCGTTGGTGTCGGGAGCTCCGTCTTCTCGGAGGCTCTGCTTTTAGGTATGATCTCACTGTTGTAGATAGTTTTATCTGATCGGGGTATGGCGGGGCCTGTCATCGCCATAGTTGTATATTTCCTTAGAAATCGGTAGTCATGTTATCTGATTTGGGATATAGCTGCTAAACCGTATTTATATATATATATATATCTTAGAAAGCGACTTTTCTCACATAAGCGTGTCTCATTTACAACTATTTCATGTCTTGTTTTATATTCCGCTGATTACTACGATGTATGACTACTTGGGTGCCGGTGAGCACGATCCACGAACCGGGCAGTCGTGACAAAAGTAGTATCGAGCGATTAATCTCGGAAAGTGTCTGACCGTGTCTAGTAAGTCTTGATTATCGGTGTGTTGTGCACCACACCAATAATCGAGGAGGCTATATGTTATACCGTAGTTGCGGTATGTATGTGAGGGCGTGCGTGCAGTGGCGAAATTTTGAAAAGAAAGAAAGATGTGAGTTTTTACGGAAAAGTTTAGGTTATTTGTGAAGAAAAAGGTTCGTTAATGGGAATTGGATTCCCAGTTTGAGTATTTGGACCATAGATTATATTAGAATTTTGAGATTTTATTTTTGGAAATGGTCACGTGGGGCCAGGGAGAAATTCTGATTTTGTGAGCAGCTTTGTTTTGAGATTCCGGTATTTTGGATATTTTGGAAGGCGAAATAATGCAGGCGAATCGAGCGACACGTGTCACCCCGTGGCACTTGGCGAAATATTTATTGTGCCTGACACGGAATTAGAGTCGTTTTTAAATGAAACATTTTACTAAGCTACGAAGGAAAATTCCGGCTATGTCATTTAGTATTTTTGCGAATTTTAGAGAGGCGGGCGTTTTGGACCAGCGAGAGGGCAACACTTGGCACCCTACCGTTGGTGGACTTGAAAAGGCGGTAGGGCGAATTGATGGGCAAGTTGTGTTAGATATTTGTGTAGATATTTGTGAGGATTTGTGGAGTAGGGTTAGGGTGCGCTTGGCTGATCTTGGCCTTACACTTGTGTAGCACTTGGCTAGATCTTGGCGTTGGTTGGCACTTTGGCTTTGCTATAAATACCACTCCTGTGAAGACTTATTCATTCGCTCCTCAGCTGTCTAAGTCTTGAAATCCCTCCTCTCACTTGTTGTTGCTCTCGTCCAACTCCATTCTCCCCTTAGAAAGAGGCCATGGCGAGAACACCCCCTCACTGCTTTAGTTGTGCTGGCCAGAACTACCACATGGTAGAAAGTTGTCTTCCAGTATTGTTATAATGCCCAAAATACCTTAGCCTTGTACCTTGTAGTATTCGAAGATACCTCTTTCACGTGAAGTCGGAAATACTACCTTTTGTCCTTTTAGTCTGGCCAAAACCCTGGAAATCTTCGTAGTTGGTTGAAGTATGTGAGTAGAAGTTAGTTAGAACTTCTAAGGGTTGTTTGGAGTGGTTTGGGCGCGTGGAGTGGAGCTAAACCTTGCTCGGGAGGCGACGTTAAACTCGGATAATTTTGGGCTTATCGAGGTAATTATCTTGTCCTCTATTGTAATTGGAAATTACATGTTTGTTAGAGTATATAGTTGAAGTATACTATATATGGAACTATACTTAGTATTCGGCAATGTCTTTTGACTTAAGCTGAAGAATAAAGAAGCCCAGGCTGTATTTACATGGGGTGTATGTGCGGTAGACTTGTGTAGTATTCTTGAGTAGAATTGTACCGTCAGGGTAGGCGTGTAAACCCACACTTGGTTGGCTTGGTGGCGGCCTCGATAGAGGAGGAGATTCTGTTGTTGCGGGAGAGTCTTCTTGAATTTTCTATAGAAAGATAGAAACTTGTGTTTTGGGGTTAATAGGCGTTTGGGACCTTTATAGGTGAAAGTACTAAGAGTAGCGTATACACTCGAGGAGTGGAAAGGGCTAGCAAGGTTGTAGTACTTGGAGCATTTTGCTTATTGTCGATAAATCGTCGCGAGGTATGTGAACCTCTTCTATCTCTTACAGCATGATATGTGTGAACTATGTAGTGCGGTGAGCGTCACGTGTGCTAAGTGATTTGGTTGGTTTAAAACATAGGGTGTTATAATAGCTTTATGGGAAGTTAGTTATAACGACCTTATGTAGTGAAAATGGTTTCTTGATGTTAGAAGTTAAGAGACTTGATCTTATAAGATAAGAGACTTAACTTATTTGTTTTAATGTGAATGTTGTGTGAAACCTCATTCGTGAGTAATGAGTACTTGGTTTTAAAGGAATAATGTTTCTTGATTTGGAAATCGGAATGTGTATCGACAGGACCAACTGCGGCGTTAATAAAGGAAAATGTATTGAATAATGATGTGTTGTATTAAAACCGGTAGAAACCTCAATCTGCATGAAGCTAGATGAGACAAAATGATATTACATTTTCTAGATCATGATTTCTTTGTAATAAGATCGTTATAAGCAAGAATAAACTACTCGCGTATATGACATATGTTACTCGATTGTTCTAAAAGGAATCAGTGATTAAGTTTGGGAACTATGAAACCATTTGAAAATAAGAAGCTTGAGTAATTGAAACTAGGCAAGCTGGAACTTAGGAAAGGAATGTTGTTACTTGATTTTGAAAAGGAAGATGGGTCGGTCATTCTAATACTACGGTGTCGGGTGACTTTTATAAAAGTAATGGATCTCTTTTAAAAGAACTTAACGTATGTAGTACTTTGGGGTTAAAGCGGACTTTGGCGTAAAATGAAAGTACTTTGAGTTGTGTGAAACTTGCTATGCTTGTTGTTGTGAAACTTGCCTATCTTGTGATGATAGCCTTTATTGTACAAGCGTTGTGTTTTACGTATTACGCGTCTCTCGATAGAAGTCGGTTGGTAGTTGAAACTTACTTGGATGTCTGCGGTGGCGGAGAAATTCCGCAATGCGTTCTGTTGATAGTATTATTGTTGTTAATCGCTTTGGACATGCGACACGATCGTGGCGCGGGTATCTTCCATTTAGTTAAGGTCTTGTAGTTGTCGCTTTGGATATCTTGACACGATCGTGGCGCGCGGGTATGTTTCCATTCGATTATCGCCTTGTGATTTCCTTTTGGACATGCGACACGATGCGTAGCGCGCGGGTATCGTCCATTTGGAATGTTGTCTTATTGTTTCCCTTTGGACATCACCCGACCACGATGTGTAGCGCGCGGGTATGCTTCCATTTGGATTCTTTGTCTTGTTGTTGAGTCACGTGGACATGTCTACCGATCTGAAGTCAGGGGCATGTGGCCGTAGGACATTGGTATTATTGTTGCATCGTGGACATGTCTACCGTCTGAGTATTAGGGGCATGCGGCCATGTCACGAACTGATTGATGTTGTGGGCGTGAGACCCGTAGTTATATTGGAGTGATGGTATTTTATGTTGTGAGCGTAGTTTGGTTATCATACATGTCTCTGCTTTATATAGACTAGTATGATTTCATTTCTGATATTATGCTGTTTCACGTACTTGGTACTGTTGTCTTGACCTCGCTTGAAGCTGCGTTAATCTGCGAGTAGAAGTACATCGATCGTGGATCCTCGCTCATAGGATCCTGATTCAGCGCATTTGAAACTCCGTTTCTCGGAGCTTATCTTTTAGTAGGTGTTCACGAGTTGTAGGTTCTTGTACATTGAGGTATGGCGGGGCCACTGTCGTCATAGTCGTTAATATATCTTAAGTGCATGTAATCTTGTTGTGGCGGGGTTGTAAAAGGATTAAAGCTATTCGGGTTTTATGTATATCTTGAAGGCATTTGTTTTTGGTTGCTTTGTTTATTTATTATATCCACTTGTTAAATGACTCATGTTTTATGTTCGCTGATTTTCTCGATGTATGTATCCTTAGGGTGCCCGGGTAAGGCACGATGCGGGCCGGGCAGTCGTTACAAAAGTGGTATCGAAGCGATTAATCCTCGGAAAGTGTCTGGACCGTGTCTAGTAGAGTCTTGATTATCGATGTGTTGTGCACCGTCTATGTCGAGAGGCTGCGAGACATTTAGGATTAGTTTCCATTCTTACCGTTCGAGATCGTGCCTTAGAAGTGTGTTGTAAGTTGTACCCCCAGCGTATCTCGTTTTACGATTATGCCTCGCGCGAAAGCGAGCGAGAAGGGCAAAGCGGCGAGTCTTGCTAGTGAATCTGAGAGAATGCGAGCGCGAGCGATTACACGAGTTGTGCTTGAGCCAGCGGGTTTCGCAGCGCCCGGCCTGGCGAGTTTAAGCGCGGCGGTGGCGATGAGACTCTGATGCACGAGCCTCGGTCCACGATGCAGGCGGGGAGATGGAGTCGAGAGATGGCCCGATTATTGGCGAGGTTGTGGCGAATATGAGGAGCAGTGAATCTGGCGATTCGGTTCGATGCTTGATGGATTCGCCGGCGAATAGTTTGAGGCTACGGGACTTTCTAAGTTAGCGCTTGAGTTTTATGGGTCGAGGCACGAGGATGATCGCGAGTTCATCCGGCGATTCTGACGGATCATGCGGGTGATCGAGCTTGAAGCCAGTCTGTGACCTTTGGTTCGCATCGGTGCGTGATCTGCCGTCGATTGGTTTGATTCATGGGAGCTTTCGGGAAGCATGCACTCGGCTGATATGGGATGAGTTTTGGGGCTTTCCTCGCGCTTCTTGCCTCGCGGATGAGGAGAGACGCAGTAAGCAATTTTTGTTACTAAGGCGAGAGAAGCGCGTCGGGAGTACAATGTCGAGTTGATTCTTTGGCTCGATATGTCCTGCGCTGGTGCGGATATGGAGGATAAGTGCGTCGCTCGTCGGGCTTGATGATTATATGGCGAATCTTGTGCGGGTGTTTCTCTTATTGGGCGTGGACATTGCCGCGTGCGAGCTCGTGCGCTAGGATGTGAGGCACGGAGGGTCGGAATGACACAGATCGGCGAGAAGAGGCCGGGGCGGGGTCCTTTGGTGGCTTCGAGGCGGACCGCCTCGGCGGCGAGCTAGTTATATACCCCAGTCTGAGTAGTCCTCGCGCGTCTTGAGGCGGTCGGGGCTCGAGGTTGATTTTGGCGAGCGGGGTGTTAACGGTGAAGCCACCACCTCGTTGTGACCATTGTGGTAGACTCCATTTTGGAGAGTGTCGTGCTAGATTGGGAGTTTGTTTTACATGCGGCCAGCGGGAGCCATTTTGCGAGGCTGTCAGACCAAGAGCGCGGATGTTACGACTCGACGCCGAGGATCGTGGCTGGTTCATCGCGCCTACGTATGCGCCTGCAGTGAACTATGATTAGAGTGGAGCGGTAGCCGGTATATCCTTAACCCTCTAGAGTTTTGGTATCTTTGGTTATGATGGTCTCATTATTGTGTGCTATGTACGGATAGCATTGTGATATGTGTGAGTTAGAATGTATGGTTAGTTGGGAGGATACGTATGGGGGCATGGTAAGTGTGAACCTTAGACTATGTCACGGCGAGACCTTAGGGGTAAGGTCGTCTTGAGTTAAGATTTATTTTTGACCACTTGCTCGAGTAGTAGTATGCGTGGGATTTATTTGTGTGATAAGTCCACGGGTAGTGTGAGATGGAAGTGGTAGCTTCGTGATGTGAGTTAGTAAGATTGTTTGGATCGGGAACAAGAGTTTGGCACGGTTGGGGTCGGGTTTAGGACCGTTTGCGGGTCAAGCCGTAACCGGTTTGAGGTGGGCAGATTAGGTGGTCGCCCGGTGGTAAGTCACGAGGGTGCTAGGCCCAGTTTAGATGATCATCGTATGAGTTCGTGGGCCAGCGTTCGACGAAGCGGTTCGTAAAAGCGGGAATGGCCTTAAGGAAGTTTGAGGTTAGTAAGATGACCAAGTTTGGAGGTAGTGACTCGGAGAGTTTGAGAGCGGAGTAATGGTGAAGTATGGTGCGTCTTGGGAGAGTTCTAGTGTTGAGAAGAGATACGAGTAAGGAGGAAGATAACGTGTGTTATTTCGTGGCGAGATGTGGCGTTGACAACTTGTTAGAGGCTTCGTCGATATCAGTCTTGAGAAGGAACATTCGGGACGAATGTTTCTAAGGAGGAGAATGTTATACCAGTAGTTGCGGTATGTATGTGAGGGCGTGCGTGCGAGTGCAGCGAGAAATTTTGAAAGAAAGAAAGATGTGAGTTTTTACGGAAAAGTTTAGGTTATTTGTGAAGAAAAGGTTCGTTAATAGAATTGGATTCCCAGTTTGGTATTTGGACTTCATAGATTATATTAGAATTTTGAGATTTTATTTTTCGGAAATGGTCACGTGGGGCCACGGGAGAAATTCTGGTTTTGTGGAGCAGCTTTGTTTTGAGATTTAGGTATTTTGGATATTTTTAGGAAGGCGAAATATTACAGGCGAATCGAGCGACACGTGTCACCCCGTATGCTTTCACCGTGAAATATTTATTGTCATGCCTTTGGATTAAGTCGTTTTCGGCGAAACATTTTACTAAGCTACGAAGGGAAAATTAGGCTATGTCATTTAGTATTTTGCGAATTTTTAGAGGCGGGCGTTTTGGACCAGCGAGAGGCAGCAGCAGCACCTCGTTGGTGGACTGAAAGGCGGTAGGGCGAATTGATGGGCAAGTTGTGTTAGATATTTGTGTAGATATTTGTGAGGATTTGTGGAGTAGGGTTAGGGTGCACTTGGCTTGATCTTGGCCTTACACTTGTGTAGCACTTGGCTAGATCTTGGCCGTTGGTTGGCCTGGCTTTGCTATAAATACCACTCCTTGTGAAGACTTATTCATTCAGCTCCTCGGCTGTCTAAGTCTTGAAATCCCTCCTCTCACTTGTTGTTGCTCGTCCGACTCCTTCTCCCTTAGAAAGAGGCCATGGCGAGAACACCCCACTCACTGCTTTAGTTGTGCTAGTGAACTACCAGCTTGGTAGAAAGTTGTCTTCAGTATTGTTATAATGCCCAAAATACCTTAGCACTTGTACCTTGTAGTATTCCAAAGATACCTCTTTCGTAGAGTCAGGAAATACTACCTTTTGTCCTTTAGTCTCAAGCGAAACCACTAAGGAAATCTTCGTAGTTGGTTGAAGTATGTGAGTAGAAGTTGGTTAGAACTTCTAAGGGTTGTTTGGAGTGGTTTGGAGCGCGTGGAGTGGAGCTAAACCTTGCTCGGGAGCGACGTTAAACTCGGATAATTTTGGGCTTATCGGTAATTATCTTGTCCACTATTGTAATTGGAAATTACATGTTTGTTAGAGTATATAGTTGAAGTATACTATATATGGAACTATACTTAGTGATACGGCAATGTCTTTTGACTTAAGCTGAAGAATAAGCCCAGGCTGTATTTACATAGGGTGTGTGCGGTAGACTTGTGTAGTATTCTTGAGTAGAATTGTACACGTCAGGGTGGGCGTGTAAACCCACTTGGTTGGCTTGGTGGCGGCCTCGATAGAGGAGGAGATTTCTGTTGTTGCGGGGAAGTCTTTGCAGAATTTTCTATAGAAAGATAGAAACTTGTGTTTTGGGGTTAATAGGCGTTTGTGACCTTTATAGGTGAAAGTACTAAGAGTGGCGTGCTACTCGAGGAGTGGAAAGGGCTAGCAAGGTTGTAGTACTTGGAGCATTTTGCTTATTGTCGATAAATGCGTCGCGGTATGTGAACCTCTTCCTATCTCTTGGCATGATATGTGTGAACTATGTGAGTACGGTGAGCGTGCATGTGCTAAGTGATTTGGTTGGTTTAAAACATAGGGTGTTATAATAGCTTTATGGGAAGTTAGTTATAACGACCATGTAGAGTGAAAATGGTTTCTTGATGTTAGAAGTTAAGAGACTTGATCTTATAAGATAAGAGACTTAACTTATTTGTTTTAATGTGAATGTTGTGTGAAACCTCGTTCGTGAGTAATGAAGTACTTGGTTTTAAAGGAATAATGTTTCTTGATTTGGAAATCGGAATGTGTATCGACAGACCCTTTGCGGCGTTAATAAAGGAAAATGTATTGAATAATGATGTGTTGTATTAAAACCGGTAGAAACCTCAATCTGCGTAGAAGCTAAGATGAGACAAAATGATATTACATTTTCTAGATCATAGGCTTTGTAATAAGATCGTTATAAACAGAATAAACTACTCGCGTATATGACATATGTTTACTCGATTGTTCTAAAAGGAATCAGTGATTAAGTTTGGGAACTATGAAACCATTTGAAAATAAGAAGCTTGAGTAATTGAAACTAGGCAAAGCGGAACTTAGGAAAGGAATGTTGTTACTTGATTTTGAAAAGGAAGATGGGTGGTCATTCTAATACTACGGTGTCGGGTGACTTTTATAAAAGTAATGGATCTCTTTTAAAAGAACTTAACGTATGTAGTACTTTGGGGTTAAAAACCGGACTTTGGCGTAAAATGAAAGTACTTTGAGTTGTGTGAAACTTGTACATGCTTGTTGTTGTGAAACTTGCCTATGCTTGTGATGATAGCCTTTATTGTACAAGCGTTGTGTTTACGTGTTCGCGTCTCGATAGAGTCGGTTGGTAGTTGAGAACTTACTTGGATGTCGGCGGTGGCGGAGAAATTCCGCAGATGCGTTCGTTGATAGTATTATTGTTGTTAATCGCTTTGGACATGCGACCGCGATCGTGGCGCGCGGGTATCTTCCATTTGGTTAAGGTCTTGTGGTTAATCGCTTTGGATATCTTGACCACGATCGTGGCGCGCGGGTATGTTTCCATTCGATTATCGCGCCTTGATTTCCTTTTGGACATCGCGACACGATGCGTGGCGCGCGGGTATCGTCCGTTTGGAATGTTGTCTTATTGTTTCCCTTTGGACATCACGACCGCGATGCGTAGCGCTGCGGGTATGCTTCCATTTGGATTCTTTGTCTTGTTGTTGAGTCACGTGGACATGTCTACACCGTGCAGAGAGGGCATGTGGCCGTAGGACATTGGTATTATTGTTGCATCATGGACATGTCTACCGTCTGATTAGAGGCATGCGGCCATGTCACGAACGATTGATGTTGTGGGCGTGAGACCCGTAGTTATATTGGAGTGATGACTGTTTTATGTTGTGAGCGTAGTTTGGTTATCATCATGTCTCTGCTTTATATAGACTAGTATGATTTCATTTCTGATATTATGCAGTTTCACATACTTGGTACTGTTGTCTTGACCTCGCGGAGGCTGCGTTCATCTGCGCGGTAGAAGTCGTCGATCGTGGATCTCGCTCATAGGATCTGATTCGGCGCATTTGAAGCTCAGTTTCTCGGAGGCTTATCTTTTAGTAGGTGTTCCTGAGTTGTAGGTTCTTGTACATTCGGGGTATGGCGGGGCCTGTCAGTCATAGTCGTGTATATCTTAAGTGCAGCAATCTTGTTGTGGGCGGGGTTGTAAAGATTAAATTGTTCGGAGTTTTATGTATATCTTTGAAGGCATTTGTTTTTGGTTGGCTTTGTTTATTTATTATATCCCTTGTTAAATGACTTCATGTTTTATGTTCAGCTGATTTTCTCGATGTATGTATCAGGGTGCGGGGTAAGGCACGATGTGGGCCGGGCAGGTCGTTACTATAGGGTATTTAGGATTGGTTTCCATTCTTCTCACTCTGAATCGTGCCTTAGAGGTGTGTTATAGGTTGGACCACTACAACGTATTCCTTTCTGTGCGATTATGCCTCGCGTAAGGGCGACACGGGCGAAAGCGGCGGCCAGAGGCGCTAGCGAGACACCCGAGTCACGAGGGCTCGAGCCGGTCTATGCAGGCAGCGAGTTCCATAGCGCGCCCGGCCAGCGAAAACGCGATGCCGTACCTCGGTCCAGGCTGGAAGCGAGAGGAGATGGATGAGAGAGATGGCCCGATTATTTGCCGGATTGTGGCGGCGAGGGCGAGCTGGGCGGCGATTCCAGTTCAGCGGCACGCATGGTAGTGAGAAGCGACGGTTTGAGGCTACGAGATTTCCTTAGTTGTAGCCGCCAAGTTTCTGGGGTCGTGGGAGGATGATCGTGGGAGTTAAATCCATCCGATTCTGAGAGGATCATGCGGGTGATCGGTGATAAAGGCCACGGAAGCGTGATATTTGCATCGGTTCGGTGCGTGATACATGATCGATTGGTTTGGTCGTGGGAGCTTTCGGGAGAGCGTCTGCTCCCAGTATGGGATGAGTTTTGGAGGCTTTTCTCACACGCTTCTTGCCTCGCGAGATGAGAGGGCGCAGTGAGTGCTTGTTCTTTGAGGCAGGAGGGCGCCTTGATTAGGGTACAATGTCGAGTTTGATTCTTTGGCTCGATATGTCCTGCCTTTGTGTGAGATATGGAGGGCCGGGTGCGTCGCTATGTCAACTGGGCTAGATGATTACATGGCCAGAGTCTTGTGCGGGTGTCGCCCGACGTGGACATGACCCGTATGCGAGCTTCGCTGGGATCACGAGCTCGTAGCCGCGGGTAAACGCCGTGAGAGCGAGAAGGCGAGCGGCGCGATTCTTTTAGTGGTTCGAGGTGGGCGGCGTCGAAGTCAGTTGCACCACGGCCGAGCGCTCTACATCATTTTGAGTGGCCCGAGGCGGTCGGGGAGACTTAGTTGGGCGAGTAGCGAGCTTTGAGTTGGTGCGCTCGGTGTGCCGTGTAGTAGGTAGATACCATACGGGGCGTACTCGGGAGCTTGCTATACTTGGCGTGAGGTCATTTAGCGAGTTTGTCGGCGCCAGGCGGTGGTGGTAGGGCTCGGCTACGTGCGGCTGATTACCGGCAAGCGGTACTCGTGGATGGTCGCGTCGGGCGGGTGCGTGGCGATTCTAGCGGTCCTCGAGCTAGCATTTATGCTTTGTCGGCCGGCGGAGGGCCTCGGATCGGAGGCCTACTTTGATGTCAAATCCACGGGTACCTTATCGGTTTTGTGATTATGCTTTGATAGATCCGGGTTCTACTCTGTCTATATATCTCCCCCTTGTTGCTAGTAGGATAGGGATGAGGCACGAGTCTATAGACCGCTTCGAGTAGCTACGCTAGTGGGTGATTCGGTGGTAGCTCGGCGGGCATAGAGCTTGTCTGTGACCGTTTACGATCGTCGGACCTGGCGGACTTGATATAGTTGGAGATGATTGACTTCGGCGTGATCATGGGGATGGATTGGCTAGCTTCTTGCTACGCCAATGTAGGCTGAGAGAGAAGTAATGCAGTTCAGTTTCACGAGGCCAGATTGTTGAGTGGGAGAGACGCGGTATCGTAGAGGGTAGGTTTATTTCCTACCTCAGGCTAGGAAGATGGTGCGAGAAGGGGTATATCTACCATCTCGTTCGGGTGTTTGATCACGAGGCTGCGGTACCAGATTTTGAGCGATTCGTGGTGAGAGAGTTCCCGGGCGTGTTTCAGCGACCTCGGGTATCCTCACGAGAGGAGATCGAGTTTGTATAGATGTCTTTGCGGACACTCGGCTTATTTCCATTCGCCATGAGAATGGCACTGCGAGTTGAGAAAGTTGAAGGACGGTGAGAGATTTCTTTGGAGAAGGGCCATCCGAACTAGTGTTTCACCACGGGAAGCGTAGGTATTGTTAAGTGAAGAAGAAGGGCGGGGCCAGCTGCGCATGTGTTGATTCTGAGCGGTGAACAAGGTGACCATTAAACAGATACCCCGCTTCCCGGGATTGATGATTTGTTCGACGATTGCGAGTAGCGATGTTTCTCGAAGATTGATCTGCGTTCGGGCTATCATCGGTCGCAGTCGAAGGTGGATGTCCCAGGGCGCTTTCGGACGATGCGGGCATTATGAGTTGGTCATGTCTTTTGGGTTGACCAATGCTCGTGGTATTCATGGATTTGATGAGCGAGTGTTTCAAACCATTTTGGACACGCGTTTGTGATAGTGTTCATTGATGATATCTTGGTTTATTCGCTCGGAAGCGGGAGCATGCGGAACGTTTGAGGCTTGTCTTGTGAGTTCTCGGGACAACGATTATCGCCAAGTTTTCCAAATGTGAGTTTTGGTTAGCCGGTGGCTTTTCTTGGGCATATTATGGTGATGGCATTCAGTGGATCTGGCGAATCGAGCGATCGGGACTTGGCCTGAACCTCTTACTCAGACATAGGTTCGCGATTTTACAGGCCTTGCGAGGATATTATCGGTTCGTAGAAGTTTGCTTCTATCTGCACCGTTGACTAAGTGACTCGGAAAGCGGCTAAGTTTGATGGTGATGCTTGTGGCGGGGTTTCGATTCTTGAAGGAGGCGGCCGCCCGTTCTTACTCTTCACGAGGTCGGATAGTTCGTGGTGTATTGTGATCGTCGGGCATCGGGTTGGGATGTGTGTTGATCTGGCGAGGCGAGTTATAGCATCGCGTCAAGCGGCTTAAGATCTGCGAAAGACTACCCGCGTGATTTGGGTTAGCGTGGTGATTCACGCTTTGAAGATGGAGGCACTATTTGTATGGGGTTCACGTGGATATTTATCACAGACCACTGAGCCTCGGTATATCTTGGCGGAGGAGGTGAACTTCACGAGGCGGTGGTTAGAGTTGCTTAAGGATTACGATGTTGATATCTGTACCACGGGAAGGCGATGTCGTGGCGGATACTCTTAGTCGTGGAGTCGATGGGGAGCCTATTAGATGTGCGACTAGAGAGGAGGGCATGGTTCGTGATTTGCATCGGTTAGCGAGCCTTGGTGTCCGTTTGATTGATTACGATAGCGATGGGGTTCGAGTTCGTGAGGTTGCGAGTCTTCCGTCGTCGAGGAGGTGAAGAAGCGATTCGAGATCGATTTTGACACGTTATCGTGATCTGACTCTTACGTGAGGCAAGGTCCTTTTGGTAGCACTTTTTGATGGGGTGCTAAGGTTTGAGGCGGTTGTGTGTTCCCGGATGTTTGAGGACTTGGCGTGAGTTCTTGGGGAAGCACCGCGGCGCGCGTTACTCTATCCGTCGAGTCGACCAAGATGTACCACGACGCCCAGATACGTGTATTGGTGGGATGGCTTGAAGAGGGGCGTTGCGAGTTAAGTAGCTCGGTGCGTGTTGTCGGCGGTGAAGGTAGAGCACGGAGGCACGGTGGTATGTTGCGGCGATAGAGATCCCGACTTGGAAGTGGGAGGTGATCAGCATGGACTTTATCACGGGATTACCTCGCCTTTCAGGAAGCGTGATTCTATTTGGGTTATCGTCGGCGGTGTGAAATCAGCCTACTTTCTTCCGTTAGGGCGACTTTTTAGTGAGGATTATGCGGACTTTACATCGAGAGATCGTCGGTGCATGGAGTCCTATTTCGATCATATCGGACAAAGAGCCCGATTCGGCTAACGGAGAGTCCTTCGAGAGGTTTAGGGGCCTTGAGTGAGCAAAGTGCGCATTTCATCCTGAATGACAGACGGCGAGCGCACTATCCGGACTCTTGAGGATATCTGCGAGCTGTGTTATTGACCGATGGTAGTTGGGAGGATCATTGCCTCTAGTTGAGTTCGCGTATAATAATAGCTACCACTCGGTATTGAGATGGCGCCTTATGAGGCCTTGTATGGGAGGAAGTGCGGTCGCCTATAGGCTGGTTCGATGTGGGCGAGTGCGATTAGTGGGACGGATTTGGTGCGTGAGCGATGGATAAGGTAAAACTTATCGGGAGAGGTTCTTGGCAGCGGCTCGAGTCGGCGAGAAATCATATACGAATCAGTCGTCGGCATGCAGGTTGAGGTTGATGATTGGGTTTTCCTAAAATTGTCACCATGAAGGGTGTGATGGTCGGGAGGAAAGGAAGCTTCGGCCCAAGGTACATTGGGCCTGTCAGTTGTCATGAGTAGGCAAGGTTGCCTACGAGTTGAATCTGCCGTCGATCTAGAAGCGGTGCATCGGTGTTTCACGTTTCTATCTTTGAGGAGATGTATCGGGGATCCGTCTAAGTACATCCGATTGGCGGCGTCGGTGTGGGGTTATCGTATGAGAGATTCCCATGGCGATAGTCGATCGTCGAGGTTAGGCGTCTGCGGACGAGGCGTGGCCAGTCAAAGTCTTGTGGCGGAGCGAGCTTAGGGAGGAGATGGCGTGGGAAGGCGAGGAGGACATGAGGCGGAGTATCCTCACTTATTCCCCACACCTCGGGTAACTTACTTTCACCTTCTTTGGTTTAATTTTAAATAAATTGTTAAGTGTTATATTGTGGCCATGTGTGGCACTTGCAAAGCTGTTTAAGCTTTACAGTTAAGCTTTGTCTTGGGAAGGAACATTCGGGACGAATGTTTCTAAGGAGGAGAATGTTATACCCGTATTTAGGGTATGCGTGAGGCGTGCGTCTGAAAGTTTGGCACTTAAAAGTTTAAGCCTTGGGCGTTTTTATTTGTGCACAACTCACTAAAAGAATCGTTTTCCGGCGAAGCGTTTTCCTGACTTTTGTAGGAAAATTCGGCTATGTCATTTAGTATTTTTGCGGATTTTTCAGAGGCGAAACATTTTGGACCAGCGGAGGCGACACTTGGCACCCTCCGATTGGTGGACTTGAAATGCGTCCGTTGGGCCAGGTGGACTAGGAGTGCACGTTTTTGTGCCTTTGCACAAGTCGAGAGTTGGTAGGATATTTTGTGTGCAAGTTGGCTAAGGACACTTGCCCAAATCTTGACCTTACACTTGCCTTGCACTTGGCATAATCTTGGCCATTGGTTGGCCATCCCCCGACCTATAAATACCCCTCTTGTGATGAAGGTTCTTCGTCCACAAACAAACTTTCAAGTCTTGAAATCCTCTCCTCTCCCTTGTGCCTTTTACGTCGAAACACTCACTCCCTTGTGAAGTTTGGTAGAGGGCTACTCCCCTAGCCTGGCCGAAATCTACCCCCTCCCTTGGTAGAAAAGTTTCCTTCTAGTATTGTTATAATGCCCAAAATACCTAGCCCAAATCCTTAGTACTTAGTAGAAGTTGTGAAGAAGCTTCAAGGTTTCCTTGGAGCTATCGGGCGTCTGACTTAGGAGCTAAGCCTTGCTCGGATCGACTTTTATCTAGGATATTATTGGGCTTAGGGTAAATAATCCTAACCCTCTTTGTATTAGAGAATGCATCTTTGTAGAAGTATAAGAATAAGTATTAAATACTTAGAAGAATAATTGAGCTGTGCTCGCATAGATTTGTTTTCAGTAGACTTATATAGCTCAGGGTAGGGTTGTCTTGCCCGACTTTCAGTAGAATTGTGAACCTCTGTTTAGAATGACCTTGAGTAGTCTAGACTTTGATAGATGTGTGACTATTATAATTTGATTCTCTGCGCGACATATTGACTTGGCGGAGGTTTTGTAGAGAAGGTATGTGATTCTTCCTAAGCGTGATATTTTTAACATATATATAATACGGTGAAGCGTACATGTGTTGGCGAATAATAACTACGGCAATGTCGTTTGACTTAAGCTCGAATAATAACTACGGCAATGTCTTTTGACTTAAGCACGAATAATAAGAATCTGATGCGTTTCAAAGAACTCTTTGAATCATTTTTAACAGAAGATAAATATTTGGTATTTAAAACAAAAGCTTAAGAGTTATACTAGCTTTATGGGAAGTTAGGTATAACAACTAAAGAAATAATTGTTTACTTGTTTGTTTATAAAAGCCTTGTATTGATTTACATTAAGTGTAATAGATTGTTTGATAAGTAGACATATTATGATGCTACTGTGTTAGTGTCTTGTAATCTTTGTGTAAGAAGTCGTTCTTCTTTGTGCTTACGTTGCTAAGCGGTAAGTCTGCATTTATCTTGTTATTATATCACCTACCCCTTGACTTATTATCAGGGCTTGCCACCCTTGATGCTTGGGTCTATCGGCCTATGCGGTCTGTGAGACTATGCGGGCGGCGGTATGCTCGAGATTGATCATTCAGGGTGTTTAGCCGTCTGAGAGATTCTATGCGGTCCATGGGACTATCACGGTCTATTGAGACTATGCGGTGCGGGAGTCGGCGATTCTGGGGTTAGCTACCCCGTCACGAGAATACCTCATGCGGAGTGCATGTGTGACTATCACGGACGTGAAGTCCAGGACTAGGCACGCAGAATGATACTATGGGCGATTGGCCTTGCTTCGATCATTCGCGGCCTAGAATAGACCTGTTACAGTTTTCCTATTACTGTTGTTGTTTGTGATGTGGCACTATGTGCAATTGAACTAATTGTATTTGTGAAAAGGTTTTAAATACTTTGATTTCATTTTAAGTACTTTATAGTTTCACATACTTGGTACTGTTATGCGACCTCCTTGGAAGTGCGTTCATCTGCGAGTAAAGGCAAGCGGTGCTAGATCGCGTCCTTTGGATCTTTTGCGTTGGTGTCGGGAGCTCCGTCTTATAGGAGGCTCTACTTTTAGGTATGATCTCACTGTTGTAGATAGTTTTGTCACGATCGAGGTATGGCGGGCCACTGTCGCCATAGTTATATATTTCCTTAGAATTCGGTAGTCGTATTTATGCAGTTTGGGATGTAGCGCTAAACCATGTTTATATATATATATGCGAAAGGCGACTTTTCTCACGTAAAGCGTGTCTCATTTTACAACTATTTCATGTCTTGTTTTTATATTCGATTACTCGATGTATGACTACTTGGGTGCCGGTAAGGCACGATCCACGGGCCGGGCAATCGTGACCTGATGTACCTTTGAGTTTCCTTCTTAAGAATCGTCACACGCTTCATGGGTGACGCGCGAAGACCCGATCGTTTACGAAACTCCAAATGCCGGCGCGATTATCCGCGTATGACCTGCAGGCTACGAGTGCTATGATCTCTCTGGATAAGCCACCTTATCCAGCGGCTGATGTACCAAGTGCAGGCCAACCAGCTGTACCTCGCCCGTCGAACCAACCAATCGGCGATCTACATTTCCGCCCATATAAAGCCTCGTATGCGCTTATTTGTATCTTTGGAATGGTAGGCTGTTGTTGTAAGCAAACTCCTGAGGCAAATGATCCTCAGCTACTGCTGAAATCAATCACGCGGGCTCGCGGCATATCCTCGAGTGTGCGGATAGTGCGCTCTGCCCGTCGATCGAGGTGAAATGTTGTCTTGAGACTCACTGTGTCCTAAACCATACGGAAAGACCTCCAGAAGTTAGCCGTAAATTGGGCTCCCCTATCAGATATAATCGACACCGGAACACCGTGCAGCCTCACTATCTCTCGGATGTACAATGCGGCGTAGTCCTCGGTAGCGTCGTCATTTGGAAGGAAATGGGCTGATTTCGTCGACTGTCAACAATAACCCAAATGGAGTCGTACTTCCTGCGATGCGAGGTAACCTGTAACAAAGTCCATGTTGATCATCTCACTTCCAGTCGGAATCTCGATAGGCGATAAACATTGGGCCTGCGGTGCTCGACCTTGACCTGGCGGCAATTAGGACAGCTGTGCGACAAAACTGCCGCGTCCTCTTGAGGCCGTCCGCAATACAAACATCGAGGTCATGGTACATCTTGAGTGACCGGATGAATAGAATATCGGCGATGTGTGCCTCACGAGAATCTGGCGGCGAATTCGATACGTCGGGAACAATGTGGCCGACCCTCAAATCTCGACACCCGTGGGCGCTACCTCGAATAGACTCTTCTCCTCGAAGATTTGCATCGCTGCGTACCAACCTGGTCCTCAGCGTAAGCCTCTTACCTCATCAATGATGGAAGACTTCGGCAACCTCGCGAACCCGTACTCCGCTATCGTCGGTATTAATCAATCGAACCCGAGGCTCGCTAGCGGTGAATCGGCGGACCGTATCTGTTTCTCTGTTGTACCTCGATAGGCTCCCATCGATCTACGACTCGAGGCATCGGCAACTCGTTGGCCTTCCCGGATGGTATAGAATATCAACATCATAATCTTTCAACAACTCGACCAGCGTCTCTGTCTCAAATTCAGCTCATGCACTTTGAAGATATCTTGGAGGCTCTTGTAGTGTGTATAAATATCCACATGAACCCAGTACAAATAGTGTCTCCAAATCTTGAGGCATGTATAACGCGCCGACTCTAAGTCATGGGTAGGGTAATTCCTCTCATGCTTAGTAGCTTCTTAGGGAAGCATAGGTTATAACCTTGCCGTCTTTGCGTGGCTCACCTGGCAGATGCAGGGCATCGCGATAGATCGCGTGCCGTCTAACCGCCGGAAGAGTAAGAACTAGGGTTGTAGTCGACTTTTCCTTCAACAATGGAAACCCTTCCAAGCCTCGTCGGCGGAACTTGGTGCGCTTACGAGTCGACCTAGTCAGCGGTCTTTGAAATCGAAACAAAGCGCTCCGCGAACCTACGATAATAACCCGCTAGTCTGAAAGCTGCGCACCTCGGTCGGAGTAGTAGGCCTCGGCGAAGACTTGGCGCCTCGATCTTTGCCGTATCGCGCGAACACCGTCGGTGATAATATGCCCGGGAATGCCAGAGGCCAGCCAAAACTCACACTTGGAGAACTTGGCGAATAGCTGCGGCTCAGGAGAATCCCAATCTGACCGCCAGTGATCTGCGTGCTCCGTTACGTCAGTGAATACACGAGGATGTCATCAATGAATACAATCACAAATGTATCCAAAAAGGCTTGAACACGGTTCATCAAATCCATAAATCTTCTTTGGGCGTTGGTCAAGCCGAAAGACATAACCACGAACTCATGGTGCCCATCACAGGGTCACGAATGCGATCTTTGGGATATACGCCTCTCGAACTTCGAACGATGATAACGGACCGGTCTATCTTTGAAAACACCTCGCACCTGCAGTGGTCAAACAAATCATCAATCACGGGGAGGGTACATATTCTTAATGGTTACCTTATTGGTGCTGTAGTCAACACACATGCGGCGTCTCGTCCGTCTTCTTAACCTGAAACAACAGGCGCTCCCGGGGAGATACACTGGGCGATAAAGCCTTTCTCCGGCAAATCTTTGGCTAGTCTTTGGCTCCTCGGCTTCGGCGGTGCCGTTACGTATGGCGGAATGGAAATAGGTCAGTGTCGGCAGCGTGTCAATACAAAACTTCGATCTCCTCCGGGAGGATACGGGAAGATCATGCAGGAACACGTCGAAACTCCTAACCAGCGGTGAAGAAGCGCACCTCGGCCTGCATGTCGAATACGAACTAGATGATAGATGTACCATACGCACCATCTTCCAGCCTTGAGGTGAAATAAACCTACCGCCGGGGATCTTTGTGTTGCCCAAACTCGATAAGCTGGCTCGCGAAGCGGAACCGAACCAACTGTCCTACGATCAGCGTTGGCATAACGAAGCGACGGTCCATTACCGTAATGACATCAAAATCTGTCATCTCGGCTCTATCAAGTCTGCAAGTCGGCGGCGTAAATAAATCTGGACAACCTCTATCGCCGCTCGGCTAACAGAATCACCAGCTGGCGTAGCTACCTCAGCGGCTCTATCGACACGGCTCTATCCGATTCTTCCGCTGATAAGAGGACACGTAGGACAAGGTAGAACTGGATCTATCAAAGAATAAACATCGACACTGAAATCGGTAATGTACTGTGGCGGCGTCGGGAAGCCTCACGATCTGGCGGTGGCTAGAAGAATATATGCGGTTACGGGGACGCTAGAAGCTGGAACCACCACCACGACCTCTCTGCGGCTGCTGTCGTGAGTACCACGCCTCGGGCGCATAACCTGAAGGAAAAGACCCGGCCAGCGATCCGTCGGTGTTGTCTTTGTACCACCGTCTTGCCTACAGGCGGACAATCTCTCTTCAAATGGCCCGGTGTACAAGAGTAACAACCTCCTGCGGGAACACGACACTCGCACAGGTGAGATCTACGCGTCGAGCACAGCGAGATGTGGGTGGTCCCCGTCGGCGAGATCTGCCTCGCGAAACCAAGACACGGAGCCACGACTGCTCACGGTGACCTGATCGGACCTCCTGCCAGAAAACCGTGACGGAGCACTCTGTGCTGGCTGGAAAGTGGACCTAGTCTGCTGTTGAGGCTGTCCGCCTCGATAAGCGCCTGAGACCACGATGTCACAGCCTCTTGGTGGCTGCGTCAATCTGGTCCTCGCTTTCTCTATCCTCATCCACGAGCATAGGCTGCGTCTAGCAATGTCATGCAGGTGAAGAGCCACCCCGAACATCTTTGTAATCATATGACGGTCTAGCCCATCACATAACGATGCACTCTGTCAGCCATGCTAGCTACAATAGTGTGAGCATGCACGGCCAATAGTCAAACTCGGTGTACTCACTAACAATCCTCAGATTCTGCGCGAGTCAAAAATCTGTCTGCAGGGCTCTCCTCGTCGGGAGGTAAAGTGATCCATAAAGGCCTCTGTAAACTCCTCCCAAACAGTGGAAGAGCATCGTCACCTCTCGAAAGCAACCACGACTCAAACGGTTCAACCGATATCGCATGGCCGGTAGAGGCTAGTGTAGCAGACTCTGTCTCTGAAGCCCTAAGGACTGTAGGTCATTTGTGTGTCGAACAAACTCCTGCGGATCCTCGTGGACCTCGAACCATAAAACTTCGGGTGGGTGACATCCCGAGAAAATCCCTAATCCTCAGCCCATCGGCTCTAGGGTGGTTTGCTGTTCTGTCGTATTGCCCAGAGCTACTATCTTGGTCAGCAATCGAATCTGTTCCGTAGTCTCTATACTCGGCCGGTGGTGTGGGCTGGAGGCTCAGTGCAGGAACCTCTGGAGCTCTGCGCTCTCGGCTCTCTAAAAGCTGCGGCGTGGTGAACTCGCCGACCACTCTTACCTCGGGGCATAGTCGTACTGAGCGTGTAACCCTGAGTCTGCTAGCGCGACTCCTGCTGCTTTGCCTTGCCTCGGGCCTGGTAGCTTCCGTGGAGGCATAGTTGTTTCATAAGAAGAGTCGGAGAGGATTCAACCTAATAAGGCTCTCTTTGCGATCTCGAGAGAGAGAAGAATGAAACCAATCCTAAATGTCTGTAGCCTCACGATTATAGATGTGGTGCCTGACACGATAATCAAGACTCTACTAGACGCGATGCGTAGACACTTTCAGAGGACTAAGCGCTCACGATACCACTTTGTCACGACCCGACCCGGGCGCGGCGGTGCCTACACAGGCACCTGTTCGGTATACATCGAGAGAATAGCGGCGAACATACCGCAACATAAACAGTGTAAACAATATATCAACACAGGCTGGCGGATAAGGCGCTTCCGTAATATAAACAAAGTCAAAGTACAACTTTACAACTCGGTTCTTACGGTGACCACGTATGTGAATACGGACCTCTAGGAATAACAAGCGTGGCGGGACGGGGCCGCCATACCACGAATGTACATAATCTACAACATCGGGAAGAGCGTACGAAAAGAAAGACAAGCCTCAGGAGAATGGAGCTTAGGCGTCGATAAGTGATCTAAGAGTGTGGATCGCAACGCTTACCACTTTCTGCGGCATGAGCGGCCCCAGGAAGGGATTCGATCTGTGATATGTAATAAGTATGAAAAGCGAAAATGCGTAATTACAACAAGTTTAAAGAAAGCGGGAGACATGTATGCTACTTGAGTTACGATTGCTCGGTGCCTTACTAACAATGAGAGTATAAATAGGTGTATACTTACGAAAAATAGGATTGGAATCTACTCACGGGACTATTTCACCGCGTAGGTCGGTGGACTGCGTGGTATTCTCGCGTGGGACTATTTCACGCGCGTAAGCCACGGACTCGCGTAGGTATTCCTCGCGTAAGTGGACGCCCGCGTGGGACTATTTCACCGCGTAAGCCACTTACGGACTCGCGTGAGGTATTATCGCATCGGGGTTAGCAAGTCCGCGGAAATATACAATGCCACAATCGGGAATGACCGCATGGCGAATAATATATCATTAGCCCAAATCGGCTATCACGCATAACATAAGCTCTATCGACATCATGCGATATATAAGCAAGTTAAGAAATCCCTAACTTCTTACTATTCTTGTTCATATACACTCTCATTTTAGTTTACCTAAGGCACTATCATGTCTTTTATAAAAATCAGAATTTAACCCAGTACTACGTCTTCTATGCTTTTAAAATGACTCGTTTCATTATAAAACTTCCAAGATACTAATAATAGTAGTATCAGTGACAATTTCTTTTCAAGACAAGTCACAATACTTTTAGAAATAAAATATGGCTTAAATCAAGTGACTCGTGTCTTATAAAACCTTAGGCAATTGATGCCTTAAAATCAGTGCCTTCCATTAAATCAAGTCACTTATCTTTCCATAAAGTCAATATAACCAACTCCCATAAAGTCATTATATTCACTTTATACCTTAGTAAATGTACAATTTCCTATCGAAGAGACTTATCGTTTAAAGCGACACAAGTATTACATCTTTAAAATTCTTCAAGTCCACTTATCTTTAACAAGACTTAAGGCATCTTTAATATTCTCAAAGAAGTGAGTTAAATCTCTAACTCACGACTTGGCATTTCGTAAAACAAGTAAAGAATGTCAAAGTCTTGTCGTCTCAGTACTATATCGTGAAACTAGTCATGCTCGAAGGATAGGAAAAGTTCTACATACCTCGTCGGGTCAAACCACTTGCCAAGTACAAAGTCATGTGATACGTCAACCTATAATATTCACGTCGTCTATTAAAGCCTTACTTCAATCGTAGAATATTATAAGTGTTAAGAATCTCTAAATCCTACGGAAAATCGGACTGGCCTCCTTTGTATTTACTCACTTTGCCACCTCTTTCAAGGCGAAAATACAATAACCAAACAGCCCCGATTGGCTCACAAATACATAGAAGGTAGTCGATGCAAATGACTAACTAAACAGCCCGATTGGCTCACAAATACATAGAAGGTAGTCGATGCAAATGACTAACTAAACAGACCCCAATTGGCTCACAAATATCTGAAGGTAGTCGATGCAAATGACTAACTAAACAGCCCCAATTGGCTCATAAATATCTGAAGGTAGTCAAAATCGGCCATCTTGAGTTTATGATACCAATTACATCAAATTTCCATTTCAATCAAATTTGGTAGCATAAAATGATATCGACTCGCATTTGGTTATAACTATCATAATCTTCATCGATAACATGCGGCGGTTAACAACGATTAAATTGTAATTCAACTTAGTAATGGATTACATTACATTTGATTTCAAGACTATAATTGTTACACCGGAAATATTTGGGATATGTTTCTAGAGCGTGCGTAGAACTCAAATGTTAAGGTTTGAGGCGAGTAAAAATTTATCGAATTATGAAATTATCGAAAAATGAAATATTGCGACGAGCGGGAGGCGACACGTGTCACCCCTTTATGGACATGGGCGAAATGTGCAAGGGTGGAATGGTCGATTGACCATAATTTATGATGAAGTCTTGCAAAGCTTAGAGCTTGACAACTTTGACCAAGTCAATGACCCAAAAAACTTGATATTTAGTGAATCTCGTCCAAACCACCCAAGTGTTCTAATCTATACCACTTTCTTGTGTTATATATGTACCTAGTAGGTGCAAGACCTTGTCATTCTCGCGCTTAAATTATTTTTCAAGAACTTGTTCTTGCTCTTTAGGAGCACACGGCTAAGGGGTTTTCAAGAAGGAAAAATTTCAATTTTTGTCCAATAATTCCCCACTTTAAACCAAGGTACCTAAGGGTATTATAGGTGTTTCTCGATAGAAAGATCTGGAAAAATGGTGTTTCGTATTAGTCATGGCGAAAACCTAAAGGGTTATTCAACTTTGAAGTTGAAACTTGAAGATGAGTTTTTCATAAGCTTCTAAGGGTGGCTTGGAGTGGATTGGAATGTCGGAAGGAGGAGCTAAAGGTGCTAGGGATCGACTTGTACTCTTGGAGCATATTTGTCACGACAGTTAGGGCCGTGGTAGTGCCTGGGGCACCAGTAGTCATATCAGTGTCAATGGAATATAAAAACAAGACATGAAATAGTTGTAAAATGAGACCAGTTTATGTGAGAAAAAGTCGCCTTCGGCATATATATATAAACATGGTTTAGCGATTACATCCTGGCTACAACATGACTCTGACCTCTAAGGAAATATACAACTATGGCGGGGCAGGGGCCGTCATACCTGTACAAAACTATCTACAACAGGGAGATCATACCCAAAGTAGAGCCTCGGAGAAGATGGAGCTCACACCAGCGCCAAAGATCCTAAGGATGCGGATCTAGCACTCTTTGCCTTTACTGCGGCGTGAGCGCGGCCCGAAAGTCGATCTGCGGTACCAAGTATGTGAAACTATAAAGTACATAAATGAAATCAAAGTATTTAAAACCTTTTCACAAATACAATAAGTTCAATTGCACATAGTGCCGCATCCAAACAACAGCGATAATAGGAAAAGCGTAGCAGTCTATTCAGGCGCGACGATCGAAGCAAGGCGATCGCCCGTAGTATCGTTCTGCGTGCCTAGTCACGGACTTCGCATGATCCGCATAGTCACGCACGACCGCGTGAGGTATTCCTCGCGTCGGGGTATGAACCCCGGTAACCGCTGGACTCCGCGATCGCATAGTCTCGATAGACCGCGTAGTCCATGGACGCGTAGGGAATCCGCGTCGGGCTAAACACCGAATGATCAATCACGAGCATACGCTGCTCGCGTAGTCTCGCGCCGCGTAGGCCGTATAGACCGCGTCGAGGGTGGCAAGCCCTCGGTATAATAAGTCGTGGGGGTAGGTGATATAATAACGAGCAGACTTACCGTTTAGCAGCGTAAGCGCAAGAATGACCCTTACCGTGACATTACAAGACACTAACACGGGTAGCATCATAATATGTCTACTTATCAAACAATCTTACTACACTTAGAAATCAATACAAGGCTTTTATAAACAAACAAGTAAATGATTCTTTCTTAAGTTGTTATACCTAACTTCCCGTAAAGCTAGTATAACTCTTAGCTTTTGTTTTAAAAACCAAATATTTATCTTCTGTTAAAAATGATCGATAGTTCTTTTGAAATGCATCAAGATTCTTATTATTTAGGCTTAAGTCAAAAGACATTGCCGTAGTTATTATTAGGGCTTAAGTCAAGCGACATTGCGTTGTTATTATTCGATTAACACGTATCGTCTACCGTACTATATATATGTTAAAAATATCATGCTTAGGAAGAATCACATACCTTCTTGGCGAAAACCTCTGCCAAGTTGAATATGTACATGTGTGAGAGAATCAGCCTATAATAGTCACAGACATCTATCAAAGTCTAGACTACTGCAGAAGGTCATTCTAAGCGGAGGGTTCACGATTCTACGGAAAGTCGGGCGGCCTGACCCTACCGGTGAGCTATATAAGTCTCTTGTGAAGCAGTCACATGTAGTCTGATTCAATTATTCTTCTAAGTATTTAATACTTATTCTTATACTTCTACGATGCATTCTCTAATACAAAGAGGTTAGGATTATTTACCTCGGTAAGCTGATAATATCCTAGATAAAAGTCGATCAGGAGCAAGGCTTAGCTCTAAGTTATGCGCTCAGATAGCTCGAGAAACCTTAGAAGTTCTTCACAACTTCTACTAAGTACTAAGGGATTTGGGCTAGGGTATTTTGGGCATTATAACAATACTAGAAGGCAACTTTTCTACGAGGGAGGGGTAGATTTCGGCTAGGCTGGGAGTAGGCCTCGGCCAAACTTCCTGAGGGAGGGAGTGTTTGGACGAAAAGGCACAAGGAGAGGAGAGGATTTCAAGACATGGAAAGCTTGTTTGTGGATGAAGAACTCTTCATCACAAGAGGGTATTTATAGGTCAAGGATGGCGACGATGGCGAAGATTATGCCAAGTGCAAGGCAAGTGTAAGGTCGAGATTTGGGCAAGTGTCCTTGCCAACTTGCACACAAAATATCTACCAACTCCTTGACTTGTGCAAAGGCACAAAAAGCGTGCAACTCTAGTCGATTCGTCGATGGGCGATTTCAAGTCCACCAATTGGAGGGTGCCAAGTGTCGCCCTCCGTTGGTCAAAATATTTCATCTCTCGGAAAAATCCATAAAAATACTAAATGACATGGCGGAATTTTCCCTACAAAAGCGTGAAAGCGTTTACGTCGGAAAGCGATTCTTTTAGTGAGTTGTGCACAAATAAGCGTCGAGGCTTAAACTTTTAAGGCCAAACTTTAAATGCGTGCGCCCGCGTACATACTCGGAAATACGAGGTATAACATTCTGTCACGACCGAACCGGGCGTGGTAGTGCCTACCGGGCACTAGTGATACACCATCGAGAAAATCAGCGGAAATAAAAACATGAACATGAATTAAGAGACATGATAAAAAAGCAGCCAGCAAGCAGTTGCCTTGGTATATATACATAAATACGACGATTTATCCTTTTTGGACTACGCCTGCGAGTACTACGGACCTCTAAGAAGTGACAACAACTATGGCGGGACGGGGCCCGCCATACCACGAATGTACAGAACCTACGGACTCGGGTAGCATGCCAAAGATAAGCCTCAGGAAGGCGGAGCTTCCAACACGGCGAATGTGATCCTATAAGCGGGGATCGGCGGTCGATGTACCTTTACTGCGGCATGAGCGCGGCCGAAGGAGGTCGATCACAGTACAGTATGTGAAAGCGTAAAATCACGTAAATGAAATCATAATAGTCTATATAGCGAGAGACATGTATGATAACGAACTACGATTCCACAAGCGATCATGTCAAGTCGAGGACTCGCGCCCTCAAAGTCATCCCTCGTACGTGGAACTCCTTCCGCCATGGCTGGCGATCTAGGTACAAATCATGTGATCGTATAGCAGGTCTCGGCCCGTCTTATGGACCCGATATAGAAAAGTGTGGAATCGTTCCGGATGAGCCGTAGTCAAGTGAAATACATTCGGATGAGCGGTGCGTCAAGTGAAATACATTCGGATGAGCCGGTAATCAAGTGAAATACATTCGGATGAGCCGGTAATCAAGTGAAATACATTCGGATGAGCCGGTAATCAAGTGAAATACATTCGGATGAGCCGGTATCAGTGAAATACATTCGGATGAGCCGGTGGTCGAGTGAAATACGTTCGGATGAGCGGTAGTCGAGTAGAACACGATGCTTGCACAACAAGGCTATCACCGTAACATGGTCAAGTTTCATAACAACAAGCATAAGCAAGTTACACCTGACTCAAGGTACTTTCATTTTATGTCAAAGTCGGATTTTAACCTAAAGTACTACGTCGTTAAATTCCTTTTAAGAGATCCATTCCTTTTATAAAGTCACGTTACGTAGTATATATACGTATAGAAAAAAGAGTAACTTACATCTTTTAAGTAAACCAAAACAACTTCCATACTTTTCCTTTTAAAAACCAAATTAAGGCAATGTCATGCCTTCTTGTTGGACCAAAACACTTCTCTTTTTAAAGTCAAGTTACCACATTAAAACCAATGATAAAAACCCTTCTTTTGTTCTCGTAAAGTCGTTATAACTAACTTCCCATAAAGTACATTTATAACACTTTATGTTTTAAACAATTTAAGACAAAACAATGCCTTTCTTTTCCTAGAGTTCGGTTGCCTAATTTCAATTACTCAAGTCTCTTTACTTTAGAAAAGTTTCATAGTTCGATGTCTTAATTTCCTTTAAAACAATTGAGTAACATATGCCATAAGCGTGGCGATTTATTCTTGTTTATAACCATTTATTAAGCGGCCATGATCTAGAAAATGTAATATCATTTTGTCTCGTCTTAGCTTATGCGGATGGAGGTTTCTCTGGTTTTAATACAATACTTCATTATTCAATACATTTCCTTTATTAGCTGCGGTGGTTTGTCGATACCATTCGATTTCGAAATCGGTAAAACATTATTCACTTTTAAAACCAAGTACTCATTACTCACGAATGAGGTTTCACACAAACATCCGTATTAAGTCAAGTCTCTTATCTTTTAAGATTAAGTCTCTTAACTCACAAATCCTTAAGCCGTTCTTTTACCACCTTAAGGCGTTATACCTAACTTATATAAAGCTAGTATAACAACATGTTTTAAAAGAACCAAATACGATTAACACGTATGCGTCTACTGTACTACATAGCTCATACATATCATGCTAGAAAAGATAGGAAGAGGTTCACGTACCTCGCGACGATTATCGACTAATAGCAAAATGCTCTAAGTACCTCAAAGTCGGCTACTCCTTAAGCTAAGTAGATCACGCCATCGTAGTACTTGACCTATAGAGGCCCTGGCGCTATTAACATCCTAGATCTCAAATGTAGAATATTACTGAGAAAATTCGACACTCCCCCCACATGGCGTAAATCTCCTCTCTGTCGGTAGGCTGCCAAGCCAACCGGGGGTGCTACGTCTAACCGGCGTGTACAATTCTACTGCGGCAATACTACACAAGTCTCTTTATGTCTGATCTATGTAATTCTGATTCGATTCATTCTTAAAATTAGGGCTTAAGTCGTGAGCATTGCGTAAGTATTATTGAGCTTAAGTCGAAAGACATTGCCGCACAACTATGTTCAGTTCTCTATATATAGTATACTTAACTATATATTCTAACATGTAATTTCCAATTACAATAGAAGGTCGAGTGTTTACCTCGATAAGCCCAAAATTATCAGAGTTTATATGTCGATCTGAGCGAGGTTTAGCTCTACTCAGTGCGCTCAGGCCAGCTCGACCAACCCTTAGAAGTTCTAACCAACCTACTTAAAACTTCAACTACGGTGAAGATTTACTTAGGGTTTCGTTTTTGTGGTGAGGAAGTATAATAGTATTTTAGGGCTTTTAGTATAAAGTACTGGAAAGTACTACAAGGTATAAGGCTAAAGTATTTTGGGCATTATAACAATACTAGGAGAGTATCTCTATACCACAAAGGGTATTATCACGAAAACCACTAGGCTAGGGGTACCCTCGGCAGGAACATGAGGGAGGGGTTTCGGCGAGGCCTTCTCGAAGGGAGGGCTATTGGGCGAGCAAGCAAGAGGAGGAAAGGTTTTCAAGACTTAGGCAATTTTGGATGAAGAAGTTCATCAAGTTAGGGGTATTTATAGGTCGAAATGGCCAACCAATGGCGAAGATTCATCAGTGTTAGGCAAGTGTAGGGCTAGGATTAAGCCATGTGCACCTTATCCATCTACCACACCAACGCACGAATATCCTACCTACTCCCACTCGAGCAAATCGTCGAGCCAATGGCGTGTTTGCCGTCAAGCCCTTCCAATGTGAGGTGACACTTGCGCCCTCGTTGATCCAAAATATTCGTCTCGGAAAAATCCATAAAATTAGAAATGACATGGCGGAATTTTCCTACATTTGTGGAAGCGTTTCGTCGACGACTCTAATCGGGTGTTGTGCACTAATTTGAAACTAGCCAACTTTAAGGCTCAAATTGTATCGTCGCCCTCGCGTACATACTACGGAAATACGGGGTATAACATTCTCCACTCGCCGAAACATTCGTCGAATGTTCATACCGAGCGGATAACGATAAAGTTCTTCTAACAAGTTGCCAGCGCCACGATTGGCCACGAAATAACACATGCGCGCAAATACTTATATCGAGTCCACGAGGAAACACCTCTAACATCACAAACTTTTGTCACTGCGCGAGGTTCTAGTGTCACTCGGCGACCCGACGTATGTGCGGGATGCGTGCGATCCACGAGGTCAAAAATATACATCCTTGCACCTTCTCCGCTTTACAGAAATGATCACACCGTTCACTTCTCCTATCTCGTTGTACCCTTCCGAACACTCGAACTCTTTCTAGTATCAGTACCACGCCCGTCAGCGTTTACGTTTTCCGACCGCCGAAGTCACCACCTCGACTTGGTTATCTTACTAGCCTCGATCTTCCTTAAGGCCATTCCGGCCTTCACGATCTGCTACGGTCGAACACGCCCACGAACTCATCGATGGTCAACTAAACTTGGGCCTAGCACTCTCGTGACCCTACCACTGGGCGGGACCGCGAGCTGACCCCACCTCGAAGCAGTGCGGGTTGGCCCGCGACATAGCCCAAACCCGACCATTTGTCGCGCCAACTCTTGCTCGCCGACACGGAACAATCTTGCTAAATCACGTCATGAAAGATACCACTTTCATTTACTGACCAGGACTTATCACCTGATACATTCTAGGCATAAAATGCACTCGACAAGGATCACTCGCAAAATCTTGTACTCGAGGCGGCCTTACCTCTAAGGTCTCAGCGTAATATTCTAAGGTTAAATCGTTCTCTACTTTGGGCTTACCCTTTTTCCCCAACCAGGTTCCTAAATCACATTTTAGCACAAAGCTATCCGAACATAACACTTAACACCTCATCATAACATCAATACATACAAAACTCTAGAGGGTTAAGGATATGCACACAAACTACGCTCGGCTCTAATCATAAGTACGCCTGCGGTAGCATATAGAAGGTGATGAACACACTTGCGTCCGGTAGCTGCGCCAAGGCGGTACCTCTCTATAAGCCGATCTCGTCACATGGCCGGCGGCGCGGTGAAACAAGCACGATAAAAGGCGACATTCCCGGGATGATGTTTGCCACATCGTGCACGTGAGGGGGCGTGAATCGGTGGCTAGCGCTCGCGTATACTGTGAACCGAAGCCACGGAGCTCGACCGGCTCGAATACCTGAGCGTCCACGAAGGCGGGAGGACCACTGCATCTTGGCGGAGGTACATAACTAGGCTCTTCTGGCGGTCGCCTCGAAAGTTACCAAAGGACCTGCTTTGTGCGGCCCTCTTCCTGCGATCTCGGTCGTTAGTCGACCTCTCGTGCCTCGCATCTGGTGCATGAGCTTGCGTCTTTGGCAATGTCCATGCGGTGAAGAGCTACACCGTACAAGCACGCCAAGTAATCGTCCAGCCGGTGGCGTGGCGGTGTACTCTGTCCTCCATATCGGCTACCACGGCGGGAACATGCAGAGCTAATGGTCGAACTCCACGTTGTACTCTCTGGCAGTCGCCCGTCTGCCTCAGCGTCAAAAATCATCGGCCCGAGCCCTCTCATGTGGAGGCAAGAAGTGTGCAAGAAATGCCCTCGAGAACTTCGTCCCAAGCGGTGGAAGTGCATGCTCTTCAGGGACAACTCGCGAATCAAACGGTCAAGCTGCGGTATCACGCGGTGATGCGAACCAATACCACCGACTGCGCCTGCGAGACTCGATCACTCTCGTGATCGCTCTGTGTCGGATAAACTCGAGTGTCGTCCTCGGCTCGATCCATAGAACATTGGCGGGCTCTGACTCGAGAAAGTCACGTAGCCTCAGCATGCGCTCGGGGTGAACTACGGGTGCTCTGAAGTGGGCTGCTGCGTCTAGCCTATCCTCATATCGCCACGACCACGGCGATGGCGGGCCATCTCCTTGTACCCGTCTCATCTGCTCCGGTGTGGGGCCGGAGGCTCAGTGCTGTAGTCTCGGCGACCACTGCTGCGGCTCTAAACTTCTTTGGTCTTTGTGGCGTCGCGAAACTCGCCGTCGGAAGCTTGTCTCACGTCTTGGCCGGGTCTGCGCCTCGTGCTCCTCTGTATCTCACTAAGAGCTCCTCATTGCCTTGCCCATACGGGCACAGGTTGCCTTACGCGGGCATAGCGGTAAAGGAAAGGAATCGTCGGAGGGTCGACTTATCACGCGACTCTAAGGCACGATTTTAGAATGAGAAGAATGGAAACCAATCCTAAATGTCCTATAGCCTCACGATTATAGATGTGGTGCACAACACAGATAATCAAGACTCTACTAGACACGGTGCGTAGAGCACTTTCGAGGACTAAGCGCTCACGATACCACTTTTGTCACGACCGAACCGGGCGTGGTAGTGCCTACCGGGCACCTAGTGATACACCGTGAGAAAATCAGCGGAAATAAAAACATGAACATGAATTAAGAGACATGATAAAAAGCAGGCCAGCCAAAGCGGTTGCCTTGGTATATATACATAAATACGACGATTATCCTTTTTACGGACTACGCCCAGCGATTACTACGGACCTCTAAGAAGTGACAACAACTATAGCGGGGCGGGGGCCGCCGTACCACAGAATGTACAGAACCTACGGACTCGGGTAACATGCAAAGATAAGCCTCGAAGGAGCGGGCTTCGACATGTTGAATGTGATCTATGGCGGGGATCGGCGATCGATGTACCTTTACTGCGGCATGAGCGGCCCGAAAGGTCGATCTGGCAAGTACAGTATGTGAAGCGTAAAATCACGTAAATGAAATCATAATAGTCTATATAAAGCGGGAGACATGTATGATAGCCAAACTACGATTCGCGACATAAAGCGATCGTATCAAGTCGGGGACGCGCCTGAAAGTCATCCGCCGTACGTGGAACTTCTTCCTCGCTGCCGTGATCTAGGTACAAATCATGTGATCGTATAGCGGTCTCGGCCCGTCTTATGGACCCATATAGAAAAGTGTGGAATACGTTCCGGATGAGCCGGTAGTCAAGTGAAATACATTCCGGATGAGCCGGTCGTCAAGTGAAATACATTCGGATGAGCCGGTAATCAAGTGAAATACATTCGGATGAGCCGGTAATCAAGTGAAATACATTCCGGATGAGCCGGTAATCAAGTGAAATACATTCGGATGAGCGGTGGTCGAGTGAAATACATTCGGATGAGCCGGTAGTCGAGTAGAACACGATACTTGCCTGTGAGGCTATCACGCGTAACATGGTCAAGTTTCATAACAACAAGCGTAAGCAAGTTACACCTGACTCAAGGTACTTTCATTTTATGTCAAAGTCGGATTTTAACCTAAAGTACTCGTCGTTAAATTCCTTTATAAAGTCAGATTATAAAAGTCAGTAGTATATACATATAGAAAAAAAGAGTAACTTACATCTTTTAAGTAAACCAAAACAACTTCCATACTTTTCCTTTTAAAAACCAAATTAAAGCGATGTCATGCCTTCATGTTGGACCAAAACACTTCTCTTTTAAAGTCAAGTTACCACATTAAAACCAATGATAAAAACCCTTCTTTTGTTCTCGTAAAGTCGTTATAACTAACTTCCCATAAATTTGTTATAACACTTTATGTTTTAAACAATTTAAGACAAAACAATGCCTTTCTTTTCCCTAGAGTTCGGTTGCCTAATTTCAATTACTCAAGTCTCTTTACTTTAGAAAAGTTTCATAGTTCGATGTCTTAATTTCCTTTAAAACAATTGAGTAACATATGCCATGGCGTGGCGATTTATTCTTGTTTATAACCATTTATTAAAGCGACCATGATCTAGAAAATGTAATATCATTTTGTCTCGTCTTAGCTTCATGCGGATGGAGGTTTCTCTTGGTTTTAATACAATACTTCATTATTCAATACATTTCCTTTATTAGCTTATTGCGGTGGTTTGTCGATACCCGTTCGATTTCGAAATCGATAAAACATTATTCACTTTTAAAACCAAGTACTCATTACTCACGAATGAGGTTTCACACAAACATCCATATTAAGTCAAGTCTCTTATCTTTTAAGATTAAGTCTCTTAACTCACAAATCCTTAAGCCGTTCTTTTTACCACCCTTAAGGCGTTATTCCTAACTTCCATAAAGCTAGTATAACAACATGTTTTAAAAGAACCAAATCTGATTAACACGTATGCGTCTGGTACTACATAGCTCACACGTATCATGCTAGAAAAGATAGGAAGAGGTTCGCATACCTCGCGACGATTATCGACTAATAGCAAAATGCTCCAGTACCTCAAAGTGGCTACTCCTTAAGCTAAGTAGATCACGCCATCGTAGTACTTGACCTATAGAGGCCACAAGGCGCCTATTAACATCCTAGATCTGAAATGTAGAATATTACGAGAAAATTGGACACCTCCCCATGACAGCGTAAATCTCTCTCTCTATCAGTAGGCTACGAAGCCAACGAGGGTTAACACGTCTAACGGGCGTGTACAATTCTACTACAGCAATACTACACAAGTCTCTTATGTCTGATCTATGTAATTCTGATTCGGTTCCTTCTTAAAATTAGGGCTTAAGTCGCGAAGACATTCGTAAGTATTATTCGAGCTTAAGTCGAAAGACATTGCCGCACAACTATGTTCGATTCTATATATATAGTATACTTAACTATATACTCTATAACATGTAATTTCCAATTACAGCGAGAAGGTCGAGAATGTTTACCTCGATAAGCCCAAAATTATCAGAGTTTATATGTCGATCTGAGCGAGGTTTAGCTCTTACTCAGTGCGCTCAGGCCGCTCAACCAACCCTTAAAAGTTCTAACCAACTTCTACTTAAAACTTCAACTACGGGTGAAGATTTACTTAGGAGTTCGTTTTTGTGGTGAGGAAGTATAATAGTATTTTACGGGCTTTCGTATAAAGGGTACTTTGGAAAGTACTACAATTATAAGGCTAAAGTATTTTGGGCATTATAACAATACTAGGAGAGTATCTCTATACCACAAAAAGGGGTATTATCACGAAAACCACTAGGCTAGGGGTACCCTCGGCAGGGCACCATGAAAAGGGGAGGGTTTCGGCCAAGGCCTTCTCAAAGGGGAGGAGGGGCTATTGGGCGAGAGCAAGCAAGAGGGAGGGGAAAGGTTTTCAAGACTTAGGCAATTTTGGATGAAGAAGTTCATCAAGTTAGGGGTATTTATAGGTCGAAATGGCCAACCAATGGCGAATTCATCAGTGTTAGGCGAGTGTAGGGCTAGGATTAAGCCATGTGCACCTTATCCATCTACCGCGCCAACTTGCACAAATATCCTACCTACTCCCACTCAAGCAAATCGTCGAGCCAATGGCCATGTTTGCCGTCCAAGCCGCTTCGATGTGAGGTGACACTTGCGCCTCGTTGATCCAAAATGTTATCGTCTCGGAAAAATCCGCAAAAATTAGAAATGACATAGGAATTTTCCTACGAGCTGTGGAAAGCGTTTAAATCGACGACTCTGTCGGGTGTTGTGCACTAATTTGAAACTAGCCAACTTTAAGGCTCAAATTGTATCGTCGCCTACGTACATACTCTGGAAATCACGGTATAACATTCTCCCCTCGCGAAACATGCGTCGAATGTTTCCTTCCAAACGATTAACGGTAAAAGCTTAAGCGGTTTGCAAGTGCCACACGTAGCCTGATATAACACTTAACAATTTCGAAAAATTAAACGTGGCGGGAAAGTAAGTTACGGAGGTGTGGGGAATAAGTGAGGATACCTCGCCTCATGTCCTCTTGACTTCCCGTCATCTCCTCCCTAAGCTCGTTCGCCGGACTTTGTGGAAGCCCGTCCTTGGTCATGAGCGCCTAACGACGATCGACTATCGCTATGGGAATCTCGCCATACGATAACCCGCCGGTCACTGGGCGTCGTCGATCGGATGTACCACTAGATGGATCCGATCGTCTCGCCGGCGTAAAGCGTGAAACCGGATGCCTTTGCCTCGGATCGGACGGCAGATCAACTCGTAGGCAACGCCTACTCTGCGGACAATCGATGGGGCTGATGTACCTTGAAATTTGAGTTTCCCTTTCCTCCGAATCTCGTCACGCCGCCGTGGGTGACACCTAGGAAAACCCAATAATCAACCTCGAACTCGGATCTGCGGCGGTGATCTGCGTATGATTCTGTCGACTACGGTGTCGGCAACCTCTCTGGATAAGCTTTACCTTATCCACTGCTGCACCAAATCTGGTCCCAGCGCACCTCGCCCACGTCGAACCAGCCTATGGCGATCTGCACTTCCTCGTACAAGGCCTCGTAAGGCGTCGTCGAATCTTGGAGTGGTAGCTATTATTATCTGCGAACTCAACTAGAGGCAAATGATCCTCGACTACCGCGAAGTCAATAACACGGGCTCGCGACATATCCTCGAGAGTGCGGATAGTGCGCTCTGCTGTCCGATGCATACGTGGATGAAATGCGATGCTCGGGCTCACTGCGTCCTAAACCCTCTGGAAGGACCTCGGAAGTTAGCGTGGCGGGCTCCTGCATGCGATATGATCGAAATAGGGACTCATGCGATCGGCGATCTCTCGGATGTAAAGTGCGGCGTAATCCTCGGTAGAAAAAGTCGTCCTAACGGGAAGAAAGTGGGTTGATTTAAATCGACTGTCGGCGATAACCCAAATAGAATCATGCTTCGCCAGTGCGAGGTAATCTGTGATAAAGTCCATGTTGATCACCTCCACTTCCAAGTCGGGATCTCTATCGCTGCAGCGGACCACGGGCCTGCGGTGCTCTGCCTTCGCTCTTGCGACAACACGGGCGCGAGCTACGAACTTTGCAGCGTCCTCTTGAAGCCATCCCACCAATACGGATCTAAGGTCGTGGTACATCTTGATCGACCACGGATGGATAAGTAATGCCTTGTGTGCTTCCGAGAACCTGCTGCGAAGTCACGAAACATCTGGAACACACAACGCCCTCGAAACCTTAGCACCCGTGGTCTACCTCAAAAGGACCCTTGCCCTCGCGAAGAGTTGTATCGCGATAGCGTGTCAAAGCTGGATCCTCGGCTGTTGCCTCTTCGCCTCGCCGGCGATGGAAGACTCGGCAACCTCGCGAACTTCGAACCCATGCTATCGGAATCAATCAAGCGGACACGAAGGCTCGCTAAGCGATGCAAATCACGAACCATGCCACTCCTCTCTGGCTGCACATCGATGGCTCCCCGACCTACGACTAAGGCGTACGCCACAACATTGGCCTTCCGGGTGAGTACGGGATATCAACATCGTAATCCTTAAGCAACTCTAACCACCGTCTACGTAAGTTCGGCTCCTACGGTGAAGATATCACAGAAGGCTCTTGTGAGTGCGTATAAATATCCACGTGAACCCGTACAAATAGTGCCTCGGATCTTGGCGTGAATCACGGCGCGACTCCAAATCATGGGTGGGGTAGTTCCTCTGCGTGTATCTTAGGCTGTCGGGATCGTATGCTATAACTGCCTCTTTGCATCGACACACATCCCAACGATGCGGCGTCACAATACACCGCGTAACCATGGACCCTCGGGAAGAGTAAAGCGAGGCGGTCGTCGATCTCTCCGGCAAGCTGGAAACCACGCTCACAAGCATCGGTCCTGAAACTTAGCGCATACGAGTCGGCTAGTCAATAGTGCGAGAGATAGAAGCAAACTTCTCTACGAACCGTGATAATATCTGAGGCCCGAGCTGCGAACCTGCAGCCGGAGTAGTAGGTGCAGGCCAAGTCTGTTGCCTCGATCTTGGCGTATCCACTCGAATGCCATCAACCCGACAATATGCGAAAAAGCCACGAAGCTAACCAAAACTCACATTTGGAAAACTTGGCGTATAAATGCTGGTCGGGAAGCTATCGGCCACGTCCTCAAATGTTCCGCATGCTCTGCTCTGGCGAGAATAAGCGAAGATATCATCGATGAACACTATCACAAGCGTGTCCAAAAATGGTTTGAACACTCGGTTCATCAAATCCATGAATCTGGCGGGCATTGGTCAGCAAAGACGCGACCACGAACTCATAATGCGTCTGGGTCGAATGCGATCCTAGGGACATCCGCCTCTCGACTTCTTTGATGATAGCGAGCGGTCAATCTTGGAGAAACATCTCGCGCCACTGGCTGGTCGAACAAATCATCAATCTGGGAAGGGGTATACATTCTTAATGGTCACCTTGTTGGTGCTGTAATCAACACGTGCATGCGCGTCGTCCTTCTTCTTCACGAACAATACGGCGCTCCCGGGGTGAAACACTAGGCTGATGAAGCCCTTCTCCGTAAATCTCTCGGTGGTCCTTGACTCTCTCAACTCGGTAGGTGCCGTTACGTATGGCGGAATGGAAATAGTAGAGTGTGCTGTCACATCTATACAAAACTCGATCTCCTCTCGGGAGAGGATGCGGGAGGTCGTGCGGAAACACGTCTGGGAACTCTCGACCACTTTGGGCTGCACGAAAATCTTGTCTGCGACCTCGGTATCAAACACGAGCGAGATGGTAGATATACCCTGCGCACCGTCTTACCAGCCTTGAGGTAGGAAATAAACCTACCTCGGCGTCTGTGCTCCTCGCTCGACAATGGCTCCTCGGAAGCTGGAACCGTACTACTCTCTCTGCGGTCTACATTGGCGTAGCAGAAGCTAGCAATCCGTCCCAATGATCGCGTCGAAGTCAATCATCTACAACTCTATCAAGTCGGCTAGTGCGGTTGTAAATGGTCACGAGGACAAGCTTTATATACGTCGAACTACCGCGAATCACCCAGGCGTAGCTACCTCGAAAAGGTCTATGGACTCGGGCTCTATCCACTATCCTACTAGCAACGAGGGAGATATATAGGGAGTAGAACCGGATCTATCAAGCATACATCAAACCCGAGCGATAAGGTACTGTGGCGACATCGGTGAGGCCTCACGATCTGTCGGTGGACAAAGCATAAATGCAGTTACGAGGACCGCTAGGCTGAGACTGCGCCACGACCTCTGCGCGACCGCTGGTCATGAGTACCTTGCCCTCGGCGAGTAAGCTGTCGAGGATGAAGAAGCGACGCAGACCACATGGTGAGCCTACCACGGCGCCGCCCGGTCGGACAAACTCTCGCGAAATGACCTGCGGCCACAAGTATAGCAAGCTCGGTCTGACTCGAATGGTATCTACCACAGCGGGCACAGGCGTACCTCGAGCGGTTAGCACCTGCCGGAAATCCGAAGTCACAGGGCCACGACACGCCCCGCTCTGGTATGCGAAAATGATGTAGGGCGCTCTGCGCCGGTGTAGTGCAAATCTGGACCTGGCGATGCCGCCCACGAGAACCACCAAAAGAACCGGCCGTCTTGGCCTTAACCTGCTGGCGATATCGCTCTGCCGGCGGTCTCGCTCCTCGCATCTAGTGCATGAGCACTGCATCGGGTAATGTCCATGCACTGTTGAAGGACACACCGCGCGAACTTCGGCCATATAATCATCTAGCCAGTGACATAGCGATGCACCGGTCCTCCATATCTGCTACGGTCACGAGGACATATCGAGCCAAAGAATCAAACTCGACATTGTACTCCCTAGCGTGCGTCCTCCTGTCTCGGCAAGAATCTATCGGCTCGTGCCCTCGCCATCTGCGGAGGCAAGAAGTGTGTGAGAAAAGCCTCGAAAACTCATCCCATCTGCTTTGGAAGTGCATGCTCTCCCGGGAAAGCTCGCGAATCAAACGATCGGCCGCGGTATCACGCGGCCGTCACGAACCGAATATCACGGACTCGATCTCGAAGCCTTGATCACCGCGTGATCTGCTGCCCGGCGGATGAACTCCTGCGGATCATCCCCGGCCTCGACCGTAAAACTACGGCGGGCTCTGACTAAGAAATCCGTAGCCTCAGCCCATGCGCCTCGGGTGCACTACAGTCTTCTTTGGGCTAGGCTGCTGCGTCCGGCTGTCCTCATGTCAGCCACAATCAGAGCAAATAGCAGGGCCGTCTCTGTACCCCGTCTCCTCTGCTCCGGTGTGGGGTGGAGAGTGCAGTGCTGCGGTCTCTTTGGGGCGGCGTCATGGAACTCGCCGTCTCGGGTATAGGCGGGCACGAGCCCTCGTGACTCTGGGTGTCTGCTAGCGGCTCCTCCGTTGCCTTGCCGCCACGGGCGGGTCGCTTGCGTGGAGGCATAAGCTATTACGAGGAAAGGAATCGTTAGAGGTCGAACCTATAACACGGCTCTAAGGCCGCGATCTCGAGTGAGAAGAATGAAACCAATCCTAAATATCCTATAGCCTCGCGATTATTTGTGTGGTGCACAACACAGATAATCAGACTCTACTAGATACGATGCGTAGACACTTTCAGAGATTAAGCGCTCGATACCACTTTTGTCACGACCCGTTCGGGGCGTGTTGGTCTTCTGCAAGGGCACCCAGTAGTCATACATCCAGTGTCGGCGAATATAAAAACAATACATGAAATAGTAGTAAAATGAGACACAGTATATGTGATAAAAAGTCGCCTATCGGCATATATATATAAACATGGTTTAGCGATTAAATCCCAAAGTACAACATGACTACAGACCTCTGAAATATAAAACTATGGCGGGACAGGGGCCATACACCTGTACAAAACTATCTGACAGGAGATCATACCCAAAGTAGAGCCTCAGGAGAAGATGGAGCTCACGACACGCAAAGATCTGAGGATGCGGATCTAGCACACCTTGCCTTTACTGCGGCATGAGCGGCCCAGAGAAGTCGATCTGCGGTACCAGTATGTGAAACTATAAAGTACTTAAATGAAATCAAAGTATTTAAAACCTTTTCACAAATACAATCGATTCAATTGCACATAGTGCGCATCACAAACAACGATAATAGGAAAGCGTAGCGAGTCTATTCTAGGCGCGAGCGATCGAAGCAAGGCCAATCGCCCGTAGTATCATTCTGCGTGCCTAGTCACGGACTTCGCGATCGCATGGAGTCACGCGGACCGCGTAGGTATTCCTCGCATCGGGGTAGACCCCGATAACCGCTGGACTCCGCGATCCGCATAGTCTCGATAGACCGCGTAGTCCCATGGACCGCGTGAGAATCCGCGTCGGGCTAAACACCGGAATGATCAATCACGGAGCATACGCTGCTCGCATAGTCTCGGACCGCGTAGGCCGTATAGACGCATCAAGGGTGGCAAGCCCTCGGTATAATAAGTCGAGGGTAGGTGATATAATAACGATTACAACAGACTTACCGTTTAGCAGCGTAATCACGGCAAGAATGACCACTTTACGGCGGCGTTACAAGACGCTAACACGGGTAGCGTCATAATATGTCTACTTATCAAACAATCTTACTACACTTAGCGAAATCAATACAAGGCTTTTATAAACAAACAAGTAAGCAGTTCTTTCTTAAGTTGTTATACCTAACTTCCCGTAAAGCTAGTATAACTCTTAGCTTTTGTTTTAAAACCAAATATTTATCTTACATTAAAAATGATCGATAGTTCTTTTGAAATGCATCAAGATTCTTATTATTTAGGCTTAAGTCAAAAGACATTGCCGTAGTTATTATTCGAGCTTAAGTCAAGCGACATTGCCGTTGTTATTGTCGATTAACACGTATGCGTCTACCGTACTATATATATGTTAAAAATATCATGCTTAGGAAGAATCACATGCATACCGGCGAAAACCTCTGCCAAGTTGAATATGTCATGCGTGGAGAATCAACCTATAATAGTCACAGACATCTATCAAAGTCTAGACTACTGCGAAGGTCATTCTAAGCGGAGGTTCACAATTCTACGGAAAGTCGGCGGCCTGACCACTACAGGTGAGCTATATAAGTCTCTGTGAAAGCAGTCCTATGTGAGTACAATTCAATTATTCTTCTAAGTATTTAATACTTATTCTTATACTTCTACGATGCATTCTCTAATACAAAGAGGGTTAGGATTATTTACCTCGGTAAGCCCAATAATATCCTAGATAAAAGTCGATCAGGACGAGGCTTAGCTCACAAGTTATGCGCTCAGATGGCTCGAGAAACCTTAGAAGTTCTTCACAACTTCTACTAAGTACTAAGGGATTTGGGCTAGGGTATTTTGGGCATTATAACAATACTAGAAGGCAACTTTTCTACCAAGGGAGGGTAGATTTCGTGCAGGCTAGGGAGTAGGCCTCGGCCAAACTTCATGAGGAGGGGAGTGTTTGGGCGAAAAGGCCTGAGGGAGAGGAGAGGATTTCAAGACTTGGAAAGCTTGTTTGTGGATGAAGAACTCTTCATCACAAGAGGGTATTTATAGGTCAAGGGATGGCGAACCAATGGCCAATTATGCCAAGTGCAAGGCAAGTGTAAGGTCAAGATTTGGGCAAGTGTCCTTGAACTTGCACACAAAATATCCTACCAACTCCTTGACTTGTGCAAAGGCACAAAAGCGTGCAACTCTAGTCAATTCGTCGATGGGCGATTTCAAATCCACGATTGGAGGTGCCAAGTGTCGCCTCCGTTGGTCCAAAATGTTCGTCTCTCGGAAAAATCCATAAAAATACTAAATGACATGGCGGAATTTTCCTACAAAAGGCGTGGCGTTTACGTCGGAAAACGATTCTTTTAGTGAGTTGTGCACAAATAAAAACGTCCAAGGCTTAAACTTTTAAGGCCAAACTTTCGTACGTACGCCCTCACGTACATATTCCGGAAATACGGGGTATAACAATATTTGGGCTAATTGAGGTATAATCTTCATTTTACTTTTGTAATTGAAGATTTCATGTTATGATAAGTTATAAGTGGTCATGTGATATGTGTTATGAAGTTTGTTAAGTGTTATGGAATTGGAAGCTAAAAATCCGAAAATGTCATATTTAGCCATTTGAAATTGAAATCCAATTTGATCGATAAATTGAATTGTCGCATGTTACCTACTTGGAGAATGTAGTAGCTAGAATCAATTGCGGCTTGATATCTTATTATGCTACCAATTTGGATTGAAATGGAAATTGAATAAGAATTGGTATTGTTATATTATTGTGAGCGATTGAAATTTGTTTGGTTATTCATTTGCATTGGATTACATACATATTATTGTGAGCCAATTGAAATTGTTTGGTTATTCATTTGCATTGGATTACCTTCTATATTATTGTGAGCCAATTGGAAATTTGTTTGGTTATTCATTTGCATTGGATTACATACATGTTGTTGTGAGCCAATTGGGTTGTTTGGTTATTGTATTTCGACCTTGGAAAAAGTGGCAAAGTTAGTAAAAACAAAGGAGGTCTTTGTCAGATTTTCCGTAGAATTTAAAGACTTAACAACATAATATTCTACGTTTGAAGTAAGGCCTTAATGGGCGTATTGTGAATATTATAGGTTGACATACTACGGGAATTTGTACTTGACAAGTGGTTTGACCAGAAGAGGTATGTGGACTTTTCCTATCTTTTGAGCATGACTAGTTTCACGTATATAATGCGGTAGGCGTCTGAGATTTTGTGATCTAGTCCGTTTGACATCCTTGGCTTATTTTAGGAATGTCGAGTTGATTGAGTTAGGAATTAACTCGGCTTGTTTAAATGTTAAGGATATCTTGGTTTTCAAAGTTAAGAGACTTTAAGTATGTTGAAAGTATTTTGATACTTGTTTTTATGGAAAGTTTAAAGAGTGGTTTACTCTAAGTAATTTAAGTATGTTAAGGGACTTGAAGAGTTTTAAAGTATGTGATACTTGTTTCGTTTTAAGCGTATAAGTCCACTAGGATAGGAAATTGTACTTGACTAATGCATAAAGTGAATATAACGACTTTATGGGAGTTGGTTATATTGGCTTTATGGAAAGATAAATGGCTTGATTTATTGAAGGCAATTTGATTTAAGGCATCGATTGCCTAAGGTTTTAAAAGAAAGAAGTCACTTGATTTAGAAGCCTAAATGTATTTCTAAAGGTATCGTGACTTGTCTTGAAAAGTAGTTATGACTTGATACTACGGTTATTAGTATCTTGGAAGTTATATATGAAAAAGTCATTTTTAAAAGAATAGAAGTCACGTAGTACTTTGGGTTAAATTCGGATTTTATAATGACATGTTAGTGCCTTAAGTAAACTAAAATGAGAATGTATATGAATAAGGCTAATAAGAAGTTAGGGGATTTCTTAACTTGCTTATTTATTGTATGATAAGCGGTAGGGCTTATGTTATGTATGATGGTAGGTTGAGCTAGGGTAAGAGTATAAATGAGGGTAAACTCGAGGCGTTATACCTTAGCTTGGGGTAAGAGTATAAATGAGGGTAAACCCGAGGCGTTATACCACTGTTTAGTGGTTGCTATCCATGATCGAGGAATACCTCATGCGAGTCCTTATGGGCTTATGCGGGTGAAATAGTCCCGTGCGGCGAGTACGTCTATCGAGGAATACCTGCATGCGGGTCGCGCGATCTATGCGGGTGAAATAGTCCGGGAATAGGATTGTAATGATCTTTGCGGGCGGGTGGTCTGCTTTGGTCGTGAGCCTCCTACTGTAGATATTGTAAGTATTCCTTATTTACTCTCGTTGTTAGCAAGGCCACGATTATCTTGTTAATTGAGTAATCATACATGTCTCGATTTTATTTTAGACTTATGATTTCATTCTGATCTGATTTCACATATTTGGTACATGTTGTCTTGACCTCGCTTGAAGTGCGTTCATCTGCATGAGTAAAGTGCAGTTCTTGATCCTCGCTCTTAGGATCAACATTGTTTGTTGAAGCTCCTTCGTTTGGAGGCTTATCCACAGTATTGTCGGTTGTTGTACATTTAGGGGTATGGCGGGGCCTGTCACTTGAGTTATTATTCTTAAGTGCATGTAGTCACATTGTGGATTGAGGTGTAAAGAAAAGAAAAATGTCTTTATTCATTTACGGATTGAGTATATTTTACGGAAGGTGGCCTTATCGGCTCTTTGTTGTTAGCTCTTGTCTAAGTTTTTTTTTGTATGTTGTGTTTGTTCATTGCTATTCTCGATGTATACAGCGGGGTGCCGGGTAGGGCACGATCGCGAGCGAGTCGGTCGTGACAAAAAGTGGTATCAGGCGATTAGTCCTCGGAAAATGTCTACGAGTGTCTAAGTAGAGTCTTGATTATCGGTGTGTTGTGCACTGCATCTATAATCGGGAGGCTGCGGGACATTTAGGATTAGTTTCCATTCTTCTCACTCTAAGATCGTGCGATAGAGATTTGTATGGTTAGGGTCGTCTCTCACAACAAGTTATGATTGTTTGCGACTACGAGAAAAGCGATGACCGGGAAGGATTCGTGGATTGCGTATCGGGTTGGTAATGGTTGTAGTTGGTATTGTGACATCTGACTATGCGAATTTATGTATGAGGTCGGGCGCGTGTTGCACAGAATGATTTAGATTACGAGGATTTGGAAGGGACTAAATAAATCACAGGGAAGGTATGAAGCAGTTTAATGAATTCTCATGAGTTTTACGTGCTAATTTGAGATAATTAGGAAATGATGAGTTATCGGAAAAGGTAATGGACCCTTAGAAGTTATTATTAAGAGACTAAGTGGAAGACTATGATAGTAACTTAAGCTCGTGGTATCTTAAGGGAATTATCTGGCGAGATGCGAGCGAAGAAAGTATGGTTGTTGTGGTCAAGACAACACGATTATGATATTACGAGAAGTTCTTGTACGGTTCACGAAGTGATAAGATAGGCTTGGAGCATGGAAATTGCGAGCCTAAAAATGTTGATAACCAGAGACCTTAGGTATATAAGGCCTTCCGGGTAGTAAAAGTTAAGGCAGGACCTAGGAAAGAGTTAAATCTGGCCTTGAGTGGTTGGGGATCTATTTAGGGTCGCCCATAACTTGAAAGGAAATGGGATCAGTTGGTAGTAGTCACTACGTGGCGAGTCACGAGTGCAAGGCAAATTTAGTTAATCATTTTATGGGTTAGTGGGCGTGTTCCACCGGTTCCAGTTGTGAGCGGAGGCGGCCTTATGTTGTTTAATTTAGTAACTCCAGTGGAGGCGAGTTAGTATGGAATTTATGTATGTAAGCTAGAATAAGTTTGGGATGCGGAAAGAATGCGACCGATGAAAGAAACAACGAGTAAGGAAATGGAACTGAATCCATGAGGACCTTTCAAGGTGACTACACGTGAGTGTTGGGTGGTAGTGGCGGTTAGATAATAATTGGATAACGATAAAGCGTTGGACCCGGTACATTATAGCGAACATTGAGGTCATTATGAGTTCGGACTAGTTGGCCTCTTGTTATGCCAGCGTGGACTACATAAGAGAGATTGATTCGGTACGGTTTCGTGGCGGTTATCAGTGGAAATGAAGAGAAGTGGTGGTAACGATGAATTATCCTTCATGCTTTGACATTGTTTTCTTTTTAAGTGCATGTGACTTGTTCACTTAGGAGTAAATTGGCGGGAAGTATGTAATAATTAAATTTGGAGGAAGTTATTTTGAGTGCCCTTGGAGGTACTTGGAGTTAGTTTGGTGTGGCGGTCGGGGCCACGACGCCGGATAATTCGGGGAAAGCGTGCAAGGCGAAAAAATAAATGCGAATCTTTGCGGTGGAAAGGCGAGGGCATCTTTGGTAGGTTGGAAAATCTACGAACTTAAAGCGGTGCGTGATGATTAGCTAATTCTTGGACCCATGAGGACCACTGTGATTAGGGTTGTGACTCGAGAAAGTTTAAGAAAAGGAGATAAGTCCTCTTCCCGAAAAAGGGCGGTTTTGCGTATTATTGGGGTTGCGTGTACCCGTGTTGTTAGGCGAAGGATATAAAATGGTAGGTCTTGGTATCGTCATGTCATAGATTCTGATTGTAGATAGCAGTGGGAAAAGTGTTGTGTTGGGGTAATTAAGAGCAGCGTCTGAATTGGTCGGAAGTAGCGTAAAGATATAAATGTAGGTTGCGAGGTATGTTTACAGGACTAGTGTAAAGACCATTAGTAATTAATGGGAAGTAAGAACATTCGAGAAAATGTGGTAACACCTAGTTATAGGCTCTGGCGGGAAAGGAAAAGCGGGTTACTCTTGTGAGATCGAAAACCTCCCACGAAAAATGTGATTGTGATGAAGTCTTAGCCATGAGGCGAGCAATGGAATTAAGTCTAAGTTTAGTGACCAAGTTTGGTTGCAAAAAAAAAAAAGGGGAAGCAGGAACCGTAAGTGAGATTAAGGATAGAATATTTCGCGAGGAATGAGAAAGGCTTTTAGTTTTGGGAGATAAGTTGACCCGACTCTGATTCTAACCCCTCACTTGTGAGACTAGAGGTTAGGTTATATTGATAACACGTTGGGTGTTGGGCTAGGTTGTTTCTTGACGCAACAGATGAGGATAGAGCCTATGTTTTCCGGTAGTTAGGGAAGCGGAAGAAATTGCCCTACTCGCGATTTAGTCTTGTGGCGATTAAATCATGCCTTGAAGATTTGGGGCATGGCGTATATATAGACCGTGTGGATAATTATGCGGACCAAAAGCCTCGGTATATCTGCGGTGAGGCGATCGAATTTGCGGCGGCGATGGTGGTTAGAGTTACTCGAGGATCGTGATATTGATATCTATACCATCGGAAAGCGAAGGCGATTCTGAGATACTCTTTGTCGTGGACTAAGGGTAGTGCGCGGTTAGGCGGCGGATAGGCGAGGATGTGGTCAGTGAGATCCTTGATTACCGAGCCTAGGGGTTCGATTATTTGTTTCAAGGTTAATGAAGTTCAGATCAGAGGTTGGGAGTCTTCCATCGTTGAGGAGGTATGGAGCGGCGATATGAGATCGGTTGTGATCTGATATCGAGATCGACTCTCGGGAAGAGAAGAGCTGTTTGAGTAGCGCGAATGAGTCTTTGTGAGATGAGATAGATTGCGTGTACAGTCTTTGCGAGGACTAGTCAGCGGAGTTTTAGGGAGGCACGCGGTGCTGTGCCAATTGTTTGGGGCCGACTAAGTCGTGTCGTGACCTCGAAGTATGTATGGGTAAGATGGCCAGGAAAAGGGACATAAGCGAATTCTTGCTTAGTGTCAGAGATAGTAGCAGTCATGGTTGAGCACGAAGCCAGTGGGCTATTGCGAGCGATTGAAATCCCAACCTAGATATGAGAGGTAATTAATATAGATCTTGTTCTGGGGTGGCATCGTACTTGGAGGAAGTGCGACTCCACAGAGTCATAGTAAGTGAAATTGTGAAACCGATCGTGTTCTTCGGTTAGGGCCGTTTACTCGGTGAGATTATGCTTGCTTGTATAACGAGAGATTGTGAGGCTGCGGGGTTCCTACGTTTATGATGGCCAAGCGGATGAGCTCGATTCTGGATAACCACGGAGGTTTCGGGAGGATTAGGGACAGGTGAGTCTCGGTGTTGCATTACACCCTCGGGCCAAGCGGACGGCGAGTGTACTATCCGAGCACTTGAGGATAGGATGCGGGCCTATGTTCTTGATTTGAATATAGCGGGAGGTTAATTGTCTCTTTATGTGTTGCGTACAATATGAGATACCTTTCGATATTGGATGGCCTGTATGAGGCCTTGTATGTAAGAAAGTGTAGATCGCGGTTGGATGCTTGACATAGGCGAGGTTGATATTGGTCGGACTTGATTCGTGAGTGTGGATAAAGCGAAGCTTATCAGGAAAGATTATTAGTAAGCTTAGAGTCGGTAGAAGCTTCATCTGAGATAGCAAGCGTTGACACGTGGGGTTGACTTGACATTTTAGTATGAGTCTTGTTGTGTGGCCTCGTGTGGTATTATTGGTATGTAGGGGTTGTAAAAGAAGACTATGTCATTATCTTTAAGTTGGACTCAGAGAGAACATTCGGGGCGAATGTTTCTAAGGGGAAGAATGTTACACCGGAAATATTTGAGGATATGTTTCTAGAGCGTGCGTAAGAACTTCGAATGTTAAGGTTTGAGGCGAGTAAAATTTATCGAATTATGAAATTGTCGGAAAGCGAAATATTGCGACGAGCGGGAGGCGACACGTGTCACCTTTATGGACATGGGCGAAATGTGCAAGGGTGGAATGGTCGATTGACCGTAATTTATGATGAAGTCTTGCAAAGCTTAGAGCTTGACAACTTTGACCAAGTCAATGACCCACAAAAACTTGATATTTAGTGAATCTCATCCAAACCACCAAGTGTTCTAATCTATACCCTTTCTTGTGTTATATATGTACCTTTAGTAGGTGCAAGACCTTGTCATTCTCCACTTAGAATTATTTTTCAAGAACTTGTTCTTGCTCTTTAGGGAGCTCGCGGCTAAGGGGTTTTCAAGAAGGAAAAATTTCCAATTTTTGTCAATAATTCCCAACTTTAAACCAAGGTACCTAAGGGTATTATAGGTGTTTCTCAATAGAAAGATCCGGAAAAATGGTGTTTTAAGTATTAGTATGGCGAAAACCTAAAGGGTTATTCAACTTTGAAGTTGAAACTTGAAGATGAGTTTTCATAAGCTTAGGGTGGCTTGGAGTGGATTGGAATGTCGGAAGGAGGAGCTAAAGGTGCTAGGGATCGAAGCTTGTACCCTTGGAGCATATTTGGGCTAATTGAGGTATAATCTTCGTTTTACTTTTGTAATTGAAGATTTCATGTTATGATAAGTTATAAGTGGTCATGTGATATGTGTTATGAAGTTTGTTAAGTGTTATGGAATTGGAAGCTAAAAATCCGAAAATGTCATATTTAGCCAATTGAAATCCAATTTGATCGATAAATTGAATTGTCGCATGTTACCTACTTGGAGAATGTAGTAGCTAGAATCAATTGCGGCTTGATATCTTATTATGCTACCAATTTGGATTGAAATGGAAATTGAATAAATTGGTATTGTTATATTATTGTGAGCCAATTGGGTACATTTGGTTATTCATTTGCATTGGATTACATATATTATTGTGAGCCAATTGGAAATTTGTTTGGTTATTCATTTGCATTGGATTACCTTCTATATTATTGTGAGCCAATTGGGGCTGTTTGGTTATTCATTTGCATTGGATTACATACATATTGTTGTGAGCCAATTGGAATTGTTTGGTTATTGTATTTCGACCTTGGAAAAAGTGGCAAAGTTAGTAAAAACAAAGGAGGTCTTTGTCAGATTTTAGTAGAATTTAAAGACTTAACACTTATAATATTCTACGTTTGAAGTAAGGCCTTAATGGGCGTATTGTGAATATTATAGGTTGACATACTACGGTGGAATTTTTACTTGACAAGTGGTTTGACCAGAAGAGGTATGTGGACTTTTCCTATCTTTTGAGCATGGCTAGTTTCACGTATATAGTGCGGTAGGCGTCTGAATTTTGTGATCTAGTCCGTTTGACATCCTTGGCTTATTTTAGGAATGTCGAGTTGATTGAGTTAGAATTAACTCACTTGTTTAAATGTTAAGGATATCTTGGTTTTTAAAGTTAAGAGACTTTAAGTATGTTGAAAGTATTTTGATACTTGTTTTTATGGAAAGTTTAAAGAGTGGTTTACTCTAAGTAATTTAAGTATGTTAAGGGACTTGAAGAGTTTTAAAGTATGTGATACTTGTTTAGTTTTAAGCGTATAAGTCCACTTGGATAGGAAATTGTACTTGACTAATGCATAAAGTGAATATAGCGACTTTATGGGGAGTTGGTTATATTGGCTTTATGGAAAGATAAATGGCTTGATTTATTGAAAGGCAATTTGATTTAAGGCATCGATTGCCTAAGGTTTTAAAGAAAGAAGTCACTTGATTTAGAAGCCTAAATGTATTTCTAAAAGGTATCGTGACTTGTCTTGAAAAATAGTTATGACTTGATACTACGATTATTAGTATCTTGGAAGTTATATATGAAAAGAGTCATTTTTAAAAGAATAGAAGTCGTAGTACTTTGGGTTAAATTCGGATTTTATAATGACATGTTAGTGCCTTAAGTAAACTAAAATGAGAATGTATATGAATAAGGCTAATAAGAAGTTAGGGGATTTCTTAACTTGCTTATTTATTGTATGATAAGCGGTAGGGCTTATGTTATGTATGATGGTAGGTTGAGCTAGGGTAAGAGTATAAATGAGGGTAAACTCCCGAGGCGTTATACCACCTTGAGGTAGAGTATAAATGAGGGTAAACCCAGGCGTTATACCACTGTTTAGTGGATTTGCTACCCATAATGTGAGGAATACCTCATGCGAGTCTTTATGGGCTTATGCGGGTGAAATAGTCCCATGCGGTAGTCTGACCTATCTGAGAATACCTGCATGCGGGTCGCGCGATCTATGCGGGTGAAATAGTCCCAGGAATAGGATTGCTTAATGATACTGCGGGCGGATGGTCCTGCTTTGGTCGTGAGCCTCCTACTGTAGATATTGTAAGTATTCACTTATTTACTCTCATTGTTAGTAAGTGTCACGACCCATTCCGGGGCCCGTAACTGGTGCCTTACCGGGGCACCCAAGTAGTCATACATCGAGTGTCGTGGAAATATAAAACAAGACATAAACGATTTATAAAATAAGACACGATTTATGTGAACAAGCGTCGCCTTTCGACATATACATATAAACAAGGTTTAGCGATTACATCAGACAACCTTTGTACATCATGACTACAGACCTCTAAGAAATATACAACTATGGCGGGACGGGGCCCGCCATACCTGTATACAAAACTATCTACAATACGGGGAGATCATGCAAAAGTAGAGCCTCGGAGAAAATGGAGCTCGACACGATGCAAAGAGATCCTAAGGATGCGGATCTAGCACACCTTGCCACTTACACGTGGCATGACGCGGCCCCGAAGGAGAGTCGATTACATGAGTACTAAGTATCTGGCCTTAAAGTACTTAAGTGAAAACATATCATTTTAAAACCGGTTTACAAATATGTGTGAAACAACCAGAAAGCCGCGCATAGTGCCACATCACAAACAAGAGCAACAATAGGTAAGCGTAATAGGTCTTGTCTAGGCTGCGAATGATCGAAAGCAGGGCCACTCGCCCATCATCGATTCTGCAAGCCTAATCTGAACTCGGTCGCATGGGCCATTCGCGTGGGCGCGTGAGGTATAACCCGCGTCGAGGTAGCTACTCCTCGGCGTCGTCACGGACTCGTTGTCGCATGGCCACGTAGGCCGCGTGAGCGCATAACCCGCGTACTAACACGGAACTCTCGTAGCTCGCATGGCCCCCTGGACGCGTGAGGTATTCTCGAATCATGGCCCCGGACGCTGAGTCTACCCGCGTCGGAGGAAGCAACCCGGTATCATCTCGAGGTAAGTGATATAGTACTAACACAGCGAACTTATAGTTCAAACAACATAAGCATAAGTAAAGTGACCTCTTTACATTAACGTTACAAGACACTAACACGTAGGGTCTGATATGTCTACTACTTAAAACCATCCTATTATACCTTTGAGAAATCAATACAAGTCTTTTATTAAACACATAAGTAAATTGTTCCTTTTATAAAGCTTAAGCCGTTATACTTAACTTCCCGTAAAGCTAGTATAACCCTTAAGCCTATTGTTTTAAAAACAACTATTCTTCTTCTTTCAAAAGCGTGTTATAATTCTTTTGAAAGACTTTTTAAGATCTTTATTATTAGGGCTTAAGTCATGAGACATTCATAGTAAGTATTAATCGGGCTTAAGTCGAAAGACATTGCAGTAGTTATTATTCGATTAACACGTATGCGTCTATCGTACTATATATATATTTAAAATATCATGCTTTAGGAAGAATCACATGCATACGCGAAAACCTCTGCCAAGTTGAATATGTGTGAGAGAATCAGCCTATAATAGTCACAGACATCTATCAAAGTCTAGACTACTCTGAAGGTCATTCTAAGCGGAGGGTTCACAATTACGGAAAGTCGGGCGTATGACCACTGCGGTGAGCTATATGAGTCTCTTGTGAAAGCAGTCTATGTGAAGTCTGATCCAATTATTCTTCTAAGTATTTAATACTTTATTCTTATACTTCTACGGTATGCATTCTCTAAAACAAAGAGGTTAGGATTATTTACCTCGGTAAGCGATAATATCCTAGATAAAGTCGCGCTGAGCAAGGTTTAGCTCACAAGTTGAGCATGGTAGCTCGAAACCTTAGAAGTTCTTCACAACTTCTACTAAGGACTAAGGGATTTGGGCTAGGGTATTTTGGGCATTATAACAATACAAGAAGACAACTTTTCTACGAAGGGAGGGTAGTGTTTGGCTAGGGCTAGGGGTATTCGGCCAAGGCTTCTAAAAGGGGGTAGTGAGGCTTGGGGCGATGGCTCATGAGGGGAAGGAGGATTTAGACTTGGAAATTTGTGATGAATAAGTCTTCAAAGAGAGGGTATTTATAGGCTAAGACATGGCCAACCAATGGCGAAGATCAAGCCAAGTGGGGGCAAGTGGAGGCGAGATTTGCCCAAGTGCCCTAACCTACTCCTCAAATCACTCCACAAACAAAGGTCCATGTTCTAAGCCCCAAAAGCCTCTGAACGCCCGAGGCAAAAGGCCACTTGGCGTCCACGAGGTGACAAGTGTCGCCTCTCGTTGATCAAAAAGGGTTAGTCGCTCGGAAAAATCCATAAAAATTAGAAATGACATAGTCGAATTTACCTACGCGAGTGCGTGTAAAGCGTTTACGTCGGAAAGCGATTCCTTGTGTGGGTTGTGCCCAAAAAAGCGTCCTAGGCCTAAACTTTTAAGGCTACACTTTTATGCGTCGTCCTCGCGTACATACTCGAAATACGGGTATAACATTCTCCTCCTTAGAAAAATTCGTCCGAATGTTCCTTCCCAAACGATTATCGATAAGGTTCTTCATAACAAGCGATTGCAAATACCACACGCGCCGCGAACAATACTTGGCATAAGCGATAATGAAGATTTACAAGTAGGAAAGTGAATTACGGAGGTGTGGGAAATAGGTGAGATATACGCCTCATGTCCTCTTGACTTCCGCGTCATCTCCTCACGAGCTCGTTCGCCACAAGACTTTGGCGGAAGCCCGTCCGCCGTCGCGAGCGCCTAACGACGATCGATTATCGCTATGGGAATCTCCTCATCGATAACCCTCGGTCACTGGACATCGTCGTCAATCGGGTGCACCACTAGATGGATCCCGATACATCTCGCCGGCATAGATCGTGAAAAACCGGATGCCTGCCTCGGATCGGACGGCGGATCCAACTCATAGGCAACCTTGCCACCTGCGGACAATCGAAGCGGCCCGATGTACCTTGGTGAGTTTCCCTTCTTCCCAAATCTCATCACACCGCCATGGGTGGCACTGGAAAACCCAATCATGAACCTCGAACTCAAGATGCGGCGGCGATGATCTGCATCGACTTACATGCGACTACGGTGTCGATAGCGCTCTCGGATAAGCTTCACCTTATCCACTGCTGTACCAAATCTGGTCCCACTAGTGCACCTCGCCCGTCGAACCAACCTATAGGCGATCTGCACTTCCTCCCATACAAGGCCTCGTAAGGCGCCATCGAATCTTGGGTGGTAGCTATTATTATCGCGAACTCAACTAGAGGCAAATGATCCTCCCGACTACCTGAAGTCAATAACACGGGCTCGCGACATATCCTCGAAGTGCGGATAGTGCGCTCTGCTGTCCGTGCATGCGTGGATGAAATGCGATTACTCGGGCTCACTGCGTCCTAAACCCCTCTGGAAGGACCTCGAAGTTAGCGTGGCGGGCTCCTGCATGCGATATGATCAGTAGGGACTCCGTGCGGTCGGCGATCTCTCGGATGTAAATGCGGCGTAATCCTCGGTAGAAAAAGTCATCTGGCGGGAAGAAAGTGGGCTGATTTCGTCGATCTGTCGGCGATAACCCATATAGAATCATGTCTCCTACGAGTGCGAGGTAATCCTGTGATGAAGTCCATGTTGATTACCTCCCACTTCAGGTCGGGATCTCGATAAATGCGTAACAAACCACGGACCTGCGGTGCTCTACCTTCGCTGCGACAACACGGGCATTGAGCTACGAACTCTGCAGCGTCCTCTTGAGCCGTCCCACGATACGGATCTAAGGTCTGGTACATCTTGGTCGACCGGATGGATGAAATGCTTGTGTGTGTGCTTCCCGAACACTCTGCGAAGTCTGAAACATCTGGAACACACAATCGCCCTCAAACCTTAGCACCCCATCGGTGCTACCTCAGGACCGCGCCCTCGCGATGTCGAATCAAGTGGATCCTCGGCTGTTGCCTCTTCGCCTCGCCGGCGATGGAAGACTCGGCAGCCTCGCGAACTCTAACCTTGCTATCGGAATCAATCAAGCGGACACGAAGGCTCGCTGGCGGTGCAAATCACGAACCATGTCCGCCTCTCTGGCTGCACGTCGATAGGCTCCCCGTGACTACGACTAAGGCATACGCCACGACATTGGCCTTGCGGGTAGTGCAGGATATCAACATCGTAATCCTTAAGCAACTCTAACCACCGTCTGCAGTCGTAAGTTCGGCTCCTACGGTGAAGATATCTTGGAGGCTCTTGTAGTGCGTAAAAATATCCACGTGAACCCGTACAAATAGTGCCTCAGGATCTTGGCGTGAATCACGATCGATGACTCCAAATCATGGGTGGGGTAGTTCCTCGTGTTTCTTGGTTGTCGGGATGCGTATGCTATAACCTGCCATGCTGCGTCAACACACATCCCAACTCGATGCGGCGCATCCTGATACACGACATAACCATCTGGACCTGCGGAAGAAGTAAGAGCGAGGCGGTCGTCGGTCTCTTCGGCCCGAAAACCACGCTCCTGGCATCGATCCACTGAAACTTGCGCCTTACGAGTCGGCTAGTCAATGGTGCGAGATAGAAGCAAACTTCTCCACGAACGCCGATAATATCTGCGAGGCCCGAGCTGCGAACCTCTGCCGGAGTAGTAGGTCTAGGCCAAGTCTGGCTGCCTCGATCTTGGCGTATCCACTCGAATGCCATCGGCCCGACAACGTGCCCAGCGCCCTTGAAGTCAGCCAAAACTCACGTTTGGAAAACTTGGCGTCTGGCTGCAGTCTGAGAAGCGTCGGCCACGGTCGCCGAATGCTCGCGTGCTCTGCTCTGGCGAGAATAAACCAAGATATCATCGATGAACACTATCACAAGCGTGTCCAAAAATGGTTTGAACACTCTGTTCATCAAATCCATGAATACTGCGGAGCATTTGTCAACCAAAGACATGACCACGAACTCGTAATGCGTCTGGGTCGGAATGCGATCTAGGGACATCCGCTCTCTGTCACGAACGATGATAGCGAGCGGATCAATCTTGGAGAAACATCTCGCGCCCTGGTGGTCGAACAAATCATCAATCACAGGAAGGGTATCTGTTCTTAATGGTCACCTTGTTGGTGCTGTAGTCAACACCATGCGCGGCGTCCGTCCTTCTTTTCACGAACAATCTGGCGCCCCGGGGAGAAACACTAGGTCGATAAAACCCTTCTCCGGCCAAATCTCGGTGGTCCTTGATCTCTCGACTCGGCGGTGCCGTTACGTATGGCGGAATGGAAATAGGCGAGTGTGCAGCAATATGTCGATACAAAACTCAATCTCCTCTCGGGAGGATGCGGGAGTGCGTGCAAAACACGTGCGGGAACTCTCGACTCTGGGGGTGGTGAAAATCTGCGCTGCGACCTCGATATCAAACACGACGAGATGGTAGATATACCGCCTGCGCACGTCTTCCAGCCTTGAGGTAGGAAATAAACCTACCACCGGCGTCTGGTGCTCCTCTGCTCGACAATGGCTCCTCGGAAGCTGGAACCGTACTACTCTCTCTCTGCGGTCTACATTGGCGTAGCAAGCTAGCCAATCCGTCCCCATAATCACGTCGAAGTCAATCATCTCGACTCTATCAAGTCGGCTAGAGTGCGGCGGCGTAAATGAGTCACGGGACAAGCTCTATATACCGTAGAGCTACCAAGATCACCCTGGCGTAGCTACCTCGAAAGGTCTATGGACTCGGGCTCTATCCTATCCTACTAGAAACAAGGGAGATATATGGGGCGAGTAGAACCGGATCTATCAAAGCATATACATAAAACCCGAGCCCGATAAGGTACTGTGGCGACATCGGTGAGGCCTCACGATCTGTCGGTGGACAAAGCATAAATGCGGTTACGAGGACCGCTAGAAGCTGGGACTGCGCCACGACCTGCAGCGACCTGCGACCCGTGAGTACGCGCCTCGGCGAGTAAGCTGTAGGAGATGATGAAGCGGCAGCGAACACGAAGGTGAGCCTACCACGTAGCGCCCGGTCGGACGATCCTCGCAAAATGACCTGCAGCCTGGCTGTAACAAGATCCAAAAAGCGAGTACCACACTTCCGTAATGGGATCTGCATCGGCCACTGGCTGAGGTGGTCCGTCGGCGATACCTCTGCTACTGCGGGCGTCGAAGCCACAGGGCCGATGCGCCCTCGAATACTCTGTTGTGTTGAGGGCGGTGCGGGAGTGCTCTGGTGGCGTGGTGCAAATCTAGGCTAACTTTGAGGCGCCGCCACGATAGCCACGGAAGACCCTCGTCTGGCCTTAACCTGCTGTCTACGCATCGACTCGTCGACCTCTGCGTTCGCCGCATCGAGGCGTGAGCTGCGTGCGGGTAATGTCCATCTGGTGAAGAAAACACGCGCACATGACTCGGCCATGTAATCATCTAGCGGTGGCGTGGCGGTGCACCTATCCTCATATCTGCTGCAATCTTTGGGACATATCGAGCCAATGAATCAAACTCGACATTGTACTCACGGCGGTCGTCCTCTACGCCTCGATAGTAAAATCTATCGGCCGCGCCCTCGCCGTCTGTGGAGGCAAGAAGTGAGTGAGGAAAGCCTGCGAGAACTCGTCCCAGTAGGCGGGGCGCGTGCTCTCCGGGATAACTCCGTGAATCAAACCAATCATTGCGGTATCACGCGGCCGTCACGAACAAAGGTCACGGACTGTCTCGAGGCCTTGATCACCTCGTGATTCTGCATGGGCGGCGGATGAACTCCTGCGGATCATCCTCGGCCTCGACAGTAAAACTCTGGCGGGCTCTGACTAAGGAAATCCGTAGTCTCAAACTATACGCCTCGGGTGCCTTCTGGGTGCGGCTGGGCTGGGCTGGGCCAGGCTACGCGTCGATCTCTCTCGTGTCGGGCCTGACTTTGTGATAGTGGGCCATCTCCTTGTACCCTAACTCCTCGCGGTGTGGGGCGGGAGGTGTGGGTGCGTGGTCTCTCTTTGAAATGGCGGCGTCATAGAACTTCGCCGTCTACGGTATAGGCGGGCACGAGCCCTCGTGATTAGGTGTCTGCCCGGCTCCTCGGCCTTGCCGCCATACGGGCGGGTTGCCTTGCGTGGAGGCATAGCGTACGGAAAGAAATACGTTAGAGGTCGACTTATAACCGACTCTAAAGCACGATCTCGGAATGAGAAGAATGAAACCAATCCTAAATATCCTATAGCCTCACGATTATTGGTGTGGTGCGCACTTGCAGATAATCGAACTCTACGGTCTGATGCGTAGACCTTTCAGAGATTAGCGCTCGATACCACTTTTGTCACGACCCGTTCGGGGCGTGGCGGTGCCTTAGGGGCACCAGTAGTCATACATCAGTGTCGGCGGAAATATAAAACAAGACATGAAACGATTTATAAAATAAGACACGGTTTATGTGAACAAGCGTCGCCTTCGACATATACGTATAAACAAGTTTAGCGATTACATCAAACATGTACATCATGACTACAGACCTCTGAGGAAATATACAACTATGGCGGGACGGGGCCGCCATACCACTGTATACAAAACTATCTACAATACGGGGAGATCATGCCAAAAGTAGAGCCTCAGGAGAAAATGGAGCTCACGACACCAATGCAAAGAGATCCTAAGGATGCGGATCTAGCACTGCTTGCCCTTACATGGCATGAGCGCGGCCCGAAGGAGTCGATTACAACGGTACTAAGTATGCAGCGTAAAGTACTTAAGTGAAAACATATCATTTTAAAACCGGTTTACAAATATGTGTGAAACAACGAAAGCCGCGCATAGTGCCGCATCACAAACAAGAGCAACAATAGGTAAAGCGTAATAGGTCTTGTCTGAAATGCGAATGATCGAAAGCAGGGCCACTCGCCCACATCATCGATACGCAAGCCTAATCTGAACTCGGTCGCGTGAGCCACTCGCGTGGGCGCGTGAGGTATAACCCGCGTCGAGGGTAGCTACTCCTCGGCGTCGTCTGGACTCGTTGTCGCATGGCCACATAGGCCGCGTGAGGCATAACCCGCATACTAACACGGAACTCGTAGCTCGCGTAGGCCCCTGGACCCGCGTAGGTATTCTCGAATCATGGCCCCGGACGCTGAGTCTACCCGCGTCGAAGGCGACAACCCGGTATCATCTCGAGGTAAGTGATATAGTACTAACACAGCGGCATAGTTCAAACAACATAAGCGTAAGTAAAATGACCTCTTTACACTAACGTTACAAGACACTAACACGTAGGGTCCTGATATGTCTACTACCAAAACCATCCTATTATACCTTTGAAATCAATACAAGTCTTTTATTAAACACATAAGTAAATGCTTGTTCCTTTTATAAAGCTTAAGCCGTTATACTTAACTTCCCGTAAAGCTAGTATAACCCTTAAGCCTCTTGTTTTAAAAACAACTATTCTTAACTTTCAAAGCGTGTTATAATTCTTTTGAAAGACTTTTAAGATCTTTATTATTAGGGCTTAAGTCGCGAGACATTCAGTAAGTATTAATCGAGCTTAAGTCGAAAGACATTGCCGTAGTTATTATTCAGTTAACACATGTACGTCTATCGTACTATATATATATTTAAAATATCATGCTTTAGGAAGAATCACATACCTTCTCGGCGAAAACCTCCTGCCAAGTTGAATATGTCGTAGCGCACGGGTATGCTTCCATGTTGATACTGCTTTATTGTTTCCCTTTGGGCATACTGACACGATGCGTAGCGCACGGGTATGTTTCCATTTGGAATGTTGTCTTATTGTTTCCTTTTGGACATACTGACCACGATCGTGGCGCGCGGGTATCTTCCATTTGATTCTTTGTCTTGTGGTTCCCTTTTTGGACATCACGACACGATCGTGCGCTGCGGGTATCTTCCATTTGAATTGTTATCTGACTTTGGCATCAGGTAGGACTTGGTGTGCAGGTGTACTTCTTGGTGTTATCATATCATAGACTGCCGGCAGTGAGGAAGGCATTCCACGGGCATGATTGATGTGGAGGGCGTGAGACCCTGACTTGATATAACTGATATATGTGTATCTTGTAGTTTGGTTATCATTCATGTCTCTGCTTTATATTTGCTATGATTTCATTCTGATATTTCTGATTTCACATACTTGGTACTGTTATCTTGACCTCGCCTTGAAGCTGCGTTCATCTGCGGTAGAAGTACGTCGATCGTGGATCCTCGCTCTTAGGATCACGATTCGGCGTATTAGGAAGCTCCGTTTCTCGGAGGCTTATCTTTTAGTATGTGTTCCACTGAGTTGTAGGTTCTTGTACATTGAGGTATGGCGGGGCCTGTCCGTCATAGTTGTTGTAAATCTTAAGTGCATGCCTTTGTTGTGGCGGGGTTTGTAAAAGGATAAGCTGTTGGGTTTTATATATATATATCTTGAAAGCAAGCTGTTGGGTTGCTGTTTATTTATTATGTCTCATTTCATGTGTAAAGTTTTTATTTCATTAGTTTTCTCGATGTTGTATCACTAGGGTGCGGGGTAAGGCACGATCCGCGGGCGGGTTGGGCGTTACAAGTGGTATCGAGCGATTAATCCTCGGAAAGTGTCTGACCGTGTCTAGTAGAGTCTTGATTATCGGTGTGTTGTGCACCATCTATGTCGGAGGCTATAGGACATTTAGGATTGGTTTCCATTCTTCTCATTACGAGATCGTGCCTTAGAGTTGTGTTGTAAGTTGGACCCTACGGCGTATCTCGTTTTACGATTATGCCTCGCGCGAGCAACGAGCGAAGGGCAAAGCGTAGGAGGCTGCTAGTGAATCTGAGAGAAATGCGAGCGCGCGATGCATACACGAGATTGTGCTTGAGATGGCGAGTTTTGCGGCGCCGCCCGGCCAGCGAGTTTAGGCGCGGCGGTGGGCTGCTGAGACCACGATACACGAGCCTCGGTCTCACGGCTGGAAGCGAGATGAGATGGTACAAGGAGATGGCCCGATTCTTGGCGAGTCGTGGCGAGCATGAGATAGGTTGGATCTGGCGATTCAGTTCTGCTTTGATGGTTCACCCCGGCGAGATAGTTTGAGGCTACAGGACTTTACGAGTTGTAGCGCTTGAGTTTTATGGGTGAGGCACGAGGATGATCGCGAGGAGTTCATCCGGCGATTCTGAGTCGTCATGAGTGATCAAGGCGGAGACCGAGTCGGTGGTCTTAGGTTCGCATCGGCTGCGTGATACGCGATCAGTGGTTTGATTCGTGGGAGTTGTCGGGAGAGTATGCGCTTCAGCGATATGGGGCGAGTTCTCGAGGCATTCTCACTCACTTCTTGCCTCGCGGATGAGGAGGGCGCGGTAAAATTTATGATCTTTGGCGAGAATGGGCGTCTGATTCGGGAGTACTGCGTGGAGTTTGACTCGTTGGCTCGGTATGTCCCGCTTTAGTGGCAACCATGGAGGATAGAGTGCACCGCTACGTCAGGGCTAGATGATTGCCAGCGAGGCTTGTTGGGTGTAGCTCTTGGTGGGCATGGACATTGCCGCGTGCGAGCTCGTGCTGGGATGTGAGGCACGGAGAGATCGGCGGAATGACGAGTCGAGAAAAAGAGGCGAGCAGCGAGGTCCTTTGGTGACTTTGAGGCGACCGCCTCAGGCGAGACTAGTTATGCGCCTCGCGGTGCATAGTGGTCCTCCACAATCTTCAGCATCGAGTATTCGGGAAGCGGTCGGGGCTCGAGGGTTGATTTCGGAGAAGCGGGGTGTTAGCCGCGAAGCCACCTACCTCGTTGTGGCCGTGTGGTAGACTCGCGGTGGGAGTGTCGTGCTAGTCAGGAGTTTGTTTTACATGCGGCCAGCGAGGCCATTTAGGGCTGTCCGACCAAGGGGTATGGTAGGATAGCACAGACTCTGAGATCGATTGCGGGTTCTTCACTTCCACGGCTAAGCGGGATGTTCATGCCGGCGGGCCACGGTAGAGTCGCGGTGGAAGTTCCGATCTTAGCGATCCTTTGAGCAGCCTATTTTCGGGTATATCCTTAACCCTCTAGAGACTTGTATGTATTGATGTTAAGATAATGTGTTAAGTGTTATGTTCGGATAGCTTTGTGCTAATATGTGATTGAGAAACACGGTGAGTGTAGAAGGAGTAAGCACAGGGGGCATGGAAGTGTGAACCTTAGACTATTTCCACGATTGAGACCTTAGAGGTAGGGTCGTCATGAGTAAAAGATTTATTTTATGTTTGACCTTTATCGAGTCGTAGTATCGTGGGATTTATTTGTGTGATAAGTCCATGGGTAGTGCGAGATGGAAGTGTTAGCTTTCATGGCGTGTGTTAGTTAGATTGTTAGTATCGGGGAACAAGAATGTGGCGTGATTGTGGGGTCGGGTTGAGGACCATTTGAGGTCAACCAGCGGCCCGGTTGTGGTGGGTCAGTTCGAGGTGGTTCCGCGGTGGTAGAATCACGAGGATGCTAGGCGGTTTAGGTGACCATCGTATGAGTTCGTGAATCGTTCTACGAGAATCGGTTCGTGAAGGCGGGAATGGCCTTAAGGAGATCGAAGTTAGTAAGATGACCAAGTTTGGAGGTAGTAACTCCAAAGGTTGGAAAGCGAAGCATTGTGGAAGTGTGAGTGCGGATACTAGAAAGAGTTCGAGTGTTGAGAAAGTGCAACGAGTTAGGGAGAAGAGAGCGTGTGTTAGTTCGTGGCGGCGTGGCGTCGGCAACTTGTTAGAGGAACTTTATCGTTATCAGGCTTGAGAAGGAACATTCGGGACGAATGTTTCTAAGGAGGAGAATGTTATACCAGTAGTTGCGGGGTATGTATGTGAGGGCGTGCGTGCGAGTGCAGCGAAATTTTGAAAGAAAGAAAGATGTGAGTTTTACGGAAAAGTTTCGGTAATTTGTGAAGAAAAAGGTTCGTTAATGAGAATTGGATTCCCAGTTTGGTATATGGGCTTCTTAAATTATATTAGAATTTTGAGATTTTATTTTGGAAATGGTCACGTGGGGCCACGGGAGAAATTCTGATTTTGTGGGGCAGCTTTGTTTTGAGATTTCCGGTATTTTGGATATTTTGGAAGACGAAATATTACGGCGAATCACGAGGCGACCGTGTCACCCCATGTAACTTGGCGAAATATTTATTGTGCCTGACAGGTTAAGTCGTTTTTCGGCGAAGCGTTTTGCATAACTTGCGAGGAAAATTCCGACTATGTCGTTTTGTATTTTGCGGATTTTCGGCGGCGGAACATTTTGGGCCAGCGAGAGGGTGACACTTGTCACCTCAGTGGCGGTTTGGGTAAGCGGGGGCGTCTTCTCCTTATTTTTGTGCCTTGTTTTGGCCTTGTTTGGTGCATTGTTTTGTGGCATGTTTTGTGGAGTAGGGGTTAGGGTGCACTTGGCTTAATCTTGGCCTACACTTGCCTTGCACTTGGCATGATCTTGGCCGTTGGTTGGCACTTGGCTTGTCTTATAAATACCCTTAGTGATGAACTTATTCATCGGCTCCTCGCTGTCTAAGCCTTGAAAACTCTCCCTCCTCTTGAGTGTTCTCGTCCTAAGCCTTCCCACTCCCTTTGGTGGCCTTGTGGCGAGAGCCTCCTAAAGCTTGGAGGTGCTAGCCAGTGGGGTACCCACTGCCTAGTTGTTTCGTATAATACCCACTTTTGTGGTATAGAAATACTCTCTAGTATTGTTATAATGCCCAAAATACCTTAGCCTTTACCTAGTAGTATTTCAAAAGTTACCTCATCGTGAGCAGGAAATACTACCTTTTGTCCTTTAGTCTCAAGCGAAACCACAAGGAAATCTTGTAGTTGGTTGAAGTATTTGAGTAGAAGTTAGTTAGAACTTCTAAGGGTTGTTTGGAGTGGTTTGGGCGCGAAGTGGAGCTAAACCTTGCTCGGGATCGACATTATAACTTGGATAATTTTGGGCTTGTCGAGGTAAATATTCTTGTCCCTTATTGTAATTGGAGATTACATGTTGTAGGATTATATAGTTGAAGTATACTATATATAGAAGCGAACATAGCTTGGCAATGTCTTTTGACTTAAGCTGAATTTAAAGAAGAAGCGAGCTGTAATTACATGGGTGTATTCTGTGAGACTTGTGTAGCATTCTTGTGTAGTAGAATTGTACACGTCCAGGTTAGGCGATGTAAACCCCACACGGTTGGCTTGGTGGCCGGCCTCGATAGAGGAGAGATTTCTGTTGTGGCGGGGAAAATCTTGCGAATTTTACGTAGAAAGATGGAAACTTGTGTTTAAGATTTAATAGGCGTTTGTGGCCTTATAGGTGGAAGTACTACGAGTAGCGTATTCTACTTGAAGAGTGGAAAAGGCTGGCCAGATTCTGATCTTGTGGGCGTTTTGCTTAGCATCGATAATCGTCGCGGTATGTGAACCTCTTCTATCTATTCTAGCATGATATGTGTGTAACTATGTAATGCGGTGGGCGTCACGGTGCTAAGTGTATTTGTTTGGTTTAAACATAAAGTGTTATAACGGCTTTATGGGAAGTTGGTTATAACGACTTTATGTAGGTAAGAAAAATGGTTCTTGATGTTAGAAGTTAAGAGACTTGATCTTATAAGATAAGAGACTTAACTTATTTGTTTTAATGTGGGCGTTTGTGTGAAACCTCATTCGTGAGTAATGAGTACTTGGTTTTAAAGGGATAATGTTTCTTGATTTGAATCAGAATGTGTATCGACAGACCACTGCAGCGTTAATAAAGGAAAATTTATTGAATAATGATGTGTTGTATTAAAACCAGTAGAAACCTCCATCTGCATAGAAGCTAAGATGAGACAAAATGATATTACATTTTCTAGATCATGATTCTTTGTAATAAGATCGTTATAAACAAGAATAAACTACTCACATATATGACATATGTTACTCAATTGTTTTAAAAGATATTAAGACTATGAGTTATGAAACCTTTCTAAAATAAGTGACTTGAGCATTTGAAATTAGGCAAATTTGAACGTTTGGAAAATAATGTTGTTACTTGATTTTACGAAAGGGGAAGTGTCTTGTTTACTTAAAAAGATAGTCACGATTTTTATACTACGGGTGGTGTGACTTATGTGAAAGTACTTTGAGTTGTTGTAAAACTTGCCTATGCTTGTTGTTGTGAACTTGCCTATGCTTGTTGTTGTAAAACTTGTCTATGCTTGTCGTGATAGCCTTTGTTGTGCAAGAATTGTGTTTCTATACTACCGCGCCTCTCAATAGAGGGTCGGTTGACTTGTTGAGAACTTACTTGGACATGCCGGCAGTGATGGAGAAATTCCGCAGATGCGTTCTGTTGATTGTGTTACTTTTGCTAATCGCTTTGGACATGCGACACGATCGTGCGCGCGGGTATCTTCCGTGTTGATCTTGCTTTATTGTTTCCCTTTGGGCATCGACCGCGATCGTGGCGCCGCGGGTATGTTTCCATTTGGAATGTTGTCTTATTGTTTCCTTTTGGACATCGCGACCGCGATCGTGGCGCGCGGGTATCTTCCATTTTGATTCTTTGTCTTGTGGTTCCCTTTTTGGACATCGACCACGATCGTAGCGCGCGGGTATCTTCCATTTGAATTATTATCTGATTTTGGCATCGGGTAGGACTTGGTGTGCGGTGTACTTCTTGGTGTTATCATATCATAGGCTGAAGCGGTGAGAAGGCATTCCACGGGCATGATTGATGTGGAGGCGTGAGACCACGACTTGATATAAGCGATATATGTGTATCTTGTAGTTTGGTTATCATTCATGTCTCACCTTTATATAAATGCTATGATTTCATTTCTGATATTTCTGATTTCACATACTTAGTACTGTTGTCTTGACCTCGCTTGAAGCTGCGTTCATCTGCGCGAGTAAGTCATCGATCGTGGATCCTCGCTCTTAGGATCACGATTCGGCGTATTAGGAAGCTCCGTTTCTCGGAGGCTTATCTTTTGGTATGTGTTCCACTGAGTTGTAGGTTCTTGTACATTCGGGGTATGGCGGGGCCACTGTCCGTCATAGTTGTTGTAAATCTTAGAGTAGTGCATGCTTTGTTGTGGCGGGGTTTGTAAAAAGGATAATTGTTGGGTTTTATATATATATATCTGAAAAGCTGTTGGGTTGCTTTGTTTATTTATTATGTCTCATTTCATGTGTAAAGTTTTTATTTCCATTGGTTTTCTACGATGTTGTATCACTAGGGTGCAGGGTAGGCACGATCATGGGCCGGGTTGGGCGTTACACGATAATTACTTGAGGTAGTGCTTTAGGCGGCGAGTTCTGCGCCGCCCGGCCCGAGAAGTTTAGAAGCGGCGGTCTCTGTGAGCCACGATGCACGAGCCTCCGGTCGCGGCAGAACAAAGGATGTAGGTTACAAGGAGATAGCGATTACTAGCTAGGATTGTGGCGAGCATGAGGCGAGCGGGGCGGTAGTGCGGTGGTGCACCGAGGCAAATAGTTTGTGGCCAGGACTTCTTGAGTTCTGATCCACGAGTTCTATGGATCGAGAAATGAGGAAGATCTTGAGGAGTTTATTCGGCGATTCTGCGGATCGTAGAAGGTGATCAAGGCCTCAGAGGCAGAGTCAGTGGTATTGGGTTCTCATCCGCTGCGTGATATTGCAGTCAACTGGTATGATTCATGGGAACTATCCCGGGGGGAGCATGCGCTTCCAGCTGGCTGGGACGAGTTCTCGGAGGCATTTCTTAACCATTTCTAGCCTCCACAGATGAGGAGAGCCCGGGTGGATAAGTGTCACGACCCGAACCGGGCGTGGTGGTGCCTTACGGGCACCCAGTAGACCTGCATCGAGTGTCAGCGGAATAATAAATCAAGACATGAAACAAATGTAAAATGTAACACTGTTTATCTGAGAAAAAGTTGCCTTTCGGCATATATATATGTACCAAGTCAGGCAGTTACATCCCAACTTTACAACAGGACTACAAACCTCTAGGAATATAAACAACTATGGCGGGACAGGGCCCTGCCATACCCTGAATGTACAACATATCTCTGACACCGGGGAGAGTCGTACCAAAGTCGAGCCTCGGAGAAATGGAGCTCACGACACGAGTAAGGATCTAGAGTGAGGATCTACCACAGTTCCATTTACTGCGGCGTGGCGCGGCCGAAGGTCGATCTGGTACCAAGTATGTGAAGCGTAAAGTACTTTAAATGAAATCATATCATTTAAAACCAATTTTACAAATATATGCGAAGCAACGATATAGCGCATAGTGCCGCATAACCAAAAGCAAAATAGATATAACATAAGCGGTCTTTTCTAGGCGCTAATGATCGAAGCAAGGCGATCGCCCATAGTATCATTATGCGAGCCTAATCTGGAACTCCGCGATCGCATGGGTCACCGAGACCAGCGTGAGGTATTCCTCGCATCGGGGTAGCTAACCGCGGTATCCTCACGGACTCCGCGATCGCGTAGTCGCATAAACGCGTAGTCACGCGGACCACGTGAGGCATTCCTCGCGTCGGGATAATACACCGGAATGATCAATCCTGGAACTCCGCGACTCCGCGTAGTCACCTGACCGCATAGGCGTATAGACGCGTCGAGGGTGGCAAGCCCTCGGTATAACAAGTGAGGGTATGTGATATAATATGATACAGCGGGCTTAACGTTTAACAACGTAAGCCTGACAAGAATAACCCGCACCTGACATCACAGAGACACTAACACGCGTAGCATCGCAACATGTTTACTTATCAAACCATCTTACTACACTTTTGAGAAATCAATATAAGACTTTCGTAAACAAATAAGTAAATCGTTCCTTTTATCTTTCTTAAGTCGTTATACCTAACTTCCATAAAGTTAGTATAACTCTTTAAACTTTAAAACCAAGTATTACTTTTCTTTCAAAAATGATTCATAACTCTTTTGAAATACTTCAAGATTCTTATTATTTAAAACTCAAGTCAAAAGACATCGAGTAAAACCAAGTTGAGTTAACACGTCGTCTCTAGTACTATTTATATATTTTAAAAATATCATGCTCGAGAGGATAGGAAGAATCACATACCTCATAATGAAATCCACTGCCAAGTCGAATATGTGCGCGAGTATCAACCTATAATAGTCAAATATGTCTATCAGCGTCTAGACTAATACGTAGAATATTCTAAGCGGAGGGTTCTTAATTCTACGAAAAATTGGGCAGCACTTCACTGCAGGCAACTACTCGAGTCTCTTAATACGATCACATGTAAGTACAATTCAATTCTCTTCTTTTATACCCTCATTCTATATAACTTATACTTATTTCTATACAACTACAGTATGTAATCTCGATTACAATAGAAGGACAAGATATTTACCTCGACAAGCCCAAAATTATCCAAGATAAATGTCGATCTGAGCAAGGTTTAGCTCCTACTGCATGCGCTCAGATAGCTCGAAACCCTTAGAAGTTCCCATACAACTTCTACTTAATACTTCAACCAACTATGAAGATTTTCCTTAGTGTTTCGTTTTGTGACTAATGGATCTAAGGTAGTATTTCTGGGCTTTTAGTATAGAGGTGACTTTGGAATACTACAAGTTATTTGGCTCAGGTATTTTGGAATAGTAACTATACTTGGAAAATTCTTTTCTACCAAGGGCGGGGGGGGGGGGGGCTTTTGGACGAAACAACAAGGAAGGGGGGGAGGGGGGTGTTTCGGACGAAACACAAGGCAAGGGGAGAGGACTTGGGCGAGAATACTACTTTTAGAGGAGGATTTTTGGAGACTTGGAAAATGTTTTGTGGATGAAGAAGTCTTGCACAAGAGGGTATTTATAGAACCACGAGGGCGAATTAAAACAAATGGAGGTGTAGATTTGGTAGCTTGTTCAAGTGAAGTCTTCCACAAGTGTCCACCACAATGTTGGGACATATGTCACCACAACATTGGGACATATATCCCAAAAAATGAGCCGTGTGGCCTCCGCTGAGCTCGCAAAACCGTCATTATACCTACCCCGCTAACCCAAAAATATCTTGCAAGACTTGACCATTTGACTTGTCCACTAGGCCACCATTTCGTCAACCCATGCCAACTAAGGGTGACACTGCGTCGCCCTCTGTTAGTCAAAATATTTCATCTCACGGAAAAATCCGTGTCGGTTAAAATATTAAGCGTAGAATTTCCTTGCGAGGTTGGAATCTTTTACGTTGAAAGTTCACAAGTTCATTCTTAACCTAATTAGGGCTTGAATAATCGTACGTACGTCCTCGCATACATACTCTGGAAGTACGGGGTATAACAATAAGTTTTTGATGTTGAGACAGAATGGGCGGACGGTTCGAGAGTACAACATAGAGTTCGACTCATTAGCTCAGTATGCCCCCACTCTAGTGGCAGACATGGAGGATAGAGTGCACCGATATGTCACGGGACTTGATGATTATCTAGCAGAGGGTTGTACGGGTGTCACGACCCGATCCGGGCGTGGCGGTGCCTTACGGGCACCCGATGGCGTACATCGAGTAACGTGGAATATAAAAGCAAGACATGAAACAATATGAAATGAGAAATAGTTTATCGAGAAAAAGTTTCCTTCGGCGTATATATACATCAAGAGTGACGATTACATCCCAGCTTTACAAGGACTACAGGACCTCTAGGAATGTAAACAACTATGGCGGGACGGGGCCCGCCATACCTGAATGTACAAAATATCTACAACACGGGGAGAGTTGTACCAAAAGTCAGCGTCGGAGAAATGGGGCTCACGACACGAGTAAGGATCCTAGAGCGAGGATCTACCACGATTTCCTTACTGCGGCATGACGCGGCCCAGAAGGTCGATCTGACAACGGTACCAAGTATGTGAAAGCGCGTAAAGTACTTTAAATGAAATCATATCATTTTAAAACCAATTTTACAAATATGCGAAACAACCAATGTAGCACATAGTGCCCGCATAACGAAAGAAAAATAGATATAACATAAGCGGTCTTTTCTAGGCGCTAATGATCGAAGCAAGGCCAATCGCCCGTAGTATCATTATGCGAGCCTAATCTGGAACTCCGCGATCGCGTAGGTCACGCGGACCGCGTGAGGTATTACCGCGCATCGGGGTATCTAACGCGGCATCTCACGGACTCCGCGATCGCGTAGTCACGCGAACCGCGTGAGGTATTCCTCGAATCATAGTCACCTGGACGCGTAGGTATACCTCGCGTCGGGTAACACGGGTGATCGTCTGGAACTCGCGACTCGCGTAGTCACGCGGACCGCGTGAGGTATTCCTCGAATCATAGTCACCTGGGCCGCGTAGGTATTCCTCGCGTCGAGGGTGGCAAGTACCGACATCATAACAAGTCGGAGGGTATGTGATATAATAGCGATCTGCGGGCTTAACGTTTAACAGCGTAAGCCGACAAGAATAACCCGCTACATGACGTCACGAGAACTAACACCGTGGCATCGTACATGTTTACTTATCAAACCATCTTACTACACTTTTAAATCAATACAAGACTTTCGTAAACAAATAAGTAGCGTTCCTTTTATCTTTCTTAAGTCGTTATACCTAACTTCCCGTAAAGCTAGTATAACTCTTTAAGCTTTATAACCAAGTATTACTTTTCTTTAAAAAATGATTCATAACTCTTTTGAAATACTTCAAGATTCTTATTATTTAAAACTCAAGTCAAAAGCCATGAGTAAAACCAAGTTTAGTTACCACGTATGCGTCTACAGTACTATATATATTTCAAAGTATCATGCTCGAGAGGATAGGAAGAATCACGTACCTCGCCAAATCCACCTTAAGTCGAATATGTGTGTGAGTATCAACTATAATAGTCAAATCGTCTATCAGCGTCTAGACTACTCTGTAGAATATTCTAGCGAAGGTTCTTAATTCTACGAAAAATTGGGCAGCACTACCGCCAAACAACTCAAGTCTCTTTGTAAATACTGATCACATGTAAATCTGATTCAATTCTCTTCTGTTATACCCTCCTTCTATATATCTTATACTTATTTCTATACAACTACAGTATGTAATCTCCCATTACAATAGAAGGACAAGATATTTACCTCGATAAGCCCAAAATTATCCAAGATAAATGTCGATCTGTGCGTCCATGTAGGGCAGTGTTGGTGCCTTACCCCGGGCACCCTAGCGATACAACATCAGAGAAAACCAGCGGAAATAAAAACTTTAATCATGAAATGAGAGACATGATAATGTTATACCCCGTATTTCCAGAGTATGTACGTGAGGGCGTACGTATGTTAATTTGAGCCTTAAGTTAGGCTTTGGTTCGAAATTTGGGCACAGTGCGGCTAAGTCGTTTTAAGGCGAAGCGTTTCCTGACTTTCGTAGGGAAAATTCCGACTATGTCCTTTTTAATTTTGCGGATTTTTAGAGGCGAAACATTTTGGACCAGCGGGAGGGTGACATGTGTCACCCCGCATTGGAAACTTGTGGGCGTCAGTGGGCGATTAGTTCCGGTGGATTGATATTGTGGCTCGCGTTTTTGGCCTATTGGTTCCTTGTTTTGTGCCTTGTTTTGGCCTTGTTTTGTGGCTTGTCTTGTGCCGTGTTTTGTGGAGTAGGGGTTAGGGTGCACTTGGCGATCGAGGCCTTACACTTGCCTTGCGTGGCTTGATCTTGGCCGTTGGTTGGCATTTGGGTTTGCTATAAATACCCCCTTTGTGAAGACTTCATTCATCCACAAATGTTTCCAAGTCTTGAATCCTCCCTCCTCTTGTTGACTCTCGTCCAGAGCTCCTCTCCCCCAGAAAGTGGCCTTTGGCGGTGAGGTCTCCACTCCCTTGTGAGGTCTGGCGGTGGGGTACCCACTAGCCTAGTTGTTTAGTATAATACACCCCCTTTGTGGTATTGAAATACTCCTCCAAGTATTGTTATAATGCCCAAATACCTTAGTATATACCTTGTAGTATTCCAAAGTTACCTCTGTCGTAGAGTCAGGAAATACTACCTTTTGTCCTTTAGTCTCAAGCAGAAACCCTAAGGAAATCTTCATTGTTAGTTGAAGGATTTGAGTAGAAGTTAGTTAGAACTTCTAAGGGTTGTTTGGGCGGGATGGAGCACGGAGTTGGAGCTAACGTTGCTGGGATCGACGTTTAACTTGGATAATTATGGGCTCATCGAGGTAATTATCTTGTCCTCTATTGTAATTGGAAATTACATGTTTGTTGAATATATAGTTGAAGTATACTATATATAGAACTATACTTAGTATTCGTGATGTCTTTTGACTTAAGCTGAAGAATAAAGAAAAGAAGCTGACTGTATTTACATGGGTGTATTGCGATGAACTTGTGTAGTATTCTTGAGTAGAGTTGTACGTCAGGTTAGGCGTGTAAGACCCCACGGTTGGCTTGGTAGCGGCCTCGATAAAGGAGGAGATTTCTGTTGTTGCGGGGAGGTCTTCTAGAATTTTACGTAGAAAGATAGAAACTTGTGTTTTGGGGTTAATGAGCGTTTGTGACCTTTATAGGTGAAAGTACTAAGAGTAGCGTATTCTACTCGAGGAGTGGAAAGGGCTAGCAAGGTTGTAGTACTTGGAGCATTTTGCTTATTGTCGATGTCGTCGCGAGGTATGTGAACCTCTTCCTATCTCTTACAGCGTGATATGTGTGAACTATGTAATGCGGTGAGCGTACGTGTGTTAAGCGTGTTTGATTGTTTTAAAACATAAAGTGTTATAACGGCTTTATGGGAAGTTGGTTATAACGACTTTATGTAGGTAAGAAAATGGGTTGTGGTTTTTGAAGATAAGCGGATTTGATTATAAGCGGCTTGAAAAAGTTGAAGTATTTCAAAAGATTTGTAAATCGTTTTGAAAGAAAGAGTAGTACTTGGTTTTGAGAAACTTAAGAGTTATACTAGCTTTATGGGAAGTTAGGTATAACGGCTTAAGAATGTGTTCTTGATTTGGAAATCGGGATGTGTATCGACAAACCAACTGCGGCGTTAATAAAGGAAAATGTATTGACTAATAATTGTATTATTAAAACCAGTAGGAACCTCCATCTGCATATAAACTAAGATGAGACAAAATGATATTACATTTACTAGATCATGTCTGCTATAGTAAGAATGTAATAAATCAGAATAAACTACTCGTATTAGGCGTATGTTTTAAGGGATTAAAACTATGAACTATGAAACCTTTCTAAAGTTAGAGGCTTGAATTATTGAAAGTTGGCAATATGGAAGTTAGGAAAAGAATGTTGTTACTTGATTTTAAAAGGAAATTGTTCTGGTTTACTTAATAATGTGAATCACTCTAGTTTTATACTAAGGGTATCGGGTGACTTTTATAAAGGAATGTATCTCTTTTAAAAGGACTTAGCGTGCGTAGTACTTTAGGAGTTAAAACCGGACGTTGATATAAAGTGGAAGTACCTTGAGTTGTGTATAACTTGCCTATGCTTGTTGTTGTGTAACTACGCCTATGCTTGTTGTGATATCATTTGTTGTGCAAGTGTTGATATCGGTGACTTCTTGAGAAAGAATGGATCTTTTTATGAAAGTCTATAAGTATGGTATTTTGCTTGAGCTTGCTTGTGATACTTTGGTTGTGTGATGTATTGTTATTGTGGTTACATGGACATGTCTGCCGTCACGATGTCCAGGGGCATGTGGCCATGCGGCGGGTTGATTACCGATATATGGTTATTCTTGTTACATGGGCGTGTCTACCGTCACGATGTCGGGGCATGTGGCCATCTGGCGGGGTTGACCACCAGTATATTGTTGTTGAGGTTACATGGGCATGTCTACACCGTCTGATGTCCGGGGGCATGTGGCCATGCGGCCTTATTGTGTGTTGCATCATGGACATGTCTACACCGTCACGATGTTAGGGGCATGTGGCCATGATCTTGCGAACATGATGGATGTCGTGGGCATGAGACCCGTAGTTATATTTGAGTGGTGACTTTGAGGCGTGAGTCACGACTTTGGCTCTTTTATGTTGCGTCTTGTATTTTGGTTATCATACTGTCTCTGCTTTATAGGCCATTATGATTTCATTCTGATATTTCTGATTTCACATACTTGGTACGTGTCTTGACCTCGCCGGGGCTGCGTTCATCTGCGCGGTAGAAGTACATTGGTGTCGATCCGACTTGTAGGATCACGTTTGACGTTTTGGGAAGCTCCGTTCCTTGGAGCTTATCTTTGGTAGGTTTCCACTGAGTTGTAGGTTCTTGTACATTCGAGGTATGGCGAGGCCACTGTCCGTCGTAGGTTATTATTCTCTCTTAGAGTGCATGCCTTTGTTGTGGCGGGGTTTGTAAAAGGATAAGCTGTTGGGTTTTTTTATGTATATCACGAAGGCAAGCTGTTTTGGTTGGCGGTTTATTTATATTATCTCTTATTTCATGTTCATGTTGTATGTTCGCTGATTTTCTACGATGTTGTATCACTAGGGTGCCGGGGTAAGGCACGATCACGGGCCGGTTCGGGGTGTGACATAGTGGTATCGAGCGATTAGTCCTCGGAAAGTGTCTGAACCGTGTCTAGTAAGTCTTGATTATCGGTGTGTTGTGCACCACATCTATGTCGAGGAGGCTATAGGACATTTAGGATTAGTTTCTATTTTCTCATTACGAGATCGTGCCTTAGATGTGTTATAAGTTGGACCCTGCGGCGTGTCGTTTTACGATTATGCCTCGCGCCAAGGCAACCGGGCCCAGTGGGCAAAGCAGCGAGGAGGCTGCTAGTGAGATCTGAGAGTCAGAAGCGCGAGCGATCGATCACGAGCAGTGCTCCGGCGAGTTTCGTAGCCGCCCGACACAGCGAGGTTTAAGCGCGGCCGTGGGCGTGAGACTCTGATGCACGAGCCTCGCATCCCACGATGCAGGCGGGAGATGGGTCGCGAGAGATGGCGATTATTGGCGAGTCGTGGCGAGATATGAGGAGCAGTGAATCACGGCGGTTCAGTTCAGCGGCGCTGGTGCACGAAAGCGAATAGTTTGAGGCTACGAGATTTTACGAGTTGTAGCCGCGAGTTTCTGGTGAGGCACGAGGATGATCGCGAGGAGTTAATCCGTCGGCTCTGACGGATCGTGCGGGTGATCGAGGCTTGAGACCGAGTGCGTGACCTTTGGTTCGCGTCGGCTGCGTGATACGCGATCGATTGGTTTGATCGTGGGAGCTTTCGGGAGAGCATGCACCTCAGCGGTATGGGATGAGTTTTGAGGGCTTTTCTCACGCACTTCTTGCCTCGCGGATGAGAGAACGCGGTAAACGATTTTTATTCTTGAGCGAGAGAGGCGCCTTTGTCGGGAGTACAATGTCGAGTTGATTCTTTGGCTCGATATGTCCTGCTCTAGTTGCGAGATATGGAAGATAGGGTGCGTCGCTACGTCGCGGGCTAGATGATTATATGGCGAGTCTTGTGCGGGTGTTTCTCTTGGCGGGCATGGGCGTTGCCGCGTTGAGCTCGTACGCGGAGTGCGAGGCGCGAAGATCGTCGGGTGGACGCTTTGTGAGAAGAAGGCGAGGCGGCCGGATATTTTGGCGACGCCGAGGCGGACCGCCTCGGCATACTAGTTTTGTACCTCCGCCATTGCGAGTGGTCTCCGCGACGCCGGGACCGCAGGATATTGAAGCGGTCGGGGCTCCCGGGTTTGAGATGTTCGGGGAGTAGGGGTGTTGGCGAATCGATCACCCTACCTCGGTGTGGTCGATGTGGTAGACGCATTTGAAGTGTCGTAGTACGAGGAGCTTATTATTCTTGCGGCCAGCGAGGCCATATGGCGAAGGCGTCAGGCCGAGTAGCGGTAGGATAGCCTGGACTACTAGAAGCGATTGCGGGTTCTTCACCTTCCATAGCTAGGCAGGATGTTCATGCGCGGCGAGCCACGGCGAGTCGCGGCGGAAGTTCCCGATTTAGCGGTCCTTGAACGCCTAGTTTGGTATATCCTTAACCTACAGAGACTTGTATGTATTGATGTTATGATGATGTGTTTAGTGTTATGTTCGGATAGCTTTGTGCTAAAATGTGATTTAGAAGCTTGGTTAGTGAAAGGGATAAGTGCGGGGGTGAGGAAGTGATGAACCTTAGGCTATTTCACGATTGAGACCTTAGAGGTAAGGTCGTCTTGAGTAAAAGATGCATTTTATGTTTGACCACTTGCTCAGTCGTAGTATCGTGGGTTATGTTTATGTGATAAGTCCATGGGTAATGTGAGATGGAAGTGGTAGCTTTCATGATGTGTTTAACAAGATTGTTAGTGTCGAGGAGAAAGAGTTGGCGCGGCGGTGGGTGGGTTGGGGCCATGTTGCGGGCCAACCGCGGCTGTTCGAGGTGGGGTCGGCTGCAGGTGGTCGCCCGGTGGCGAGTCACGAGGGTGCTAGGCCAGATTAGATGACCATCGTATGAGTTCGTGGATATGTTCGACGAGGCGGATCGTGAAGGCGGGAATGGCCTTAAGGAAGAATCGAGGTTAGTAAGTTGACCAAGTTTGGAGGTAGTGACTCGAGGGTTGGAAGCGAAGCATTGGCGGAAATGTGAGTGCGGATACTAGTAAGAGTTGAGTGTTAGAGAAAGTGCAGCGAGATAGGGGAGAAGTGGGCGTGTGTGATCGTTTCTTTTGTGAAGTGAAGATCACGAGGGCGTGTTCCTTGGACGGGAGTGAGAATTTGTATTGTTTTGCATCGTCGAGGTGATTCTAGTTGCTTTGGATTTAAGTATTTGGCGCGTGTTTGTCTTGAGACCTAGAAGGAACATTCGGGACGAATGTTTCTAAGGAGGAGAATGTTATACCGTATTTCCAGTATGTGCGTGAGGCGTCGTATGTTAATTTGAGCCTTAAGTTAGGCTTTGGTTCGAAATTTGGGCACAAGTGCCGACTAAGTCGTTTTTCAGGCGAAGCGTTTCCACGACTTTCGTAGGGAAAATTCGGCTATGTCTTTTTAATTTTGCGGATTTTTCGGAGGCGAAACATTTTGGACCAGCGGGAGGGTGACATGTGTCACCCTCGCATTGGAAACTTGTGGGCGTCAGTGGGCGATTGGTTCCGCAATTGGATTGATATTGTGGCTCGCGTTTTTGGCCTATTGGTTCCTTGTTTTGTGCCTTGTTTTGGCCTTGTTTTGTGGCTTGTCTTGTGCCGTGTTTTGTGGAGTAGGGGTTAGGGTGCACTTGGCGATCAAGGCCTTACACTTGCCTTGCATGGCTTGATCTTGGCCGTTGGTTGGCGTTTGGGTTTCTTATAAATACCCGCTTTGTGAAGACTTCATTCGTCCACAAATGTTTCCAAGTCTTGAATCCTCCCTCCCTCTTGTTGACTCTCGTCGAGGCTCCTCTCCCCCTTGAAAGTGGCCTTTGGCGTGAGGTCTCCCTCCCTTGTGAGGTCTAGCCAGTGGGGTACCCACACAGCCTAGTTGTTTCGTATAATACACCACTTTGTGGTATTGAAATACTCCTCAGTATTGTTATAATGCCCAAATACCTTAGCCTTATACCTTGTAGTATTCCAAAGTTACCTCATGCGTATTGTCAGGAAATACTACCTTTTGTCCTTACAGTCTCAAACCAGAAACCACTAAGGAAATCTTCATTGTTAGTTGAAGGATTTGAGTAGAAGTTAGTTAGAACTTCTAAGGGTTGTTTGGGCGGGATGGAGCACGGAGTTGGAGCTAACGTTGCTAAGGATCGACGTTTAACTTGGATAATTATGGGCTCATCCAGTAATTATCTTGTCCTCTATTGTAATTGGAAATTACATGTTTGTTGAATATATAGTTGAAGTATACTATATATAGAACTATACTTAGTATTCGGATGTCTTTTGACTTAAGCTGAAGAATAAAGAAAAGAAGCTAAATTTGTATTTACATAGGGTGTATTGCGGTAGACTTGTGTAGTATTGCGAGTAGAGTTGTACACGTCAGGTTAGGCGTGTAAGACCCCGGTTGGCTTAGTGGCGGCCTCGATAAAGAGGAAGATTTCTGTTTGTTGCGGGGAGAGTCTTTGCCAATTTTACGTAGAAAGATAGAAACTTGTGTTTTGGGGTTAATAGGCGTTTGTGACCTTTATAGGTGAAAGTACTAAGAGTAGCGTATTCTACTCGAGGAGTGGAAAGAGCTAGCAAGGTTGTAGTACTTGGAGCATTTGCTTATTGTCGATAATCGTCGCGGTATGTGAACCTCTTCCTATCTCTTACAGCATGATATGTGTGAACTATGTAATGCAGTGAGCGTCATGTGTTAGCGTGTTTGATTGTTTTAAAACATAAAGTGTTATAACGGCTTTATGGGAAGTTGGTTATAACGACTTTATGTAGGTAGAAAATGGGTTGTGGTTTTGAAAGATAAGCGATTTGATTATAAGCGGCTTGAAAAAGTTGAAGTATTTCAAAGATTTGTAAATCGTTTTGAAAGAAAGAGTAGTACTTGGTTTTGAGAAACTTAAGAGTTATACTAGCTTTATGGGAAGTTAGGTATAACGGCAGAAATGTGTTCTTGATTTGGAAATCGGGATGTGTATCGACAAACCAACTGCGGCGTTAATAAAGGAAAATGTATTGACTAATAATTGTATTATTAAAACCGGTAGGAACCTCATCTGCATAGAAACTAAGATGAGACAAAATGATATTACATTTTCTAGATCATGTTTGCTATAGTAAGAATGTTATAAATCGAGAATAAACTACTCGTATTTAGGCGTATGTTTTAAGGGATTAAAACTATGAACTATGAAACCTTTCTAAAGTAAGAGGCTTGAATAATTGAAAGTAGGCAAAGCTGGAACTTAGGAAAGAATGTTGTTACTTGATTTTAAAAGGAAAGTGTTACGGTTTACTTAATAATGTGAATCACTCTAGTTTTTATACTACGGGTATCGGGTGACTTTTATAAAGGAATGTATCTCTTTTAAAAAGGACTTAACGTGCGTAGTACTTTAGGGTTAAAACCGGACGTTGATATAAAGTGGAAGTACCTTGAGTTGTGTATAACTTGCCTATGCTTGTTGTTGTGTAACTTCGCCTATGCTTGTTGTGATATCATTTGTTGTGCAAGTGTTGATATCGGTGACTTCTTGAAAGAATGGATCTTTTTATGAAAGTCTATAAGTATGGTATTTTGCTTGAGCTTGCTTGTGATAGCACTGGTTGTGTGATGTATTGTTATTGTGGTTACATGGACATGTCTGCCGTCTGATATTCGGGGCATGTGGCCATGCGGCGGGTTGATTACAGATATATGGTTATTCTTTATTACATGGGCGTGTCTGCCGTCTGATGTCCGGGGCATGTGGCCCATCTGGCGGGGTTGACCACCAGTATATTGTTGTTGAGGTTACATGGGCATGTCTGCCGTCACGATGTCAGGGGCATGTGGCCATGCGGCGCTTATTGTGTGTTGCATCGTGGACATGTCTACCGTCTGATGTTAGGGGGCATGTGGCGTGATGCGAACATGATGGATGTCGTGGGCATGAGACCCGTAGTTATATTTGAGTGGTGACTTTGAGGCGTGAGTCACGACTGGCTAACTTTTATGTTGCGTCTTGTATTTTGGTTATCATACATCTCTGCTTTATAGGCCATTATGATTTCATTCTGATATTTCTGATTTCACGTACTTGGTACGTGTCTTGACCTCGCCGAGGCTGCGTTCATCTGCGAGTAGAAATCATTAATATCGATCCGACATGTAGGATCACGTTTACGTTTTGGGAAGCTCAGTTCCTTGGAGGCTTATCTTTGGTAGGTTTCCACTGAGTTGTAGGTTCTTGTACATTGGGGTATGGCGAGAGCCACTGTCCGTCATAGGTTGTTATTCTCTTAAGTGCATGCTTGTTGTGGGCGGGGTTTGTAAAGGATAAGCTGTTAGTTTTTTATGTATATGCGAGAAGCATTTTTGGTTGGCGGTTTATTTATATTATCTCTTATTTCATGTTCATGTTGTATGTTCGCTGATTTTCTACGATGTTGTATCACTAGGGTGCGGGGTAAGGCACGATCCACGGGCAGATTTGGTGTGAGATAAATAAGCGAGCCCCCAAGCGATTGCCTTGATAATATACATAAAAGCGAGCAGTTATCGCTTTTACAAACCACCTTGTGAGTGCTCTGACCTACAAGATTTCACAACTATGGCGGGGCGAGGCCCGCCTACGAATGTACAGACAACCTCGGCAACTGAAGATAAGCCTCGGCGAAGCGAGGCTTTCGGCTGAAATGAATCTAGGCGAGATCGGCCGATGTACCTGCACTGCGGCATGGCCGAAGGCGATCGGCGGCACCAGAAGTATGTGGCTATGCTGCTGATTAAATCATGCGGTCATATAAGCGGGAGCGTGTATGACAAAATCGATGCGACATAAATCGATCAAGTCGAGACTCGCGCCAATGCTCGCTCAATATAACTATGGGTCTCGCGCCCGGCATCCATCATGTTCGCATCGTGGCGCGTGCCCGGAATCTGCATCGGTGTAGACATGTCGTGATGCAACAATGGCGCGTGGCGTACGTGCCGGAATCGCCTTGTGTGCGTGCCGTGTGGCCGCCGATAACGATATCTTTGAGTGGTCACCTGCAGCGTACGTGCCACGCCGAATCTTACCGTGAAGGCGTCCGTGTTGCGGTAATAACCGCTATCTTGATAATCGACGCGTGGCTTGCGAATCTGCGGTCGACATGTCGTGGCATGTGTAATCAGCAACAGGCGATGTAATCAAAATGGAAACATGCGTGGAATTCTCGTCGCGCCGTGCGTCGAGTAAGTTCTCGACAAATCGCCGGCCTCTATCGAGAGGCAGCGGTAACGAAATACCACGCACTTGCAACAAGGCTATAAATCACGCAGGCAAGTTTCACGACAACAAGCATGGCGAGTTTCCGCGACAAGCATAGGTGAGTTTCGCTGACTCAAAGTACTTTGTTTTATGCCAAAGTCAGGTTTTAACTGAGTACTACATCGTTAAGTTCTTTTAAAGATCCATTACTTTTATAAAAGTCACGATACCGTAGTATTAGAATGACCAACCCGTTCTTTTCAAAATCAAGTAACACATTTTTTCCTAAGTTCGGTTTGCTAGTTTGATTATAAACACTCATTTTCAAATGGTTTCATAGTTCCCAAACTTAATCACTTGATTCTTTTTAGAAACGGTTGAGTAATATATGTCTCACGTGAGTAGGTTATTAACTTGTTTACAACATTCTTATTACAATGACCGTGATCTAGAAAATGTAATATCATTTTGTCTTATCTTAGTTCTATGCGGATGGAGGTTTCTACTTTGGTTTTAATAATACAATTCATTAGTGATACATTTTCCTTTTATATCATTTGCGATGGTTTGTCGATACGTTCGATTTCCGAAATCGATAAAACATTCTTAAGCGTTATACCTAACTTCCCGTAAAGTAGCATAACTCTTAAGTTTCAAAACAGTCTGATGCTACCTTTCAAGCGATTCATAAATCTTTTAAAATACTTCAAGTTTTATTATAGCATGACGCAGTTATAAATCAAATCGATTATCCTTTAAAGCCCTGACCCATTTTCTTACCTCATAGTATTATAACGACTTCCGTAAATCGTTATAACAACTTTTATGTTTCTAACAATCAATTACAATTAACACGTATGCGTCTGCGTACTACATAGTTCACACATATTGTTATACCCGTAGTTGCGGGGTATGTATGTGAGGGCGTGCGTCTGGAAGTCTGGCGAAAATTTTGAAAGAAAGAAAGATGTGAGTTTCGTGGAAAAGTTTCGGTTATTTGTGAAGAAAAGGTTCGTTAATGGGAATTGGATTCCCAGTTTGGTATTGGACTTCATAGATTATATTAGAATTTTGAGATTTTATTTTCGGAAATGGTCACGTGGGGCCACGGGAGAAATTCTGATTTTGTGAAGCAGCTTTGTTTTGAGATTTCCGGTAAATTGGATATTTCGGAAGGCGAAATACAGGCGAATCGAGGCGACACGTGTCACTGATGTGGCACCGCTTGGCGATTTTACATTTGTACCTGACACGGTTGGAGTCGTTTTTGGCGAAGCGTTTGCGTAACTTGCGAAGGAAAATTCGGCTATGTCGTTTTGTATTTTTGCGGATTTTTAGAGAGGCGAAACGATGCGGACCAGCGGGAGGGTGGCGTGTGTCACCTCGCGATGAACAAGTGGGCGACTTGGCGGGTGAGAGCGAGTTGGGCTTGATATTTGTGTAGATATTTGTGAGGTTTTAAGGAGTAGGGTCTAGGGTGCACTTGGCTTGATCTTGGCCTTACACTTGCCTTGCATGGCTTGATCTTGGCCGTTGGTTGGCATTTGGGTTTCTTATAAATACCCCCGCTGTGAAGACCGTTCGTCCACAAATGTTTCCAAGTCTTGAATCCTCCCCTCCTCTTGTAGACTCTCGTCCAGAGCTCCTCTCCCCCAGAAAGTGGCCTTTGGCGGTGAGGTCTCCACTCCCACTTGTGAGGTCTAGTAGGGTACCCCACTGCTAGTTGTTTTAGTATAATACCACTTGTTGTGGTATAGAAATACTCCTAGTATTGTTATAATGCCCAAAATACCTTAGCCTTGTACCTTGTAGTATTCCAAGATACCTCTTTCACGTGAAGTCAGGAAATACTACCTTTTGTCCTTTAGTCTCAGCAGAAACCACAGAAATCTTGTAGTTGGTTGAAGTATTTGAGTAGAAGTTAGTTAGAACTTAGGGTTGTTGGAGTGGTTTGGGTTGCGGGTGGAGCTAAACCTTGCTCGGGGCGACATTAAACTTCGGATAATTTTGGGCTTATCGAGGTAATTATCTTGTCCTCTATTGTAATTGGAAATTACATGTTTGTTAGAGTATATAGTTGAAGTATACTATATATGGAACTACTTAGTATTAAGCAATGTCTTTTGACTTAAGCTGAAGAATAAAGAAGCCCAAGCATTTGTATTTACATGAGTGCGTATTGCGATGAACTTGTGTAGAATTGTACGCGTCAGGTTAGGCGTGTAAACCCCACACTGGTTGGCTTGGTAGCGGCCTCGATAGAGGAGGAGATTTCTGTTGTTGCGGGGAGAGTCTTGAATTTTCTATAGAAAGATGAAAACTTGTGTTTTGGGGTTAATAGGCGTTTGTGACCTTTATAGGTGAAAGTACTAGAGTAGCGTATTACACTCGAGGAGTGGAAAGGGCTAGCAAGGTTGTAGTACTTGGAGCATTTTGCTTATTGTCGATAAATCGTCGCGAGGTATGTGAACCTCTTCTATCTTTTCTAGCATGATTGTTGTGAACTATGTAGTGCGGTGAGCGTCATGTGCTAAGTGATTTGGTTGGTTTAAAACATAGGGTGTTATAATAGCTTTATGGGAAGTTAGTTATAACGACCTTATGTAAGTGAAAATGGTTTCTTGATGTTAGAAGTTAAGAGACTTGATCTTATAAGATAAGAGACTTAACTTATTTGTTTTAATGTGGATGTTTGTGTGAAACCTCGTTCATGAGTAATGAGTACTTGGTTTTAAAGGGATAATGTTTCACGATTTGGGAATCGAATGTGTATCGACAGGACGCTGCGGCGTTAATAAAGGAAATGTATTGAATAATGATGTGTTGTATTAAAACCGGTAGAAACCTCATCTGCATAGAAGCTAAGATGAGACAAAATGATATTACATTTTCTAGATCATGATTTCTTTGTAATAAGATCGTTATAAGCAGAATAAACTACTCGCGTATATGACATATGTTACTCAATTGTTCTAAAAGGAATCAGTGATTAAGTTTGGGAACTATGAAACCATTTGAAAATGAGAAGCTTGAGTAATTGAAACTAGGCAAACTGGAACTTAGGAAAAGAATGTTGTTATTTGATTTTGAAAAGGAAGGTGGGTTGGTCATTCTAATACTACGGGTATCGGGTGACTTTTATAAAAGTAATGGATCTCTTTTAAAAGAACTTAACGTATGTAGTACTTTGGGGTTAAAGCCGGACTTTGGCGTAAAATGAAAGTACTTTGAGTTGTGTGAAACTTGCCTATGCTTGTTGTTGTGAAACTTGCCTATGCTTGTGATGATAGCCTTTATTGTACAAGCGTTGTGTTTACGTATTCGCGTCTCGATAGAAGTCGGTTGGTAGTTGAGAACTTACTTGGATGTCTTGGCGGTGGCGGAGAAATTCCGCAGTGCGTTCTGTTGATAGTATTATTGTTGTTAATCACTTTGGACATCTTGACGACACGATCGTGGCGCTGCGGGTATGCCTCATTTTGGTTAAGGTCTTGTGGTTAATCGCTTTGGATATCTTGACGCGATCGTGGCGCGCGGGTATGTTTCCATTTGATTAACGCGCTTGTGATTTCCTTTTGGACATCGACCACGATCGTGGCGCTGCGGGTATCGTCCGTTTGGAATGTTGTCTTATTGTTTCCCTTTGGACATCTTGACCACGATCGTAGCGCGGGTATGCTTCCGTTTGGATTCTTTGTCTTGTTGTTGAGTCCACGTGGACATGTCTACACGATCACGAGTCGGGGCATGTGGCCATGGGACATTGGTATTATTGTTGCATCGTGGACATATCTGCCGTCACGGTATTAGGGGCATGCGGCCGTAATCACGAACTGATTGATGTTGTGGGCGTGAGACCCGTAGTTATATTGGGTGATGGTGTTTTATGTTGTGAAGCGTAGTTTGGTTATCATACGTATCTCTGCTTTATATAGACTAGTATGATTTCATTTTGATATTATCTGTTTCACATGCCAGTACTGTTATCTTGACCTCGCCCGGGGCTGCGTTCATCTGCGGTAAGTACATCGATCGTGGTTCCTCGCTCTTAGGATCCTGATTCAGCGCATTTGAAGCTCCGTTTCTCGGAGCTTATCTTTTAGTAGGTGTTCACTGAGTTGTAGGTTCTTGTACATTCGGGGTATGGCGGGGCCTGTCCGTCATAGTCGTGTATATCTTAAGTGCAGTAATCTTGTTGTGGGCGGGGTTGTAAAAGTTAAAGCATTCGGAGTTTTATGTATATCTTGAAGGCAAATTTTTGGTTGCTGTTTATTTATTATATCTCTTGTTAAATGACTCTTGTTTTATGTTCCTGATTTTCTCGATGTATGTATCACTAGGGTGCGAGGGTAAGGCACGATGCTTGGGCCGGGCAGTCGTTACAAAAGTAGTATCGAGGCGATTAATCCTCGGAAAGTGTCTGAACCGTGTCTAGTAAGTCTTGATTATCGGTGTGTTGTGCGCCACGTCTATGTCGAGGAGGCTATAGGACATTTAGGATTGGTTTCCATTCTTCTCATTACGAGATCGTGCCTTAGAGGCGTGTTGTAAGTTGGACCCTCAGCGTATCTCGTTTTTACGATTATGCCTCGCGCCAAGCGAGCCCGAGAAGGGCAAAGCGGCGAGGCGCTAGTGAATCTGAGAGGAGTTCGGCGCGAGCGGTCGATACGAGCAGTGCTTAACGGCGAGTTTCGCGACGCCCGGGCAGCCGAGTTTAAAGCGCGGCGATGGCTGAGACTCTGATACGAGCCTCGGTCCACGATGCAGGCGGGAGATGGGTCGCGAGAGATGGCCCGATTCTTGGCGGTCGTGGCGGATATGAGATAAATTTGGATCTGGCGATTCGATTCAGTTCGATGCTTTGATGGTTCGCCGGCGGATAGTTTGAGGCTACGGGACTTTACGAGTTGTAGCGCGAGTTTTATGGGTCGAGGCACGAGGATGATCGCGAGGAGTTCATCCGGCGATTCTGATGGATCATGCGGGTGATCGAGCTTGAAGCAGTGCGTGACCTTTGGTTCGCGTCGGTGCGTGATCTGCATGATCGATTGGTTTGATTCATGGGAGCTTTCGGGAGAGCATGCACCTCGGCAGTATGGGATGAGTTTTGGGGCTTTCCTCGCGCCTTCTTGCCTCGCGGATGAGAGAGGGCGGTAAACGATTTTTATTCTTGAGGCGAGAGAGCGCGCTGTCGGAAGTACAATGTCGAGTTCGATTCTTTGGCTCGATATGTCCTGCGCTAGTTGCGAATATGGAGGATAGGAGTGCGTCGCTCGTCAGGGCTTGATGATTATATGGCGAATCTTGTGCGGGTGTTTCTCTTGTGGGCATGGACATTGCCGCATGCGAGCTCATGCGCTTGGATGTGAGGCACGGAGAGGGTCGGCGGAATGACTGGATCGGCGAGAAGAGGGCGGGCGGCGGGGTCGCTGGTGGCTTCGAGCGGACCGCCTGTGAGCTAGTTATATACCCCCAGCGTGCAGTGGTCCTCGCGTCTTGAGGCGGTCGGGGCTCGAGGTTGATTTTGGCGAGCGGGGTGTTAACGGTGAAGCCACCCTACCTCGTTGTGACCATTGTGGTAGACTCGTTTTGGAAGTGTCGTGCTAGATTGGGAGTTTGTTTTGCATGCGGCCAGCGAGGCCATTTGCGAGGCTTGTCCGACCAAGGGAAGCGCGGATGTTCTGACTTCGACGCCGGGATCTGTGGCTGGTTCGTCACGCCTACTGTTATGCGCCTGCAGTGGGCCTATGATTAGAGTGAAGCGGTAACCGGTATATCATAACCCTCTAGAGTTTTGGTATGCTTGTTATGATGATCTCATTATTGTGTGCTATGTCACGGATAACATTGTGATATTGTGAGTTTGAAAACATGTTTAGGGGGGAGGGTACGTATGGGGGCAGGGTAAGTATGAACCTTCGAATATGTCCCGACTGAGACCTTAGGGGTAAGGTCGTCTTGAGATTAAAGATTCGTTTTATGTTGGACTTTTATCAGAGTAGTAGTATCGTGGGATTTATTTGTGTGATAAGTCAGTGGGTAGTGTGAGATGGAAGTGGTAGCTTCGTGATGTGAATTAGTAAGATTGTTCGGATCGGAGACAGAGTTTGGCGCGGTTGGGGGTCGGGTTGAGGACCGTTGCGGGTCAACCGTAACCGGTTTGGGGTGGGAGTCAGTTACAGGTGGTCGCGGTGGTAAGTCACGAGGATGCTAGGCCCAGTTTGTATGATCATCGTATGAGTTCGTGGGCGCGTTCGACGAGCGGTTCGTAAGGCGGGAATGGCCTTAAGGAAGTTTGAGGTTAGTAAGATGACCAAGTTTGGAGTAGTGACTCGGAGATTTTGAGAGCGAGTAATGGTGAAGTATAGTGCGTCTTGGGAGAGTTCGGTGTTAGAAAGTCACGAGTAAGGAGGAAGATAGCGTGTGTTATTTCGTGGCGAGTTGTGGCATTGGCAGCTTGTTAGAGGAACTTTATCGTTATTAGACTTGAGAAGGAACATTCGGGACGAATGTTTCTAAGGAGGGAGAATGTTATACCGTAGTTGCAGGAGTATGTATGTGAGGGCGTGCGTCACGAGTCTGTGAAAATTTTGAAAGAAAGAAAGATGTGAGTTTTACGGAAAAGTTTCGGTTATTTGTGAAGAAAAAGGTTCGTTAATGGGAATTGGATTCCCAGTTTGGTATTTGGACTTCATAGATTATATTAGAATTTTGAGATTTTATTTTGGAAATGGTCACGTGGGGCCACGGGGAGAAATTCTGATTTTGTGGAACGCTTTGTTTTGAGATTTCAGTAAATTGGATATTTTGGAAGGCGAAATGCAGGCGAATCGGGGCGACACGTGTCACCCGTGTGGCACTTGGCGATTTACATTTGTACCTGGCCTTGGTTAGAGTCGTTTTTCGAAGCGTTTTCGCGTAACTGCGAAGGGAAAATTCCGGCTATGTCGTTTTGTATTTTTGCGGATTTTTAGAGGCGAAACGATACGGACCAGCGGGAGGGTGACATGTGTCACCGCGCGATGAACAAGTGGGCGTGACAGCAGAATTGAGGCGAGTTGGGCTTGATATTTGTGTAGATATTTGTGAGGTTTTAAGGGTAGGGTCTAGGGTGCACTTGGCGATCTTGGCCTTACACTTGCCTTGCACATGGCTTGATCTTGGCGTTGGTTGGCATTTGGGTTTCTATAAATACCCACTGTGAAGACTTATTCGTCAAATGTTTCCAAGTCTTGAATCCCTCCTCCTCTTGTAGACTCGTCCAAAGCTCTCTCCCATGAAAGTGGCCTTTGGCGTGAGGTCTCCACTCACTTGTGAGGTCTGGCGGTGGGGTACCCCACTGCTAGTTGTTTCGTATAATACCCACTTGTTGTGGTATAGAAATACTCCTAGTATTGTTATAATGCCCAAAATACCTTAGCCTTGTACCTTGTAGTATTCCAAAGATGCCTCTTTCACGTGAAGTCAGGAAATACTACCTTTTGTCCTTTAGTCTCAGCCCAGAAACCACAAGGAAATCTTGTAGTTGGTTGAAGTATTTGAGTAGAAGTTAGTTAGAACTTAAGGGTTGTTTGGAGTGGTTTGGAGGCGCGGGTGGAGCTAAACCTTGCTCGGGAAGCGACATTAAACTCGGATAATTTTGGGCTTATCGAGGTAATTATCTTGTCCTATTGTAATTGGAAATTACATGTTTGTTAGAGTATATAGTTGAAGTATACTATATATGGAACTCTTAGTATTCGTGATGTCTTTTGACAAGCTGAAGAATAAGAAGCTGGCATTTGTATTTACATAGGTGCATGTGCGGTAGACTTGTGTAGAATTGTACGTCAGGTTAGGCGTGTAAACCCCACTGGTTGGCTTGGTAGCGGCCTCGATAGAGGAGGAGATTTCTGTTGTTGCGGGGAGAGTCTTCTTAGAATTTTCTATAGAAGATAGAAAACTTGTGTTTTGGGGTTAATAGGCGTTTGTGACCTTTATAGGTGAAAGTACTAAGAGTAGCGTATTACTCGAGGAGTGGAAAGGGCTAGCAAGGTTGTAGTACTTGGGCATTTTGCTTATTGTCGATAAATCGTCGCGAGGTATGTGAACCTCTTACATCTTTTCTAGCATGATTGTTGTGAACTATGTAATGCGGTGAGGCGTACATGTGCTAAGTGATTTGGTTGGTTTAAAACATAGGGTGTTATAATAGCTTTATGGGAAGTTAGTTATAACGACCTTATGTAATGAAAATGGTTTCTTGATGTTAGAAGTTAAGAGACTTGATCTTATAAGATAAGAGCTTAACTTATTTGTTTTAATGTGGATGTTTGTGTGAAACCTCATTCATGAGTAATGAGTACTTGGTTTTAAAGGGATAATGTTTCTGATTTGAGAATCGAATGTGTATCGACAGGACCAGCTGCGGCGTTAATAAAGGAAAATGTATTGAATAATGATGTATTGTATTAAAACGGTAGAAACCTCATCTGCGTAGAAGCTAAGATGAGACAAAATGATATTACATTTTCTAGATCATGATTTCTTTGTAATAAGATCGTTATAAACAAGAATAAACTACTCGCGTATATGACATATGTTACTCAATTGTTCTAAAAGGAATCAAGTGATTAAGTTTGGGAACTATGAAACCATTTGAAAATGAGAAGCTTGAGTAATTGAAACTAGGCAAAGCGGAACTTAGGAAAGAATGTTGTTACTTGATTTTGAAAAGGAAGGTGGGTTGGTCATTCTAATACTACGAATTGTCGGGTGACTTTTATAAAAGTAATGGATCTCTTTTAAAGAACTTAGCGTATGTAGTACTTTGGGGTTAAAAACCGGACTTTGGCGTAAAATGAAAGTACTTTGAGTTGTGTGAAACTTGCCTATGCTTGTTGTTGTGAAACTTGCCTATCTTGTGATGATAGCCTTTATTGTACAAGCGTTGTGTTTACGTGTTACGCGTCTCGATAAAGTCGGTTGTTAGTTGAGAACTTACTTGGATGTCTTGCGTGGTGGCGGAGAAATTCCGCAGTGCGTTCACATTGATAGTATTATTGTTGTTAATCACTTTGGACATCTTGACACGATCGTAAGCGCGGGTATGCCTCCATTTTAGTTAAGGTCTTGTGGTTGTCGCTTTGGATATCTTGACCACGATCGTAGCGCTGCGGGTATGTTTCCATTTGATTAACGCGCGTGATTTCCTTTTGGACATCACGACACGATCGTAGCGCGGGTATCGTCCGTTTGGAATGTTGTCTTATTGTTTCCACTTTGGACATCTTGCGACACGATCGTGGCGCTGCGGGTATCTTCCATTTGGATTCTTTGTCTTGTTGTTGAGTCACGTGGACATGTCTACACGATCTGAGTCGGGGGCATGTGGCCATGGGACATTGGTATTATTGTTGCATCATGGACATGTATCTGCCGTCACGATGTTAGGGGCATGCGGCCGTAATGCGAACTGATTGATGTTGTGGGCGTGAGACCCGTAGTTATATTGGAGTGATATTTGTTTTATGTTGTGAAGCTTGTAGTTGGTTATCATACATGTCTCTGCTTTATATAGACTAGTATGATTTCATTTTGATGTTATGCAGTTTCACATGCTTAGTACTGTTATCTTGACCTCCTTGAGGCTGCGTTCATCTGCGCGGTAAGTACGTCAGTCGTGGTTCTCGCTCTTGGATCACGATTCGGTAGCATTTGAAGCTCGTTTCTCGGAGAGCTTATCTTTAGTAGGTGTTCCACTGAGTTGTAGGTTCTTGTACATTCGGGGTATGGCGGGGCCTGTCGTCATAGTCATTAATATATCTTAAGTCTGTAATCTTTGTTGTGGGCGGGGTTGTAAAAGTTAAAGCATTCGGGTTTATGTATATCTTGAAGGCAAGCATTTTTGGTTGCTGTTTATTTATTATATCTCTTGTTAAATGACTCTTGTTTATGTTCATTGATTTTCTACGATGTATGTATCACTAGGGTGCGAGGTAAGGCACGATGCGAACCGGGCAGTCGTTACACATATCGTACTAGAAGAGATAGGAAGAGATTCGCGTACCTCGCGACGATTATCGACGATAAGCAAAAAGCTCCAGTACTTCTGACACTGGCCACTTGCTCTTGAGTAGAATAAGCTACTCTTAGTACTTTCACTATAAAGGCCCTGGCGTCTATTAACTCTTAAACACAAGTTCCCATTTTCTCTGAGAAAATTGGCGGCCTCACACGCGGCGTAAATCTCTCTCTATCGAGGCGACCACGATCGCTTGACCGAGGGGTTTACGTCTAGCAGGGCGTGTACAATTCTACGATAATACTACCTGAAAGTCTCTTTGTCTGATCTATGTAAATCTGATTCGATTCTTTATTCTTGGGCTTAAGTCAAAGACATTGCCATGATAATGTTGATTCTATATATAGTATACATTATATATTCTACCCGCAATGTAATCTCGATTCTGATAAGAGGACAAGAATATTTACCTCGACAAGCTAAAATTATCAGTTATAATGTCGATCTGAGCAGGCAGTTTAGCTCTTTCAGTGTGGCTCCAATCGCTCCAAACGACCGCCCAGAAGTTTTAACCAACCACTCAAATCTTGACCATTATGAAGATTTCCTTAGGGTTTCGGTTTGAGACTAAAGGACAAGGTAGTATTTTTGGGCTCTGCGTAAAGAGGTAACTTTTGGAATACAACAAGGTAAGGCTAAGGTATTTTGGGCATTATAACAATACTCGGAGTATTTCTACGAAGGGGGTGTATTTATCACGAAACAACTAGGCTGGGGGTACGGCTGCTTGTGAGGGGAGGGTAGTACCCTCGGCCCGCCTCGAGGGAAGAGGAGGGTTTCGGCGAGGCCGATTTTAAGGAGAGGGGCTCTTGGGCGAGAGTCGACAGAGGGAGGAGGGTTTCGAGACTTGGAAGATTTTGGATGAATGAAGTCTTCAAGAGAGGGGTATTTATAGGAAAGCCAAGGCGAACGATGGCAAGATCAAGCCATGTGCAAGGCAAGTGTATGGCCTTGTCAAGCAAGTACACCACAACCTGCTCGAAAACATTGCACCAAACAAGCCCTGAAAACAAGGCACAAAACAAGGCGAAACAAAACGATTATGCGAGGCGGCGTCCTCTTGGGCAGCTTGTCGTCCAAAGCACCCACTGCTTCGATGTGAGGGTGACACGTATCACCTCGTTGATCGAAAATGTTTAGTCTCTCGGAAAAATCCGCCAAAATAAGAAAAAGACATAAGCGGAATTTTCCCGCCGGAAGTTATGTAAAGCGTTTGATCAAGCGACTGGCAAGGGTGTTGTGCACCAAATGTCATTCGGCCCGAGCCACTGGCGGGGGTGACCGTGTCACCCTCACAATAAGCCCTCGTAAAGCGTCTTAGAAAAATATCCACAATGGCCAAAATCTTGAAAACAAAGTGGGCCCCAAAGCGTAAATTTCTCAGTGGGCCCAGCGTGACCATTCAGAAAATAAAATTCCATAATTCTAATATAATCTAAGAAGCCCAATTCCAAATGGAACGATTCCGCTTAGCGAACATTTTCCTTACAAGCGGAAGCTTTTTAGTGGAAGAATCACTCTTTCTTATTTCCAATTTTTACGTAAAGCTGCAAATGCGTGCGGTATCGCCATCATACCACGAGAATACGGGGTATAACATTCTCCCTCGCCGAAACGTGCGTCAGAATGTTTCCTTCTCAAGCGGATGTCGATGAAGTTCCTCTAACAAGTTGTCAGCGCCCGGCAGCGCGAAATAACCTGCGTTCTCTTATTCGCGCTTCGTCGTGCCGCTACCGAACACTTGAACTCTCGGTCATTACCATACGCCGGTCATTACTTAGTTCCCAAAATCTGCAGGTCGCTCTCCCAGGCTTGGTCATCTTACTAACCTCGAACTTCATAAGGCCATTCCGGCCTTCACGACACGCCGAGTGACGGCGTCCGCGAACTTCATCTGATGATCATACAAACTTGGGCCTGGCATCCTCGTGACCCTACCACTGGAGGACCACGAGAACACCCTACCTTAATCCGGACTCGGGTTGACCGTATCACGTCCTCCGACCCGACCAGCGTCGCGTCAAGCCCTGCGTTCCCGACGCGGAACAATCCTGCTAAATCACGTCATGAAAGCTACCACTTCCGTCTCACTACCCATGGACTTATCACGCAAATAAAACCCACGTATACTCGTGCTACGATAAAGGTCAAACATAAAAGCGAATCTTTTACTCAAGGCGACCTTACCTGCAGGTCTCGTCGTGATCTAGGGTTCGCACTTACCGTGCCCGCGCACACCTTCTACAATAACCGGTGTCTAAATCACGTTTAAGCACAAATCTATCGAACATAACACTTAACACATCGTAACAACAATACATACAAGTATCTGCGGATTAAGGATATACGAAACTAGGCGGTTCAGGCCGCTAAAGCGGAAGCTTCACGCGACCTCTAGTGGCAGTGCGCTAGTAGTCGTGCTATCTACGGCGCTACCTGGTCGGGCGGTCTCGTCATATGGCCTGTTGGCGCGAAGAATAACAAGCTCCCGATGCTACGACCTCACGAAATCGGTCTGCGTCGACCACAGAGGTAGGGTGGCTGCGTCGGCGACACCACTGCTCGCAGAACATCTGAGCACAGGAGCCACGACTGCTCCTGAATATCCCGAGGGTCGAAAGGCTGCGGAGGACCACTCTGCAATGGCGGAGTGCATGCTAGTCTGCTTCTTGGCGGTCCGCCTCGAAAGTCGCTAAAATATCCGGCCGTCTTGGCACTTTTACGATGGCGGTCCGCTGCGTCGATCTCTGTATCGCGACCAGCGGGCGTGGTGGTGCTACAGGGCACCCTGGTGACACAACATCGAGTAATCGGCGGAACATAAAACAACAACGTGAGATAACGAAATATAAAACAATAATCGTGAAAACTTGCCTTTCGGCGTATATATAACCGTGACTCTTTTACAAATGAGCGAGCAATCCTTTTTACCAACCACGCACAGCGATTACTACGGACCTCACAGAATGATCACGACCCTGATGGCGGGGCGGGGCCCGTAAACCCACGAATGTAAACACTTACTGACGGGGACTATACGGCTGATAAGCCTCGGAAGCGGAGCTTCCCAGCAGCTGATTGTGACCACGAGGCTAGGATCGGCGGCCCGATGTACCTCGACTGCGGCATGACGCGGCCCGAGAGAGTCGATCTGACAGTGCAGGTATGTGAAACTAAAATAAATCGTAAATGAAATCATAGTAGTCTATACAAGCGGGAGACATGTATGATAGCAAACTACGATTCGCCATAAATAGCGATCATGTCAGTCGAGGACTTCGCGCCCTCAGTCGTCACTCATTTAACAATGGGTCTCACGCGCAACATCAATCGTGCGTGGAATACCTTCGCCTGGCGATTTATGATATACAAGCACGAGAATACGTGAACACGAGTCCCGCTGTGTCTAATAAAGCCCCATGCGGGGTAAGTGCGAAGGCATAGCGAGCTACTAACACTCACCGTGCCAACAAGGTCATGGCGTATCATAAGATCTGTCTGAACCGCCACGCGTGATCAAGCGGCCACTTGCGCGATATCTAATGTGCGCGTCTAGTCTGGAACTCGCGACTCCGCGTAGGCCAATCGTCGGCCGCGTGAGGTATTCCCGCGTCGGTAAATGCTCCCGGCGTCGTCTGGACTTGTGATCCGCGTAGCCTGAGACGCGTGCCCGTAAGGGCGTCACACTAACACCGGAACTCGTAGCTCGCATAGGCCCCGGGACCGCGTAGGTATTCTCGAATCATGGTCCCAGGACCGCTGAGTCTACCGCGTCGGAGGCGACAACCCGGAATCGTCTCGAGATGAATGCCACAATACTATCATGCGGTGATAGTTAATAAGCATAATCAAGAAACCCACACAAACATGCGAGATCTTAACACCGTAGCATCCTAACACTTTTACTTATCAAGCAACAAAGAAAGTATTACAAGGCTATCACGAGCAATCTGATCAAGTTATTCACACAGGTGCTTTCTACTAACAAGTTCGGGTATCATCCCCAGAAGTACTTCGCACATTAAAATCTTAAAAAAGATCATTTCTTTCACATAAGTCACCTGATACGTAGTATAAAATAAGTGGTATTTGTCCTTTTAAGAAAACCAAAACTCTTACCTTTGTAAAATCAAGTAACAACATTATTTTCCAAGCGTCAAGTTTGCCTAATTTCAAATGTTCACGTTTCTTATTTTAGAAAGGTTTATGATTCATAGTCTTATTCATTTAAGAATATAATTCTCTTTTAAACAATCGAAACATAAGCCTTATATGTAGTAGGATATTCTGTTTATAACAATCTTTATTCCCAATGACCGTGATCTAGGAAATATCATTTTGTCTAATCTTAGCTTACACGGATGGAAGTTTCTCTTGGTTTTAATAATACTTAATTGTTCAAAACATTTCCTTTTATTAGCAACTGCGATGGTTTGTCGATACAATCGATTTCCAAAATGTTAAAAGCGTTCTTAAGCGTTATACCTAACTTCCCGTAAAGCTAGTATAACTCTTAAGTTCTCAAAAACCAAGTATTACTTCTCTTTCAAGCGATTTGAAATCTTTTGAAATACTTCAAGTTCTTTATAATCCACATCAAGCGATTATAAACAAATCATTTGCCTTGTAAAGACCGCGAAGTGTTTTCTTATCTACGTAAAGTATTATAACCAACTTCCCGTAAAGCGTTATAACACTTTATGTTTTAAACCAATCGAATACATTTAGCACGTATGCGTCTACGTACTACATAGTTCAGCGTATCATGCTAGAGAGATAGGAAGAGGTTCGCATACCTCGCGACGATTATCGACTAATAGCAAAATGCTCAAGTACCTCAAGCCGTCGGTACTCGGCAAGCCACGTGAATCGCGCCTGCGTGATCGTCCGCTTTATAAGGCCCTGAGCGACACATTAACATTTAGGTCTGCGTCGTAGAACTTCTACGAGAAAATTGGCACCTCACATGGCGAGCGTAAATCTCCTCACTCTATCAGTAGGCTACAAGCCAACGAGGGTTTATCGTCTAACTTACTAGCAGGTACAATTCTACTCGCGATACTACTACCTTGAGTCTCTTTATGTCTGATCTATGTAATTCTGATTCGATTCTTCGAGCTTAAGTCGAGACATTGCCACAAGCTATGTTCATTATATATATATAGTATACTTGACTATATACTCTCTGACATATAATATCAATTACAATAGGGACGAATAATTACCTCGATAAGCCCATAATTATCCAAGTATAAAGTCGATCTGGGCAATCGTTTAGCTCGACTCAGCGCTCGACCAGCTCTAAACCACCTTAGAAGTTCTAACCAACACCTGATACTCAGACCCGGTATGGAGATTTTCCTAGGGTTACGGTTTGTGGTGTGGGAAGTATAATAGTATTTTTACGGGCTTTCGTATAGGTATAACCTTAGAATACAACAAGGTATAGGGCTAAGGTAATTTGGGCATTATATGATACTTGGAGTGTATTTCTATACCAAAGGGGGTATTATCACTTGACTAGGCTGGGGGTGCCCGGCTGCGCCGAAGGAGGGGGTGTCTGCCCGGCTGCCAGCTGGGAGACTCTCGGCGAGGGGAGGAGGGCTGCCGGCCAAGACACCACGCTAAGGGGAAGGAAGAAGCTTTCAGATTTAGGCGATTTGTGAATGAATTAGTCTTCCAAGGGAGGTATTTATAGCACAAGCCAAGGCGAACCGATGGCGAGATCTAGCCAAGTGTTAGGCAAGTGTAGGGCCAAGATTCACCCGTGTACCTAGACTTGCCGCGCGAAATATCTACGAAAAATATCTCATGAAAGCCTTCCCAATCGTCCGTTGTGCCAGCGCTTCCGATGTGAGGGTGACATGTCGCCTCAGTTGGTCCAAAATGTTAGTCTCTCGGAAAAATCCATAAAATACTTAATGACATAGCGGAAATTCCCTACGAATTTGCGAAAGCGTTTAGTCAACGACTCTAGCAAGGGTGTTGTGCACAAACATATTTAAAATGAAAGGTGCCACGTAGGGTGACCGTGTCGCCCCGATTAAATCAAAATATTCGTCTTAGAAAATATCCAGCGGCCAAAATCTCAAAATCAAGCGGGCCCCACAAAGCAGTAAATTTCTCAGTGGGCCCAGTGACCATTTAGAAAATAAAATTCCATAATTCTCTAATATTCGAAGTCGAGATACCGTCGGGAATCGATTCCCAAAAGCGAACCTTTTCCTTCACAAAACGGAAACTTTAGTGGAAAAATCGCCTCTTTCTTCGCTTTCCGATCTTTACATGGTATTCTCAAATGCGTCGTCCTCGCATACATACCACGGAACTACGGGGTATAACATTCTTCCCCGCCAGAAACATTCGTCGAATGTTCGCCTAAATCTCAAAGCGAACACGTGTGATATAGTCTTAACTTATACTTACGAAACAATCCTTGCCACATTGGCCACCCAGAAATACCAGCGTAAAATACTTACATCCAAGTCCACGAAACACCTCTAACATCGCCACAAATAATACTACTTTTGTCACTTTGTCGCGAGCACTTGGCGACCAACAAATGATGCGGGAATGCGTGCGATCACGATCTAGCCGTGCGCTCGGACTCTTACCACGTTACGTCGGCGGTTTCAAAACTTCGAGTTACTATCTCTAACGTGGTCATCGTTAGCGGGAACGATACGGATGGATCTTGATACTTTCCGAACATAACAATCTGAAGGCCGGGCGTCCTTAACTAAGTCGGACGGCAAATGCTAACATATAGGACGGCCTATTCTTCCGCATGAACTTCGCGAGGCCCGAAGTATTTCGGGCTAAGTTCATCTGTTTCCACAACTCGTCACACCACAAGGGTGGTACTTTCAAGAAGACCGACCGTCGGCTTTGAACTCTGGCGTCGTCGCCGATTATCGCACGATTATACGGTGCGAGAACTTCTTACGAACAAGCTTCTCACTATCGCGATCTGCTGGAACAAGCTTTGAACGACTATCTCGAACCACGCCAACATCAGACCAATCGGCCGTGACTTGCATTACGCCCTGGCGTCGCGAGCGACATCGAGAACAACGAAATGGTAGAAACGCTCCCTGACGGAGACAGCGATCGCCGCGGCTACGCGAAATCAAAACAACGGCGGGGCGAATGCGTCTGGAGACTGCGAGTTCTAGCCTGCTGGTACAAACTCGGAAGAGAAGCGGGTACCACAGGCTCCTTTATCGTCATAAGGTGAAGGTAGGCACCCGTGCAACCTCGCGACGCACCGGATAACGTCGACAGCTGCCAGAGAGCGACACGGCCAGAAGAACACGATGGCTGCCCCGTCGGCCCGACCAGCAGTCGACGCGTCCGCGAACTTGCGCGGCTAACTAAACATGGGCCTAACACCCTCGTGACCCTAACACAGAGGACCACATGGCCGACCCGCGCCGAAACCTACCGCGGGTTGACCGCGTAGCCTCAACGGCCGGCGGGCGCAATACCATCTCCGTAGGAACGATCTTACTAACCGTTACGAAAACCTAGCGGTCTTAGCTCAACTACCTCTTTCATTTCATACTACATAGGGACTTATCCCACGACATAGCTCGCGTGCACTTTATGCGCTCTATAAAGTCGAACATAACTTACACCTTTCTCGAGATGGCGCTTACCTCTAAGGTCTTTCGTATAACACTCTAAGGCTCACACTTCATACATCCCCCGAAATCTTACTCGGTTAACCGTGATTCTAATCACAACTAACATATTTGCTATCGAACATAGCACTTGAGGTATACTCGGCAGAAAGTTCTGAAGGACGCTAACTGCTCGACCCTCTGCTGTCCTTGGTTAACGTCGATCTCTCGTTTCTCGGCTCGCTTCTTTGTAAGCGTACGGGCCATGCTCGAGCCTAAGCGAAGGACTACTCTTTACAACGCCTCTTAGGTAGTCGTCAAGACTTGCGATACGTCGGTATACTCTGGTAGCCAAATCCATAGCTAGTAACAAGGTTGTCTCTTGCAATCTATATTCTCGGTTCCGATCGTGGAGGCTGAAGGTTCAAATATCGTGGGCCTTGATAGGAGCTGCCGTCAACGTGCTAAACTCTCTTCGGGGCTAGTGGCGTCGCGAAATCCCGAATGAAGCACTACCTGGGTAATGATTGGGCTGTGCCTCGCCGTGCTTAAACTGCGCTTTCGCGGCTCCTCCACCTTGCCTCACAGGCTCGGGTTGCCTACTGCGGAGCATAGCGATAAGGGAAAGAATTTACGTCGGAGGTCGACTTACGACACGACTCTGAGGCACGATCTCGAGTGAAGAATAGAACCCGATCCTAAATATCCTATAGCCTCACGATTATTGGTGTAGTGCGGCAGCGATAATCAGAACTCTTGGATTGATGCATAGACCTTTCCAGGATCGCTCACGATGCCACTTTTGTCACGACCGGCGGGCAGTGGTGGTGCCTTACGGGCACCTAGTGACCTGACATCGAGTGTCAGTGAACGTAAAACAACAACATGAGATAACGAAATATAAAACAATAATGCGCAGCTTGCCTTTCGGCATATATATAACCATCGACTCTTTTACAAATGAGCGGCTTAATCCTTTTACCAACCAGCCTGTACTACAGACCTCACAGAATGATCGACCACGATGGCGGGGCGGGGCGCCAAACCACGAATGTAAACACTCTGACGGGGACTATACGTGATAAGCCTCGGAGAAGCGGGCTTCCCAATGACGTGACCACGAGAGCTAGGATCGGCGGCCCGATGTACCTCGACTGCGGCATGAGCGCGGCCCGGAGGTGATGCACAGTGCAGTATGTGAAACTAAAATAAATCTTGTAAATGAAATCATAGTAGTCTATACAGCGAGAGGCATGTATGATAACGAACTTCGATTCGCCATAAATAAGCGATCATGTAGTCAGGGACTACGCCAGTCATCACTCGATTTTAACAATGGGTCTCACGCCCGCATCAATCGTGCGTGGAATACGCTTAGCTGTGCGGTTTATGATATCTGCACGAGGGAATACCACATGAACACGAGGTCCCGCTTTGTGTCTGTCATGCAGGGTAAATGCGAAGGCATGGCGGAGCTACTAACACTCACGCGTACCAACAAGGTCATAAAGCGTATCATAAGATGCTGTCTAGGCCACGTGATCAAAGGTGGCCACTTGCGCGGTATCTAATGTGCGGCGTCTAGTCTGGAACTCGCGACTCAGCGTGACCGATCTAAATGGCCGCGTGAGGTATTCCCAGCGTCGAGGGTACTCCCAGCGTCGTCTGGAGCATGATCCGCGTAGCGCGAGACCGCGTGCCCGTAAGGGCGTACGCTAACTGGAACTCTCGTAGCTCATGTAGGCCCCGGGACGCGTGAGGTATTCTCGAATCATGGTCCCGGACGGCACAGTCACCGCGTCGGACGGCTTAACCCGGAATCGTCTCGAGATGAATGCCACAATCTTATCATAACGATAGTTAATAAGCATAATCGAGAAACCCCGCACACAAACATCGCGAAGATACTAACACCGTAGCATCTGCGTTTACTTATCAAGCAGCGAGAAAGTATTACAAGGCTATCACGAACCAATCTGATCAAGTTATTCACACAGGTACTTTACACTAACAAGTTAGGGTATCACATCACAAGTACTTAGCATTAAAATCTTAAAAAAGATCTGTTTCTTTCACATAAGTCACCTGATACAGTAGTATAAAATAGAGTGGTATCTTTTAAGAAAACCAAAACTCTTACCTTTGTAAAATCAAATAACAGCATTATTTTCCAAGCGTCGAAGTTTGCCTAATTTCAAATGTTCACGTTTCTTATTTTAGAAAGGTTTATGATTCATAGTCTTATTCATTTAAGAATATAATTCTCTTTTAAACAATCACGAGAAACATAAGCCTTATATGTGAGTAGGATATTCTGTTTATAACAATCTTTATTACGTGACCGTGATCTAGGAAATATCATTTTGTCTAAATCTTAGCTTATGCGGATGGAAGTTTCTCTTGGTTTTAATAATACTTAATTGTTCAAAACATTTCCTTTTATTAACTTATTGCGGTGGTTTGTCGATACACGTCTGATTTCCAAAATCGATAAAGCGTTCTTAGCCGTTATACCTAACCATAAAGCTAGTATAACTCTTAAGTTCTCAAAAAACCAAGTATTACTTCTCTTTCAAAGCGATTTGAAATCTTTTGAAATACTTCAATTCTTTATAATCCGCATCAAGCGATTATAAACAAATCATTTGCCTTTTAAAGACGCAAAGTGTTTTCTTATCTCGTAAATTTGTTATAACCAGCTTCCCATAGCGTTATAACGCTTTATGTTTAAACCGTCGAATCACATTTAGCACGTATGCGTCTACCGTCTTTGCATAGTTCACGTATCATGCTAGAGATAGGAAGAGGTTCACGTACCTGTGACGATTATCGACTAATAGCAAAATGCTCAGTACCTCAGCGTCGGCTACTCCTTAGCCACGTAGATCGCCTGCGTAAATGCGTCCGCTATAAGGCCACAGTGACTTTAACATTTAGGTCTCGTACGTAGAACTTCTACGAAAATTCGGTACCTCACATGACAGCGTAAATCTCCTCTCTGTCGGTAGCTACGAAGCCAACCGGGGGTTTATCATCTAACCTATGGTACAATTCTACTCCACGGTACTACCTGAAGTCTCATGTCTGAGTCTATGTAATTCTGATTCGATTATTCGGGCTTAAGTCGAGACATTGCCACAACTATATTCGATTATATATATATAGTATACTTGACTATATACTCTGCAGCATGTAATATCGATTACAATAGGGGACAAAGATAATTACCTCGATAAGCCCATAATTATCCAAGTATAAAGTCGATCGCAGGCAATCGTTTAGCTCGACTCAGGCGCTCGACCAGCTACAACCACCGCCAGAAGTTCTAACCAAACACACCTGATACTCCGAATTTATGGAGATTTTCCTAGGGTTACGGTTTTTGTGGTAGCGGGAAGTATAATAGTATTTCTGGGCTTTTGTATAGGTATAACCTTAGAATACAACAAGGTATAGGAGCTAAGGTAATTTGGGCATTATATGATACTTGGAGAGTATTTCTATGCAGGGTATTATCACAGCAGCTAGGCTGGGGTACCCGGCTAGCACCTCGAGAGGGGGTGTCTACCCGCCTACCCGCTAGGAGACTCTCGACGAGGGGAGGGAGGGCTCTCGGCCAAGACACCTGCTAAGGGAAGGAAGAAGCTTTCAAGATTTAGGCAATTTGTGAATGAATTAGTAACTTCCGAGGAGGGTATTTATAGCCAAGCCAAAGGCGACCAATGGCGAGATCTGCCAAGTGTTAGGCAAGTGTAGGGCCAAGATCGCGTGTATTACTGCGACTGCACACAAAATATCTACCAAAATATCTCCTAAAGCCTTCCCAATCGTCCATTGTGCATGACCGCTTCCCGATGTAGAGGTGACGAGTGTCATACTCCGTTGGTCCCAAAATGTTCGTCTCTCGGAAAAATCCATAAAAATACTTAATGACATGGCGGAAATTCCTACGAAAGGTGAAAGCGTTTACGTCGAAAAGCGACTCTAGCAAGTGTTGTGCACAAACATATTTCGGCCGAAAGGTGCCACGTGGGGTGACACGTGTCGCCCCGATTAAATCCAAAATATTTGCGTCTTAGAAAATATCCAAAGCGGCCAAAATCTCAAAATCAGCGGGCCCCACAAAGCCAGTAAATTTCTCAGGTGGGCCCAGCGTGACCATTTCGAAAATAAAATTCCATAATTCTCTAATATTCGAAGTCAGAATACCGTCGGGAATCGATTCCCAACGAACCTTTTTCCTTCACAAAAACCGGAAACTTTTAAGGTGGAAAAATCGCCCTCTTTTCTTCGCTCGCCAATCTTTGCAGCCGTATTCGTGCGTGCGTCATCGCTTCGTATACACATGGAACTACGGGGTATAACATTTCGTTCGTGCCGCGGTATGGGGTACTCAACTTTGGTGATCACTTGAGCTTAGGATAAATTCTCGTCCTTTTGGGATAGCTCAGATTTATTCGGAGGCGCAGATCGTTTTGATCTGGTCTTCCCATTATGGCTTATATATTGAGTGCAGAGGCCTTGTCTAGATTATAGTTATTGTCTTACTCTTAGGAGTGCAGTAATCGTATGTGAGTTGGGCGTATATAGTTATAGTTCATTTTGGCTATTGTGTATATAATGAAAGCCTTGTGACTTCTGTGATGTTATATGTGATTTAGGGGCAGGATCCTAGTTATAGATTATGAAGTTTTTCTTAAGCTTCGCGATTATATGTGATGTGAGTGTATAAAGGGTGCCGGGTAGGGCACTGTCGCGACCCGATCCACGGGCGTGGTAAGTGCACTACCATTTGGTAATCTGGCGTGAGAGAAAAACGTGAAATAAAACATCTGAGATATGAAACAGAGATATGATAATAAAGCAGGCCAGCCAAAGCAGTTGCACTTAGCATATCGAGGGTGAAACGATTACATCCTTTTACAACACCTTCACATGATCTTTATAGACATACAGAGAATGTATGACAAACGCATGACGGGGCAGGCCATGTTCACAGATACAGAACACAGCTCGAGGAAACATACCAAAGATAAGCCTCGGAGAAGCGGAGCTTGCCAATCGTGAGCGTGATCCACATGGCGAGGATCAACAGATGTTACCTCTACTGCGGCGTAGGCGTGGCCGGAAAGTCGGTCTGACCAGTACGAGTATGTGGCCCCGGAAATCTTATGCGCTTGAAATCACCATGAGTCTAAAATAAAGCAGGGACATATGATAACAAAACTTCTGATTCACAACATCATGATCATATCAGTCGAGAATTTCGCGCCACCAAAGAAGTCATCCCTGCATTGCAGTGGAACTCTTTCGCCATTTATCGGCGGTCACAGAGTATAAATGTCGTGTAATCGTATAAATGCTCGGCCCATCTGCGTGGACTCGGTATGAGATCGTATGGAATACATTCCGGCTCATCTCATGGATTCGATTAGCGGATGTTATGGAACCATTCGGCCCGTCGTGGACTCGGTGCGAGCTCGTGTAGGTCATTCCGGTCATCCCGTGGGCTGCGGTATAGAATGCGTGTGGAATACATTGCGGTCCATCCCATGGACTCGGTATAGAATCGTGTGGAATACATTCGGTCCATCCCATGGACTCGATATAGAATGTGGAATCGTTCAGGTCCGTCCCGTGGACTGGGGTATAGAATCGGGTGGAATCTCGTTCAGGTCCGTCCGTGAACTTCGGTATAGAATCGGCCAATAACATTTAAGCGCTCTTTTAAGACCAGTTAAGATAATACCATGCTTTCCTTTTAAATCAAACTGAAATATCATGCCACTCGCATAAACCAAAAACACTTTCATTTTAAAATCAAATATGACATTCTTTTCAAAGTTCAAGTTGCCTAATTTCAAATACTCAAAGTCTTTTAGTTTGAAAGATTTCATAGTTCATAGTCTTAATCAAATAACGTAATCTCTTTTAAAAGCGATTGAGTAGCGGCCTTACGTATGTGTGAGTAGGTTATTCTTATTTATAACAATCTTATTCAACTGACCGTAATCTTGAAAATGTAATCTGATTTTGTCTTATCTTAAAGCCACAATGCAGTGGAAGTTTCTCTTTGGTTTAATATAATTAATTAGTCAATACATTTTCACTATTAACGCTCGCGGTGGTTGTTCGATGATTATTCTCATTTCCGAAATCAGTGAAACATTATTCTTTAAAAACCAGTACTCGTTACTCGCGAATGAGGTTTACAACTTTTTAACAAAATTAAGTATCAAATCCAATTAAGTCAAGTCTCTTGTCTTTCAGATCAGAATCTCTTAACTTCTGAAATCAATGAAACCATTATTTTACCCCTCGTAAAGTCGTTATAACTAACTCCATGTATTATGTGCGCTGTATTTAAACGACAATTCATTTATACGTATCGTCACAGTACTCTAAGAAGTTTACAAAACATCAAATGCTAGAAAGGATAGGAAGAGGTTCACATACCTCGCGATGATTATCGACAATTAGCAAAATGCTCCAAGTACTGCAACCTTGCTGGCATGCACCACCACCAAGTAGAATACGCTCTCGTGAAATCTTTCACTTATAATGGCCATAAAGCGTCCCCATCGACTCATAGATCTCTTGCGTGAAATATTCCTACAGAATGTGTGACACCTCCCAGCTAACCACATAAATCTCCTCCTCTGCCTGGAGCCAGCTACGGGCGGCAACTCGGGGATTACAGTCTGGCGGGCTGTGTACGGGTTGTCTCGCGTCTTGCAAGTCTCACTATGCATCTGAGTCTATGTAGTGCAGTTCGATTCTCTTCTTTAATATTCTTTACCGTATCTTCTACTCAAATCTAAACTACTATTATGTAATTTCCAATTTTAATAGAAGGACAATTATTTACCTCGATAAACTGAAATTATCGAGTTAAAATATTGATCACGAACAACGTTTAGCTCTCTATTATATGCGCTCCAATTTGCTCGAAGCCCTTAGAAGTTACCACACAACTTCTACTTAATATGACCAACTATGAAGAAGATTTTCCTAGAGTTTAGTTTATTGACTAAAGGAAGTATAGTAATAGTATTTTAGGGCTTTTAGTATAGGGTAACTTTGGAGACTCTACAAGGGATTTGGGCTAAGGTATTTTAGGTCTTAGCAATGCTTGGAGAATATTTTCCAACCGAGGAGTATTTCGAGCAAGAACAACTAGGAAGGGTGTTGTGAGCCATAAAGGGAAGGGGAGTTTGAATGAGAGCTTCGAAAGAGAGGATTTTGAGACTTGGAAATGTTTAGGATGAAGATTTAGTCTTGTGAGGGTATTTATAGAACCTTGATGGCCAGATAAGCAGTGGATGTAGTGGAGATTTGGACAAGTGTGTGTGGTCCCGTATCCATCTACCGGCAAATATCTAACCAAAGCTGTATACCGTATTTAGGAGTAATATGCGTATGGACGTGCGTAGAAAATTCGAACGAATAAAGTGCTTGTGAGAATTATTTTTGTGCCTGTGAAGTCTTAGAAAGAGAGTCATTTCGTGAGAAACGTTTCCTGACTTTTGTAGAAAATTCGCTATGTCATTTATTATTTTTCTGGATTTTCAGAGGCGAAATATTTTGGACGAATTGGAGGCGGCGTGTGTCTGCCAGGTGTCGAGTTGGAAATTTCCTTGGTGGAAGAACACAGGCTTGGCGTTTTTTCATCTTTTGTGCCTAAAATGTTTGGTCAATGTTTGTGAGATATTTTGTGGAGTGGATGACCAAGTGGGACCCACACAACACATGGCTTAATCTTCACCTTACACTTGCTCTACCACTGCTCAATCTTGGCCTTTGAGTGCCATAAATACCTCTTAGTTGATGAGTTATTTCGTCCACACTTGAGCAAATTCCTAGACTCAAAACACTCCTCCCTTGTAGTTGTCTCGTGCCCAACCCCTCCTTTGGTGGCCTTTTGGGAAGCGACCCCACCCAGCCTAGTTGTGCTAGTCGAAATACTACCCCCCTTGGTAGAGAAATACTCTTCAAGTATTGTTATGATACCAAAATACTTTAGCCCAAAATACCTTGTAGTATTTCCAAAGTACCCTCTATACTGAAAAGCAGGAAAATACTATTATACGTCCTTTAGCCTCTAAAAGCGAAACCCTAAGGAAAATCTCCATGGTTAGTTGGAGTAGTTTGTAGAAGTTGGTTAGAACTTCAGGGTAGTTTGGAGCGGGTTGGGCGCTCGGAGTTGGAGCTAAGCGATTGCCAGGATCGACTTTTTACTTGGATAATTATGGGCTTATTGAGGTAAATATCTTGTCCTCTATTGTAATTGGAAATTACATATTGTTAGAATATATAGTTGAAGTATACTATATATAGAACGAGCGTAGTTATTGGCAATGTCTTTTGACTTAAGCTCGAATAATACTTACTGCAATGTCTTGCGACTTAAGCTGTATTTAAAGAAGATTCTTGTTGTAATTACTTAGGGGCGTATTCACATAGACTTGTGAAGTAATGTAGTGGAGTAGAATTGTACCGTTAGGGTTAGATGTATAACCCTGGTTGGCTTGGTAGTAGGCCTCGATAGAGGAGGAGATTTCTGTTTGTTGCGGGGAGAGTCTTTAATTTTACGTAGAATGTTCTCTGAAGAGACCTTATGTTAATAAAGCGCCTTGTGGCCTTATAGGTGGAAGTACTATGCGTGGCGCGATCTACTGGCTTAGGGAGTAGCGGCGGTTTGAGGTACTGGAGCGTTTTGCTATTAGTCGATAATCGTCGCGAGGTATGTGAACCTCTTCCTATCTCTTCTAGCATGATATGTGTGAACTATGTAGTACGGTAGGCGTCGTGTGCTAAATGTATGTGATTGGTTTAAAACATAAAGTGTTATAACGACTTTATGGGAAGTTGGTTATAACGACTTTATGTTGGTAGAAAATACATGTGGTTTTAAAAGTCTTGATTTGAACTATAAGCGGCTTGTTATGTGTTAATAAAGAACTTGAAGTATTTCAAAGATTTTGAATCATTTTGAAAAGAAGTAATACTTAGTTTTGAAAAACTTAAGAGTTATACTAGCTTTATGGGAAGTTAGGTATAACGGCTTAAGAATGTTTCTTGATTTGGAAATCAGAATGTGTATCGACAAACCATGGCGTTAATAAAAGGAAATGTTTTGACTAATTAAGTATTATTAAAACGGTGAAACTTCATCTGCGTAGAAGCTAAGATGAGACAAAATGATATTTCTAGATCATGGTCTTTGTAATAAGATTGTTATAAACAAGAATATCCTACTCACATATAAGACTTATGTTTCTCGAGATAGTTTTAAGGAGAATTATATTCTCAAATAAATAAGACTATGAACTACTGAAACCTTTCTAAAATGAGAAACTTGAACATTGGAAATTAGGCAAACTTGATCATTGGAAAGAATGTTGCTACTTGATTTTACAAAGAGAAGTAATTGATTTACTTTAAAAGGATAGTCACTCTATTTTATACTACGTATTGTGTGACATTGTGAAAGTAACGTATCTTTTAAAGAGTTAATGTATGAAGTACTTTGGGGATAAAAACCGATTTTGTTAATCATATAGTAGAAGGTACCTTGTGTGAACAACTTGATTGTATTGGTTTGTGATAGCCTTGTAATACTTTCTTGATTGCGTTGATAAGTAAGCGTGTTGGGATGCTACGTGTGTTAGTATCTTGTGATATTTGTGTGAAGGGTTTCTGATTGTGCTTATTAACTATCGATCGTTATGATAGTATTGTGGCATTCATCTCTTGAGATGATTAGGGGTTCGCCTCCGATGCGGGGTAGACTTCGGGCGGGTCGATGGACCTATGATTGAATACCTGCATGCAGTCCCGGGGCTATGCGAGCTACGAGAGTTCGGGTTAGTGTACGTCCTTTATGGGCATGCGGTCCATGTGGCCATCGCGGTGCGAAGTCGGGGCGATACCGGGAGTAGCTACCTCGATGCGGAATACCTCATGCGGGCGATGAGATTGGCCTATCGCGGAGTCGGGAGTTCGGGGTTAACGCGTCACATTGATCCGCGCAAGTGGCCGCTTTGATCATGTGGCGGTCAGTCGATCTTATGATCTGATTATGACCTTGTTTAGTGCTTGTGGGTTTTAGTAATCGGCTATGCCGTACTTACCGTCTGATTTTATTATGACCGCAGGTGGGACACGGTGTTCATGTGTGTTCCTTGGTGCTTTTATATCATAGGCTGGCGGTGAGGAAGGTATTCCACGCACGATTGATGTTGTGGGCACGAGACCGTTGTTATACTTGAGTGATGACTTGAGGCGTGAGTCCCTAACGACATATTTGCTTTGTTGTAAGCGTAGTTTGGTTATCATACATGTCTCTGCTTTATATGATCGCTATGATTTCATTTCTGATATGTATTTTGATTTCACATACTAAATTTTTGTTATGCTTGACCTCGCCCGAGTGCGTTCATGCCGCGAGTTGAGTACACGATCGTTGATCTAGCTCTCGAGTCTGATTTATTTGGGAAGCTCCGTTTCTCAGGAGGCTTATCGGTGGTATAGTCCACGCCGTCGTAAGTGTTTACATTCGTGGTTTGGCGGGGCCTGTCCCGCCATTGTTATCGTATCATTCTTAGAAGTGCATGAAATCTTGTTGTGGGCGGGGTTTGTAAAAGGATTAAAGCTATTCATGTTGAAAAGTTGCTATTTATATATATCACGAAGGTAGTTTTTAGTTAGCTTTGTCTTCTTATTTCTTTGTCTTATTACTTTGGTTTCATGTATTGTCTTTATGTTCGATTACTCGATGTATGTCTACTTGGGTGCGGGGTAGGCGGTCCACGAGCCGAGCAGTCGTGACAAAAGTGGTATCGAGCGCTTAATCCTCGGAAAGTGTCTGAGCCGTATCGATGAAGTCTTGATTATCGATGTGTTGTGCACCACGCCAATAATCGAGGAGGCTATAGGATATTTAGGATTAGTTTCTATTCTTCTCACTCTGAGATCGTGCCTTGAGCGTGTTGTAAGTTGGACCTACGACGAAATTATTTCCTTATCGTTATGCCTCGCGTAGGGCCCCGCCCGAGGAGGGCAAGGCGGCGAGAGGCTGCGGTAGAGTTCGAAGGTGGCGAGGGCATGTGCCCGATCATTACCTAGGGTAGTGCTTCATTGGGGAGTTCTGCGGCGTCGCTAGGCGAGTTTAGTTGGCGGCGGCGGTGCCTCTGCGGCCATGATATATGAACGCCCGTTCCACGACCGAAAGCAGAATTTAGATTGCAAGGCGACCACATTACTAGCTATAGATTTGGCTGCAGAGTATACCGATGTCTGTGAGTCTTGAGACTATCTAAAGAGGTTGTGCAAAGTAATTCTTGATTGAAGCTTGAGCATGGCTCTATGCGGGCTTATCTTGTGGCCGAGACGTGTGAGATCGACGGGTTAACGAAGGACACGAGAAGAGGGCGAGCGGCGGGTCCTTTAGTAACTTTCGAGGCGAGTCGCCTCACGGCCAGATTAGATATGCACCTCCGCCCGGTGCGAGTGGTCTTCCATGCATTTCGGGGCGTTCGGGGTGTGTAGGAGTTAGTCGAGAACTCGTGGCTTCGGTTGCGGTGCAATGACGTCATCCCGGGAATGTCGCCTTTTAGTTGGTACTTGTTGTACTGCGGCCGTCAGGAGCCATGTGTCGAGAGTGTCCTTGTAGGAGGACTTAGCCTTGAGATTGGTGGGTAGTTAGTCATTTTCCTTGGCTATGCGCCTGCAGGCAGGTTTGATTAGAGCGACTAAGGGAGTGAAGCGATGAATATAGATATATCTTTAACCTACAGAAGTCGGTATGTGTGATAAGGTGAGTATACCTTAAGTGCTATGTTACGATAGCGGTGTGTTAGTTGTGTTTAGAATCATGGTGGGTTAGCAGAGTAAGATTTTGGGGATAGAAAAGGTGTGAGCCTTAGAATGTTTACGTAAAGACCTTAGAAGTAAGGCCGTCTCGGGTAAAGGTGTAGTATTATGTTTGATCCTTATGGAAGTGCATAGTGCGCGTGAGTTATGTTTGGGATAGGTCCCAGTAGTGTGGAATGAAAGGGGGTAGTTGAGCTAAGAAGACCGCTGGGTTTTGAAGCGTGATTAGTGAGATTGTTCGGATCGGGAGCTAGTATTATGCGGCGTTGCGGGTCGGGTTGAGTCACGTCGCGGGTCAACCCGCGGCATGTTTGGTGGTGAAATTCGGTTGTGGTGGTCCGCCTTGTGGTAGGGTCACGAGGGTGTTAGGCCCAAGTTTAGTTAACGCGTGCGAACTTCGTGGATGCGTTCGACCGAGAGTCGGACGAGGAGGTCGGCCGTCTTGTCTTCTAGCAAAGACGTTTACTCGGCGGATTGTTTTATCGAAGGTTGTAAGGCTGCAGTGCTACCTTCACCTTATGTCGACGATGAAGCCAGGTTGTGGCTATTTTAAATCTTCTAAAAGTTTACGAGCGGGGTTAAGAACTCAGGTGAGTCTCGAATCGCATTCGCCGCCGGGCGGTCGTGGATTTGAAGGTAGTCGTGGGGATTGTTGTCTCTGTGGAGGAAGTGTTTAAGCTACCATTTGGTGTTCGGATATCGCTTTGTGAAGCCTTGTAGGCGGAAGTGTAAATTGCGATCGATTGGTTCGATGTTGGCAAGGTTCGATTAGTTGGTTGAGCTTGTTCCGGTATTTGTGGATAGTGCGAAGCTTGTCTAGAAAAGTTACGGCATTTCGGAGGAGTTGTGCGGATAATCGGCGGCGATGCTTAGAGTTCGGAGTTGACAGTCGGTCTTCTTGAAAGTACCACCCGGGTTGGGTGTGAGTTTGGAATACAGAGGAACTTAGCAGAGTTACTTTGGGCCTTACGAGTTCATGTGAAGAATAGGCGGGTTGCCTATATGTTAGCTTTTGGTCCGACTTAGGAGGCGATACGTCCGATCTTCGTATTGTTATGATCGGGGAAAGTATCGGAGATCCATCGAGTGTTCCTTAATGATGACCACGTTAGAGATAGTAGCCGAGTTTTGGAAGCGAAGCGATTTAAATGTGGAAAGAGTTCGATATCACGACATCCTCGGGGATCGCATGCGTCCGGTACCATTTGTTGAAGTCGGAGCAAGGCTCGCGACAAAGTGACAAAAGTGGTACCATTTGTTGGTCGCTGAGAAGGTTAATGCCTCGGCAAAGTGACAAAGTGGTATCTACGACGAGTAAAGAGAGAAGCGAGCATGTATGGCGGCATAGATGCGATCATTTCTTTTATAAAGAGAAGGTGCGAAGGAAGTATATTTTAGACCGGTGAGAAGTGTGTTGCGATGATGATTACAGTGTTTCTCGTGGACTTTGATGTAAGTATTTACGATTGTTTCGTGGCGGATGTGGCGGGATTGATTCGTAAGTATAGTAGTGAAGACTATCTTGGCGCGCGTTTGTTTGAGACTTAGAAGGAACATTCGGGGCGAATGTTTCTAAGGAAGGAGAATGTTATACCGTATTTTGAGTAATATGCGTATGGGCGACGTAGAAAATTCGAACTTGAGATAAAGTGCTTGGCGAAATTATTTTTGTGCACAAGTGCGAAAGAGTCATTTTCGTGAAACGTTTCCACGACTTTTGTAGAAAATTCGGCTATGTCATTTATTATTTTTACGGATTTTTAGAGACGAAATATTTTGGACCAATTGGAGGCGACATGTGTCACCCTTAGGTGTCCAAGGTTGAATGAAATTTCCTTGGTGGAAGGCTTCTGTGCTTGCGTTTTTCATCTTTGTGCCTAAAATGTTTGGTCAATGTTTGTGAGATATTTTGTGGAGTGGATGACCAAGTGGGACCCACACAACACGTGGCTTAATCTTCACTTACACTTGCCTACCACTTGGCTCAATCTTGTCCTTTGAGTGCCCTATAAATACCCCCTTAGTTGATGAGTTATTTCATCCACACTTGAGCAAATTCCTAGACTCAAAACACTCCCTCCCTTGTAGTTGTCTCGTCGACTCCCACTCCCACTTTGAGTGGCCTTTTGGCGAGAGCAACCCCCAGCCTAGTTGTGCTAGTCGAAATCCTACCCCCTGGGTAGAGAAATACTCTTCAAGTATTGTTATAAGAACCAAAGACTTTAGCCCAAATACCTTGTAGTATTTCCAAAGTACCTATATCTGAAAAGTGGAAAATACTATTATACGTCCCTTTAGCCTCTAAGCGAAACCCTAAGGAAAATCTCCATGGTTAGTTGGAGTAGTTTGTAGAAGTTGGTTAGAACTTCTAAGGGTAGTTTGGAGGCGGGTTGGGCGCTTCGGAGTTGGAGCTAAGCGATTGCCTGGGATCGACTTTTACTTGGATAATTATGGGCTTATTGAGGTAAATATCTTGTCCTCTATTGTAATTGGAAATTACATATTGTTAGAATATATAGTTGAAGTATACTATATATAGAACTGACGTAGTTATTGGCAATGTCTTTTGACTTAAGCTGAATAATACTTACAGAATGTCTTGCGACTTAAGCTGTATTTAAAGAAGATTCTTGAGTAATTACTTAGAACTGTATTACAGAGACTTGTGAAGTAGTGCAGTGGAGTAGAATTGTACCGTTAGGGTTAGATGTATAACCCCACTGGTTGGCTTGGTAGCGGCCTCGATAGAGGAGGAGATTTCTGCTTGTTGCGGAGAATCTTTGAATTTTTCAGAGAATGTTCTCTGAAGAGACCTTATGTTAATAAGCGCCTTGTGGCCTTATAGGTGGAAGTACTATCGTGGCGCGATCTACTTGGCTTAGGGAGTAGCCGGCGGTTTGAGGTACACAGGCGTTTTGCTATTAGTCGATAATCGTCGCGGTATGTGAACCTCTTCCTATCTCTTCTAGCATGATATGTGTGAACTATGTAGTACGGTAGACGTGCGTGTGCTAAATGTATGTGATTGGTTTAAAACATAAAGTGTTATAACGACTTTATGGGAAGTTGGTTATAACGAATTTATGTTGGTAAGAAAATACATGTGGTTTTAAAAGGTCTCGATTTGAACTATAAGCGGCTTGTTATGTGTTAATAAAGAACTTGAAGTATTTCAAAAGATTTTTGAATCATTTTGAAAGAAGAAGTAATACTTGGTTTTTTGAAAAACTTAAGAGTTATACTAGCTTTATGGGAAGTTAGGTATAGCGGCTTAAGAATGTTTTACTGATTTCGGAAATCAGAATGCGTATCGACAAACCATTGCAGCGTTAATAAAAGGAAATGTTTTGACTAATTAAGTATTATTAAAACCAGTAGAAACTTCCATCCGCATGTAAGCTAAGATGAGACAAAATGATATTTCCTAGATCATGGTCATTGTAATAAGATTGTTATAAACAAGAATATCCTACTCACATATAAGACTTATGTTTCTCAGATAGTTTTAAGGAGAATTATATTCTCAAATGAATAAGACTATGAACTACGAAACCTTTCTAAAATGAGAAACTTGAACATTGGAAATTAGGCAAACTTGATCATTGGAAAAGAATGTTGCTACTTGATTTTACAAAGAGAAGTAATTGATTTACTTTAAAGGATAGTCACTCTATTTTATACTACGTATTGTGTGACATTGTGAAAGTAACGTATCTTTTAAAGAGTTAATGTATGAAGTACTTTGGGGATAAAAACCGATTTTGTTAATCATATAGTAGAAGGTACCTTGTGTGAACAACTTGATTGTATTGGTTTGTGATAGCCTTGTAATACTTTCTTGATTGCGTTGATAAGTAAGCGTGTTGGGATCTACGTGTGTTAGTATCTTGTGATGTTTGTGTGAAGGGTTTCCTTGATTGTGCTTATTAACTATCGGTCGTTATGATAGTATTGTGGCATTCATCTCTTGAGATGATTCCGGGTTAAGCCCTCCGATGCGGGTAGACTTCGGCGGTCGATGGACCTATGATTCGAGAATACATCAATCAGTTCCCGGGGGCCTATGACGAGCTACTAGAGTTCAAGGTTAGTGTACGTCCTTTATGGGCATGCGGTCCAAGTGGCCATGCGGCTGCGAAGTCGGGCGATCTGAGGAGTGCTACCCTCGATGCGGGAATACCTCATGCGGGCGATGAGATTGGCCTATGCGCGAGTGCGGAGTTCGTGGTTAGCGCGTGCATTGATCTGCGGGCAAGTGGCGGCTTTGATCATGTGGCGGTCTAGTCGAGATCTTATGTCTGATTCATGACCTTGTTGATGCTGTAGGTTTTAGTAGTCGGCTATGCCTTCGTACTTACCGTGATTTTATTATGACACGGTGGGACTGGTGTTCATGTGTGTTCCTTGGTGCTTTTATATCATAGCTGCCAGCGATGAGGAAGGTATTCCACGACACGATTGATGTTGTGGGCACGAGACCCATTGTTATACTTGAGTGATGACTTGAGGCGTGAGTCCCTAACTCGACATGATCTTTGTTGTAAGCGTAGTTTGGTTATCATACATGTCTCTGCTTATATGATTGCTATGATTTCATTTACGATATGTATTTTCAGTTTCACATACCGGTACTGTTGTCGACCTCTCCTTGGGGCTGCGTTCACGCCGCAGTTGAGTACACCGATCGTTGATCCTAGCTCTCGAGTCCTGCGGTCAGCGTTTGGGAAGCTCCGTTTCTCGGAGGCTTATCGGTGGTATAGTCCTGCGTCGTAAGTGTTTACATTCGGGGTTTGGCGGCCACTGTTCGCCATTGTTGTCGTATCATTCTTAGAGAGTGCGTAGTAAATGCTTGTGGGCGTGGTTTGTAAAAGGATTAAACTGCTCATGTTGAAAAGTTGCTATTTATATATACCGAAGGTAACTTAGTTTTGGTTGCTTTGTCTTCTTATTTCCTTTGTCTTATTACACTGGTTTCATGTATTGTCTTTATGTTCCGCTGATTACTCTGATGTATGTCTACTTGGGTGCCCGGGGTAAGGCACCGGTCACGGGCCCCGGAACGGGTCGTGACAATACCCGTAGTATTAGAATGACCAACCCACATTCCTTTTCAAAATCAAGTAACAACATTCTTTTTCCTAAGTTCCAGTTTGCCTAGTTTCAATTACTCAAGCTTCTCATTTTCAAATGGTTTCATAGTTCCCAAACTTAATCACTTGATTCCTTTTTAGAACAGTTGAGTAATATATGTCTCACGTGAGAGTAGGTTATTCTTGTTTACAACATTCTTATTACAGCAGCCATGATCTAGAAAATGTAATATCATTTTGTCTTATCTTAGTTTCTATGCAGATGGAGGTTTCTCTTGGTTTTAATAATACAATTCATTAGTCGACATTTCCTTTTATATCATTGCAGTGGTTTGTCGACACATTATGATTTCGAAATCGGTAAAAGATTCTTAAGCCGTTATACCTAACTTCCCATAAAGCTAGCATAACTCTTAAGTTTTCAAAACACGATTACTAACTTCTTTCAAAACGATTCATAAATCTTTTAAAATACTTCAAGTTTTATTATAACGCGAGCCGATTATAAATCAAATCGATTATCCTTTAAAAGCCACAACCCATTTCTTACCTACATAAAGTGTTATAACCAACTTCCCATAAAGCCGTTATAACACTTTATGTTTTACAACTGTCGATTACAATTAACACGTATGCGTCTGCACTCACATAGTTCACACATATCATGCTAGAAGAGATAGGAAGAGGTTCACATACCTCGCGACGATTATCGATAATAAGCAAAAGCTCCAAGTACTACAACGCACTAGCCTTTCCACTCTTGAGTAGAATACGCTACTCTTAGTACTTTCACCTATAAAGGCCACAAACGTCTATTAACTCTTAAACACAAGTTCCCATTTTTCTCTGAAAATTCGGCGCCTCACATACAGCGTAAATCTCCTCCTCTATCGAGGCCGCCACCTTGACCGGGGTTAATGCGACGTTAGGGCCGGGTGCGGTGCCTTACCGGCACCCTAGTGATACAACATCGAGAAAACCAGCGGAAAATAAAACATGAGTCATGAAACAAGAGATATAATAATAAAGCCAACCAAAGCGGTTGCCTTGGTATATCATAAAACACGAACAGTTTAATCCTTTACAACCACGCCTTGTGATCTGGACCTGCAAGATTTACAACGACTATGACGGACGGGGCCGCCATACCACGAATGTACAAGAACCTACAACTCGGGAACACATACTAAAAGATAAGCCTCAAGAAGCGGAGCTTAATACGTCTGTTGTGATCCTAGGCGGGGATCCACGGCCGATGTACCTACCTGCGGCGTGACGCGGCCCGAAGGAGTCGATGCAGTACCAAGTATGTGAAGCGTAAAAATGCGTAATGAAATCATACTAGTCTATATAAAGCGGGAGACATGTATGATAATTCAAACTCTGATTCACAACATAAGCGGTCATATCGATCGGGGACTCACGCCTCGAGTCATCACTAAATATAACTATGGGTCTCACGCCCAAGATCAATCATGTTCGCGTCGGCGCGTGCCGGAATCTGCATCGGTGTAGACATGTCCGTGATGCAACAATAATACCAATGCCCGGCGCGTGCCGAATTCTACCTTGGTGTGAACGCGTCCGTGTGACATCAACAATAATATCTTTGGGTGATCAACCGCGCGCAGCCACATGCCCGGAATTCTACCTCGGTGTAGACATGTCCATGTAACCACAATAACAATATATCGGGTAATCAACGACCGCGTGGCCGCGTGCCGGAGTCTGCGCCGGTGTAGACATGTCCGTGACATCAACAAGGCGATAATCAAAATGGAAACATACGGTGGAATTCTCCATCACCGGCCAAAGCGTCCAGTAAGTTCTCAACAAGTCGTGGCCTCTATCGAGAGCGGTAACGTAAATACCACACTTGCACAACAAAGGCTATCATCACAAGCATAGGCAAGTTTCACAACAACAAGCATAGACAAGTTTCACAACAACAAGCATAGGCAAGTTTCACAACAACAAGCATAGGCAAGTTTCACAAAACAAGCATAGGCAAGTTTCACACAACTCAAAGTACTTTCATTTTATGCCAAAGTCCGGGTTTTAACCCCAAAGTACTACATACGTTAAGTTCTTTTAAAAGAGATCCATTACTTTTATAAAAGTCACGATACGTAGTATTAGAATGACCAACCCACCTTCCTTTTCAAAATCAAGTAACAACATTCTTTTCCTAAGTTCGGTTTGCCTAGTTTGATTACTCGAAGCTTCTCATTTTCAAATGGTTTCATAGTTCCCAAACTTAATCACTTGATTCCTTTTTAGAACAATTGAGTAACATATGTCATATATGTGAGTAGTTTATTCTTGTTTATAACGATCTTATTACTGACCATGATCTAGAAAATGTAATATCATTTTGTCTCATCTTAGCTTATGCGGATGGAGGTTTCTACTGGTTTTAATACTGACACATCATTATTCAATACATTTTCCTTTATTAACGCATTTGCGGTGGTGCGTCGATACGTTCGATTCGAAATCGGTGAAACATTATCCCTTTAAAACCAAGTACTCATTACTCATGAATGAGGTTTCACACAAACATCCACATTAAAACAAATAAGTTAAGTCTCTTATCTTATAAGATCAAGTCTCTTAACTTCTAACATGATAAACCATTTTCACTTACATAAGGTCGTTATAACTAACTTCCCGTAAAGCTATTATAACACCCTATGTTTTAAACCAACCAAATCACTTAGCACGTATGCGTCTAAGTACTACATAGTTCCACGACAATCATGCTAGAAAAGATAGGAAGAGGTTCACATACCTCGCGACGATTTATCGACGATAAGCAAAATGCTCCAAGTACTACAACCTTGCTGGCCCTTTCCACTCCTCGGTAGAATACGCTACTCTTAGTACTTTCACTATAAAGGTCACTGGCGTCTATTAACCCCAAAACACAAGTTTCTATCTTTCTATAGAAAATTGAAGACCTCCACACATGGTGGCGTAAATCTCTCTCTCATCGAGGCGGCTACCAAGCCAACCAGGGGGTTTACATCTAACCGGCGTGTACAATTCTACACAAGTCTCTTTGTCTGATACCCCTATGTAAATACTGATTCGATTCGGTTCTTTATTCTTGAGCTTAAGTCAAAAGACATTGCGAATACTAAGTATAGTTCCATATATAGTATACTTCAACTATATATTCTAACAAACATGTAATTTCCAATTACAATAGAGGACAAGATAATTACCTCGATAAGCCCAAAATTATCCAAGTTATAATGTCGATCTGAGCAAGGTTTAGCTCGCTCAGTGCGCTCCAAACCACTCCAAGCAACCCAGAAGTTCTAACCAACTTCTACTCAAATACTTGACCAACTATGAAGATTTCCTTAGGGTTTGGTTTGAGACTAAAAAGGACAAAAGGTAGTATTTAGGACTCTACGTAAAGAGGTATCTTTGGAATACTACAAGGTACAAGGCTAAGGTATTTTTGGGCATTATAACAATACTAGGGAGTATTTCATACCATGACAAGGGGTATTATCTGAAAACAACTAGGCTAGGGGTACCCAAGGCACCACAAAGGGGAGGAGGAGGCCTCGGCAAGACTCTCAAAAGAGGGGATGAGTTGGGCGAACTCAACACTAGAGGAGGGAGGATTTTAGGCTTGGAAGGTTTCATTTGTGGATGAAGAGTTCATCAACATAAGGGGGTATTTATAGCAAAACCAAAGGCCAACCAATGGCGAGATCAAGCCATGTGCAAGGCAAGTGTAAGGCCAAGATCAAGCCAAGTGCACCTAAACCCTACTCCACAAAACACTCCACAAAACAAAGCACCAAACAAGGCCAAAACAAGGCCTGAAAACAAGGGAGGAAGACGTCCCCTCGCACTGCCAAACCGTTACTCGAGGGTGACAAGTGTCACCTCTCGTTGGCCCAAAGATGTTCACGCTCGGAAAAATCATAAAAATACAAAGCGACATAGTCGAATTTTCCCCTCATGAAGTTATGCAAAGCGTTTGGTCGAAAACGACTGTCGGGTGTTGTGCACAAAGGTAAATTCGGCCAAGGGTGCCACGTGGGGTGACACGTGTCGCCCCAGGTCGCCAGAATATTTCCTCTTAGAAAATATCCAAAATACTGAAATCTCAAAAACAAGCGGGCCCCACAAAGTAAATTTCTCAGTGGGCCCACGTGACCATTTCCAAAATAAAATCTCAAAATTCTAATATAATCTATGAAGTCCAAATACCAAATCTGAATCCAATTCCCATTAACGAACCTTTTCTTCACAAATAACGGAAACTTTTAAAGTGAAAACTCACATCTTTCTTTCTTTTCAAAATTTCTGCGTACTCAAATGCGTGCGTCCTCACATACATACCACGCAACTACGGGTATAACATTCTCCTCGCTAGAAACATTCGTCGAATGTTCCTTCTCAAGTCGAATAACGATAAAGTTCCTCTAACAAGTTGCGATGCCATACCGGCAGCGAAATAACATCGTCCTCTTCTTTCCTTACTCGTGCCGCTTCTCGAACGCTTGAACTCTCGAAGACGTACCATACTTGGTCATTACTTCGGTTCGAAAATCTGCGAGTCACTACCTCCAAACTTGGTCATCTTACTAACCTCAAACTTCCTTAAGGCCATTCCGGCCTTTACGAACCGCTTCGGTCGAGCGTCCACGAACTCATACGATGATCATACAAACTTGGGCCTAGCATCCTCGTGACCCTACCACTGGCGGGACCACCAGAACTGACCCACCCCAAACCGGGTTACGGGTTGACCCGCAAATGGTCCTCAACCCGACCCAACGCGCTAAACTCTTGTTCCCGATCGGAACAATCTTACTAATTCACGTCATGAAAAGCTACCACTTCCATCTCACACTACCCACGGACTTATCACACAAATAAATCCCACGTATACTACTACTCGATAAGGGTCAAAAATAAATCTTTAACTCAAGGCGACCTTACCCTAAGGTCTCGGTCGTGACATAGTCTAAGGTTACACTTACCATGCCCCATACGTATCCTCCCAACTAAGCATGTTTTCTAACTCATAATTAACACAACGCTATTCGTACATAGCACATAATAATGAGACCATCATAACAAGCATACCAAAACTCTAGAGGTTAAGGATATACACGAAGCTACCGCTCCACTCTAATCATAGGCACGCCTGCGCGCATGCTATGAAGGCGATGAACCACCATCGATCCGGTAGGTGAGTCGTAACATCCGTGCTACCGCCAGTGGACAGTTCCTCGCAAAATGGCCTGCCGCCGCAAAAATAACAAGCTCTCGACACCACGACACTCCGAAATGCGGTCTACCACATCGACCACATCGAGGTAGGGGTGACCGTCCGCCAACACTTTACTTCCCGAAACTCGAACCTCGAGCCACGACACGCTCTCGAAGGCGGAGGACCACTGCATGCGGGGTACAAAACTAGTCTGCTGCTGAGGCGGTCCGCCTCGAAAGTCGCCAAAAGACCCTGATGTCCTGGCCCTCTTCTGCTGATCCAGGTCATTCCGTCGACCCCTCCGTGCCTCACATCCTAGTCGTGAGCTGCGTGCGGGCAATGTCCATGCCGGTGAAGAGCTACACCCGAACAAGCCTCTGTTAAGTAATCATCTAATCCGGTGACGTAGCGGTGCACTCTATCCTCCATGGTTGCCACTAAAGCGGGGACATACCGAGCCAACGAGTCAAACTCCACGTTGTACTCTCGAACTGTACGCCCTCTCTGTCTCAGCATCATAATCGTCGTCGGCGTGCCCTCATCTGCGGAGGCAAGAAGTGAGTGAGGAATGCCTCTGAGAACTCGTCCCATACTGCTGGAAGCGCATGCTCTCCCCGGGACAACTCCCACGAATCAAACCAGTCGACTGCGGTATCGCGCAGCCGATGCGCACCTAAGACCACCGACTCGGTCTCCGAAGCCTTGATCACTCTCATGATCCGCTGTAACTGCCGGATGAACTCCTGCGGATCATCCTCAGGCCTCGACCCATAAAACTCTGGCGGGCTACAACTCAGGAAGTCCCGTAGCCTCAAACTATCTGCTCGGGGGTGAACCACTGGTGCTCAGGCTGCTGAACTGCATCGGCCTATCCTCATATCTGGCCATGACCCTGGCCAGCAACTGGGCCATCTCCTTGTAACCCATCTCCTGCCCCGGTGTGGGATGGAGGCTCAGTGCTGCGGTCTCGGCAGCCATTCTGCGCTCTAACCTCTCTTTGAAATGGCGGCGTCCACAAAACCCCGCCGTCCGAAGCACAACCTCAGTGCATGCGGGCTGCGCCCTCGTACTCTCTGTATCTCACTAGCAGCACCCTCGCCTTGCCCTCTGGCTCGCTGGTTGCTTTGCGCGAGGCATAAGCGGTAAAACGAGATACGTCGGAGGTCCAACTTACAACATGCTTTCTGGCACGATCTCATGAGAAGAATGGAAACCAATCCTAAATGTCCTATAGCCTCACGATTATAGATGTGGTGCACAACACCGATAATCAAGACTACTGCTAGACACGATGCGTAGACACTTTCAGAGGATTAACTTCTCGATACCACTTTTGTAACGACCGTTCGGGTCCGTTATCGTGCCTTACCGGGCACCCTAGTGATACAACATCGAGAGAAAACGGCGGAAAATAAAACATGAGTCATGAAACAGAGATATAATAATAAGCAGGCCAACCAAAAGCGGTTGCCTTGGTATATACATAAAACACGAGCAGTTTAATCCTTTACAACCCCGCCTTGAAGATTACAAACCTCTAAGATTTACAACGACTATGACGGACAGGCCCGCCATACCACAGATGTACAAGAACCTACAACTCAGGAACACATACAAAAGATAAGCCTCAAGAAACGGAGCTTCCCAATCTGTTGAGCGTGATCCTAAGGCGGGGATCCACGACCGATGTACCTCTACTGCGGCGTGACGCGGCCCGGAGGTCGATGCAACAGTACCAAGTATGTGAATCAAAAATGCGTAATGAAATCATACTAGTCTATATAAAGCGGGAGACATGTATGATAACCAAACTACTGATTCACAACATAAGCGATCATATCGATCGAGGACTCGCCCTCAAGTCATCACTCAAATATAACTATGGGTCTCACGCCCACAAGATCAATCATGTTCGCATCATGGCGCGTGCCGGAATCTGCATCGGTGTAGACATGTCCATGATGCAACAATAATACCAATGCCCGTGGCCACATGCCGGAATTTACCTCGGTGTAGACACGCCCGTGACATCAACAATAATATCTGGGTGATCAACCACGCGCGTAACGCATGCGGAATTCTACCTCGGTGTAGACATGTACATGTTACCACAATAACACGATCTCGGGTAATCAACGCGACCGCATGGCCGCATGCCCCCAGAATACTGCATCGGTGTAGACATGTCCATGTGACATCAACAACAAGACGAGAATCAAAATGGAAACATACCCGTGGAATTCTCCATCACCGCAAAGACGCGTCAAGTAAGTTCTCAACAAGTCGACCGACCCTCTATCGAGAGACGCGGTAACACAGAAATACCACACTTGCACAACAAAGGCTATCATCACAAGCATAGGCAAGTTTCACAACAACAAGCATAGGCAAGTTTCACAACAACAAGCATAGGCAAGTTTCACAACAACAAGCATAGGCAAGTTTCACACAACTCAAAGTACTTTCATTTTATTCAAAAGTCAGGGTTTTTAACACCAAAGTACTACATACGTTAAGTACTTTTAAAGAGATCCATTACTTTTATAAAAGTCACCCGATACCCGTAGTATTAGAATGACCAACCCACCTTCCTTTTCAAAATCAAGTAACAACATTCTTTTCCTAAGTTCCAGTTTGCCTAGTTTCAATTACTCAAGCTTCTCATTTTCAAATGGTTTCATAGTTCCCAAACTTAATCACTTGATTCCTTTTTAGAACAATTGAGTAACATATGTCATATATGTGAGTAGTTTATTCTTGTTTATAACGATCTTATTACGTGACCATGATCTAGAAAATGTAATATCATTTTGTCTCATCTTAGCTTCTATGCAGATGGAGGTTTCTACTGGTTTTAATACAACACATCATTATTCAATACATTTTCCTTTATTAACGCTGCAATGGTCTGTCGATACACATTCTGATTCCCGAAATCAGTAAAACATTATCCCTTTAAAAAACCAAGTACTCATTACTCACGAATGAGGTTTCACACAAACATCCACATTAAAACAAATAAGTTAAGTCTCTTATCTTATAAGATCAAGTCTCTTAACTTCTAACATCAGTAAACCATTTTCACTTACATAAGGTCGTTATAACTAACTTCCCATAAAGCTATTATAACACCCTATGTTTTAAACCAACCAAATCACTTAGCACGTACGCGTCTACCGTACTACATAGTTCACAACAATCATGCTAGAAAAGATAGGAAGAGGTTCACATACCTCGCGACGATTTATCGACAATAAGCAAAATGCTCCAAGTACTACAACCACTAGCCCTTTCCACTCCTCGAGTAGAATACGCTACTCTTAGTACTTTCACCTATAAAGGTCACAAACATCTATTAACCCCAAAACACAAGTTTCTATCTTTCTATAGAAAATTCGTGACATTCTCCCACATGACAGCGTAAATCTCCTCCTCTATCGAGGCCGGCTACCAAGCCAACCGTGGGGTTTACATCTAACGGGACGTGTACAATTCTACACAAGTCTCATTGCAATACATCTATGTAAATATAGTTCGATTCGATTCTTTATTCTTGAGGCTTAAGTCAAAAGACATTGCGAATACTAAGTATAGTTCCATATATAGTATACTTCAACTATATATTCTAACAAACATGTAATTTCCAATTACAATAGAGGACAAGATAATTACCTCGATAAGCCCAAAATTATCCAAGTTATAATGTCGATCACGAGCAAGGTTTAGCTCCACCCGTGCGCTCAAACCACTCCAAACAACCCTTAGAAGTTCTAAACAACTTCTACTCAAATACTTCAACCAACTATGAAGATTTCCTTAGGGTTTCGGTTTGAGACTAAAAAGGACAAAAGGTAGTATTTAGGACTCACGTAAAGAGGTATCTTTGGAATACTACAAGGTACAAGGCTAAGGTATTTTTGGGCATTATAACAATACTAGGGAGTATTTCTATACCATAACAAGGGGTATTATACGAAAACAACTAGGCAGTGGGTACCACTACCAAGGCACCACCACGGGGCAGGGAGGAGGCCCACGGCCAAGACACTCAAAAGAGGGGGGGATGAGTTGGACGAACTCAACACTAGAGGAGGAGGATTTTAGGCTTGGAAGGTTTCATTTGTGGATGAAGAGTTCATCAACATAAGGGGGGTATTTATAGCAAAACCAAAGGCCAACCAATGGCCAAGATCAAGCCATGTGCGAGGCAAGTGTAAGGCCAAGATCAAGCCAAGTGCACCCTAAACCCTACTCCACAAAACACTCCAAAACAAAGCACCAAACAAGGCCAAAACAAGGCACAAAACAAGGGAGAAGACGCCCCGCACTACCTAAACCGTCACTGAGGTGACAAGTGTCACCTCTCGTTGGCCCAAAGATGTTCGTCGCTCGGAAAAATCCGCAAAAATACAAACGACATAGTCGAATTTTCCTCGCAAGTTATGCAAACGTTTAGTCGAAAACGACTGTCGGGTGTTGTGCACAAAGGTAAATTCGGCCAAGGGTGCCACGTGGGGTGACACGTGTCGCCCGATTCGCGAGAATATTTCGTCTTCGAAAATATCCAAAATCGGAAATCTCAAAAACAAAGCGGGCCCACAAAACGTAAATTTCTCGTGGGCCCACGTGACCATTTCCGAAAATAAAATCTCAAAATTCTAATATAATCTATGAAGTCCAAATACCAAATCTGGGAATCCAATTCCCATTAACGAACCTTTTTCTTCACAAATAACCGGAAACTTTTCCGTCGAAAACTCACATCTTTCTTTCTTTTCAAAATTTCTGCCGTACTCTCGTACGTACGTCCTCACATACATACCCTGCAACTACGGGGTATAAAAGTGGTTTACACGTCTAACCGGACGTGTACAATTCTACACAGTAATACTACACAAGTCTACTGCAATACAGTCCTATGTAAATACAGTTCAGTTCTTTATTCTTCAGGCTTAAGTCAAAAGACATTGCCACAATAATGTTCAGTTCTATATATAGTATACCTCAACTATATATTCCTACCACATGTAATCTCCAATTACAATAAGGGGACAAGAATATTTACCTCGACAAGCCCAAAATTATCCAAGTTATAATGTCGATCCTGAGCAAGGTTTAGCTCCTACTCCGTGCGCTCCAATCCGCTCCAAACAACCCTTAGAAATTTTAACCAACTTCTACTCAAATACTTCAACCAACTATGAAGATTTCCTTAGGGTTTCGGTTTGAGACTAAAAGGACAAAAGGTAGTATTTCCGGGCTCTACGTAAAGAGGTAACTTTTGGAATACAACAAGGTAAAGGCTAAGGTATTTTGGGCATTATAACAATACTCGGAGAGTATTTCTACCAAGAGGGGGGGTGTATTTATACGAAACAACTAGGCTAGGGGTACCCCACGCTAGCACCATGAGGGGAGGGTAGTACCTCTCGGCCACACCTCAAAGGGAAGAGGAGGGTTTCGGCCAAGGCCAATTTTAAGGGAGAGGGCTCTTGGGCGAGTCAACAAGAGGAGGAGGGTTTCCAAGACTTGGAAGATTTTTGGATGAATGAAGTCTTCAAGAGAGGGGGGTATTTATAGGAAAGCCAAAGGCCAACCAATGGCCAAGATCAAGCCATGTGCAAGGCAAGTGTATGGCCTTGATCAAGCCAAGTACACCCTAACCCTACTCCACAAAACATTGCACCAAACAAGCCACAAAACAAGGCACAAAACAAGGCCAAACAAGGAACCAATTGTGCGAGGCCAACGTCCTCTTGGGCGCCCAAAATCGTCCAAAGCACCCCACTTGCTTCCAATGTGAGGGTGACACATGTCACCCTCCCGTTGGTCCAAAATGTTTCGTCTCTCGGAAAAATCCGCAAAAATAAGAAAAGACATAGCCGGAATTTTCCCCTCGCAAGTTATGTAAAACGTTTCGTCAAAAAACGACTCTAACCGGGTGTTGTGCACAAATGTCATTCGGCCAAGCCACCTAGGCGGGGGTGACACGTGTCACCCTCCTAATGGCCCTCATAAAACGTCTTCCGAAAAATATCCACAATGGCCAAAATCTTGAAAACAAAGTGGGCCCCACAAAACCGTAAATTTCTCCCGTGGGCCCCACGTGACCATTTCCGAAAATAAAATTCCATAATTCTAATATAATCTAAGAAGCCCAAATTCCAAATCTGGGAACCCAATTCCCTTCAACGAACATTTTTCCTTACAAAAACCGGAAACTTTTTCCGTGGAAGAATCACCTCTTTCTTCCTTTCCAATTTTTCTGTCGCTCTCGTACGTACGTCCTCGCATACATACCCTGAGAATACGGGGTATAACAGATCCTGAGCAAGGTTTAGCTCATATTCTGCACGCTCCGATAGCTCCAAGAAACCCTTAGAATTTTCTAAACAACTTCTACTTAATACTTCAACCCACTATGAAGATTTTTCCTAGGGTTTCATTTTGTGACCAAAGGAAATAAAGTAGTATTTCCGGGATTTTAGTATAGAGGTAACTTAGGAAAATTACAAGGGATTTAGGCTAAGGTATTTTGGAATAGTAACTATACTTGAAGACAATATTTCTACCAAGGGGACTTTCGGACGAAATACTAGGAAGGGGGGGGGAGAATTTGGACGAGAACTACTAAGAGGGGGAGGGATTTTGGAGACTTGGAAAATGTTTAATGGATGAAGAAGTCTTGCACAAGAGGGGGGTATTTATAGAACCTTCAATGGACAAGATTAAAACAAATGGATGGTGAAGATTTGGATCCATGTGAAGAATGAAGTCTTCCAACCAAGTGTCCACCACAATGTTGGGACATATGTCTACCACAACATTGGGACATATGTCCCCCACAACAATGAGCCATGTGGCCTCCCACTTGCTCAAGAAAACCGTCCACTACCTACTCCCACTCACCCAAAGAAATATCTTCCAAGACTTGACCATTTGACTTGTCCACTAGCCCAACATTTTCGTCCAAACATGCCACCTAAGGGTGCCACATGTCTCCCTCCTATCGGTTAAAATATTAAAAACGTAAAATTTCCTTCACAAGGTTCGGACTCTCTTCCGTTGAAAGCTCTCAATTTCATCTTAACCTAATTAGGGCTTGAATAATCGTACGTATGTCCTCGCATACATACTCTGGAAGTACGGGGTATAACATTCTCCCCTCCTTAGAAACATTCGTCCCGAATGTTCCTTCTAGATTCAATCAAATCAGAAACGACACAGCTCATCACAACTTAAACAATTTGCAAATGCCACACATGGCCACAACACAACACTTAAGCACATATGAAAATTAAAACCAGCAAGTAGGAAAGGGAGTTACCTGGAGGTGTGGGGAATAAGTGAGGATACCTCTGCCTCATGTCCTCCTCTGCTTCCCACGTCATCTCCTCTCTGTTCTCGTCCTTAATCCCTTCTGGAAAGACCTCCAGAAGTTAGCCATAAACTGGGCTCCTCTGTCTGATATGATAGAAATAGGGACCCCATGCAGTCTCACGATCTCTCGGATGTAAAGTCTGGCATAATCCTCGGCCGAAAAGGTCGTCCTGACTGGAAGAAAGTGGGCTGATTTCGTCAGCCTGTCGACGATAACCCAGATAGAATCATGTTTCCTCGGAGTGCGAGGTAACCCTGTGATAAAGTCCATGTTAATCACCTCCTACTTCCAGGTCGGGATTTCTATCGTCTGCAATAATCCACCAGGCCTCTGATGCTCTACCTTCACCTGCTGACAACACGGGCACTGAGCCACAAACTCTGCAACGTCCCTCTTCAAGCCATCCCACCAATACACAGATCTGAGGTCGTGGTACATCTTGGTCGACCCCGGATGGATAGAGTAACGTGCGCTGTGTGCTTCCCCTAGAACCTGCTGCCGAAGTCCTGCAATATCCGGAACACACAACCTGCCCTCAAACCTTAGCACCGTCGGTGCTACCTCAGGACCCTTCCTCACGAAGAGTCGTATCACGATCTGGGTCAAATCGGATCCTCAAATGTTGCCTCTTCACCTCTCGACGATGGAAGACTGGCAACCTCTCGAACTCGAACCCAGCTGCTATCGAACCAATCAATCGGACTCGAGGCTCGCTAGCTGATGTATCTCGCGGACCATGCCCCTCCTCTCTGGCTGCACAACTGATAGACTCCCCATCGACCTACGACTAAGGGCATCTGCCACAACATTGGCCTTCCCCGGGTGGTACAGGATATCGACATCATAATCCTTGAGTAACTCTAACCACCGTCTCTGTCGTAAGTTCAGCTCCCTCTGGCTGAAGATATACTGGAGGCTCTTGTGGTCTGTGTAAATATCCACATGAACCCCATACAAATAGTGCCTCAGGATCTTGGCGTGAATCACCGCGACTCCAAATCATGGGTGGGGTAGTTCCTCTCATGCTTCTTAAGCTGTCGGGATGCGTACGCTATAACCTTGCCCTGCTGCATTAACACACATCCAAGCCCGATGTCTGACGCATCACAATACACCACATAGCCGTCTAAACCCTCAGGAAGAGTAAGAACTGGGGCGGTCGTCAATCTCTCCTTGATGGCGGAAACCACGCCACAAGCATCGGTCCTGAAACTTAGCTCCTCGAGTCGGCTTAGTCAAGGTGCGAAATAGAAGCAAACTTCTCCACGAACCTCCGATAGTAACTGCGAGGCCCAGGCTGCGCACTGCAGCCGGAGTAGAAGGTCTAGGCCAACTCATCGCCTCGATCTTGGCCGTATCCGCCGAATACCATCGGCCAAACAATATGCCCGAAAAGCCACGAAGCCAACCAAAACTCACATTTGGAAAACTTGGCGCATAACTGCTGGTCTGGAGAACTCTCGGACCGTCCTCAAATGCTCGCGTGCTCCCGCTCTGGCGGGAATAAACCAAGATGTCATCAATGAATACTATCACAAGCGTATCCAAAAATGGCTTGAACACTCGGTTCATCAAATCCATAAATACCGCGGAGCATTGGTCAAACCGAAAGACATAACCACGAACTCATAGTGCGTCTGGTCCGAATGCGATCTAGGGACATCTGCCTCTCTAACTCGCACCTGATGATAGCCCGATCGCAGATCAATCTTGGAGAAACATCTCGCACCCTGCAACTGGTCGAACATGTTATACCCCGTATTTCTAAAGTATGTACGTGAGGGCGTACGTATAAAAGTTAAGCCTTAAAGTAGACTAAGGGTCGAAATTTGTGCACAACCCCCGAAAAGAGTCGTTTTCCGACGAAACGTTTTACAAACTTTGCGAAGGGAAAATTCCGGCTATGTCATTTATTATTTTTGCGGATTTTTCCGAGAGATGAAATATTTTGGACCAACGGGAGGGTGACACTTGTCACCCTCAATGGACGGCAACAATGGGCTAGGTTGGACGATTTTTGTGCCTTTCTCTTGGTCAAGGGTTATGTAGGATATTTTGTGGTAGATGGATAAGGTACACTTGCCCTAATCTTGGCCTTACACTTTCCTTGCACTTGGCTTCATCTTGGCCATTGGTTGGCCATTGGTTGGCCTATAAATACTCCCCTTGCTTGAAGGTTTTCTTCATCCACAAATATTTCCAAGTCTTGAAATCCCTTTCTCCCCCCCTCTTGTGAGCTAGCCGAGAGCACCCTCCAGTTCCCTAGCCCTCGTAGAAAACACCCCCCTCCCCCTTGCCTAGTTGTTCTCGAAATACTACCCCTCCCTTGGTAGAAAAATTGTATTCTAGTATTGTTACTATGCCCAAATACTTTAGCCCAAATACCTTGTAGTATTTTCCAAAGTTACCTCTATACGTAGAGCCCGGAAATACTATTATACTTCCCTTCAGTCACTAAACGAAACCCTTTGGAAAAATCTCCATAATTGGTTGGAGTACTTAGTAGAAGTGTGTAGAACTTCTAAGGGTTCTTGGGGCGAATTGGAGCGCACGGAGTAGGAGCTAAACCTTGCTCAGGATCGACTTTTATCTCGGATAATTTTGGGCTTATCGAGGTAAATAATCTTGTCCCCCTGTTGTTATTGGAAATTACATGTTGTAGGAATATATAGTTGAAGTATACTATATATAGAACTGAACATAGTTTGCATGGCAATGTCTTTTGACTTAAGCTCGAATTTAAAGAAAGAGAAGCGAACTGTAATTACATAGGGTGTATTCAGATGAGACTTGTGTAGCATTCGTGAAGTAGAATTGTACACGTCAGGTTAGGCGTATAAACCCCCACGGTTGGCTTGGTAGCGGCCTCGATAGAGGAGGAGATTTCTGCGATTGCGGGAGAGTCTTCGAATTTTACGTAGAATATTCTACGTTGAGATCTAGATGTTAATAAAGCGCCTTGTGGCCTTTATAGGTTGAAGTACTACGTGTGGCGTGATCTACTTGGCTTAAGGAGTAGCGAAGCGGTTTGAGGTACTTGGAGCGTTTTGCTATTAGTCGATAATCGTCGCGAGGTATGTGAACCTCTTCCTATCCTTTCTAGCATGATATGTTTGTAAACTATGTAGTACGGTGAGCGATACGTGTGCTAAATGAATTTGGTCGGTTTAAAACATAAGGTGTTATAATAACTTTATGGGAAGTTAGTTATAACGACTCTATGTGGGTAAAAGAATGGTTTATTGATTGTAGAATTTAAGAGACTTGATCTTGAAAGATAAGAGACTTAACTTAATTGACTTGATATGTATCTTGTTAAAGAGTTGTGAAACCTCATTCGTGAGTAATGAGTACTTGGTTTTAACAAATAATGTTTTACTGATTTCGGAAATGAGAATAAGGGTCGAACAAACCACTGCAGCGCTAATAAAGGAAAATGTATTGACTAATGAATTATATTAAAACCAGTAGAAACCTCCATCTGCATAGAAGCTAAGATGAGACAAAATGATATTACATTTCCTAGATCATGGCTGCTTTTATAAGATTGTAATAGACAAGAACAACCTACTCACACATAAGGCATATGTTTCTCAAATTTGTTTTAAAGGAGAATTATATTCTTAAGTGATTAAAACTATGAACTACGAAACCTTTCGAAAATGAGAAACTTGAGCATTTGAAATTAGGCAAACTTGAACGTTTGGAAAATAATGTGTTACTTGATTTTACAAGGGAAGTGTTTTGGTTTACTTAAAAGATAGTCACTCTATTTTATACTACGAGCATTGTGTGACTTTTGTGAAAAGAAACGTATCTTTTAAAAGAGTTAATGTATGTAATACTTTAGGTCGAGCAGGGATTTTGGCATAAAATGAAAGTACCTTAAGTTGTGTGTAACTTGCCTATGTTTGCGTGTGATAGCCTTGTTGTGCAAATGTCGTATTTTACTCGACTCACGGTTCGTGGGATGAACAGGAATGTATTCCACCCGACTACGCGTTCATGGGATGAACAGGAATGTACTTCACCCGACTACCGCGTTCATGGGATGAACCGGGAATGTATTTCACTCGACTACCGCGTTCATGGGATGAACCGGGAATGTATTTCACTCGACTACCGCGTCCATGGGATGGACCGGGAATGTATTCCATCCGACTACTGAGTTCATGAGATGAACTGGGAATGTATTCCACGCGTTTCTACTGGGTCCATGAGATGGACCGAGACATGTTATACATATCACATGATTTGTACCTAGACTGCCGGCAGTGAGGAAGGAGTTCCACGGGCATGAGGGATGACTTTGAGGGCGTGAGTCCCCCTGACTTGACATGACTTTTATGTTGTTATGAGCTTTGGTTATCATACATGTCTCCTGTTTTATATAGACTGTTATGATTTCATTTATGTTTTCTGATTTCACATACTTGGTACTGTTATCTTGACCTCCTTGAGGCTGCGTTCATCTGCAGGTAGAGGTACATCTATCGATCCCCGCTTATAGGATCACATTTGGTGTATTGGGAAGCTCAGTTCCTTGGAGGCTTATCTTTTGGTATGTTACCACGAGTCGTAAGTTCTTATACATTCGGGGTATGGCGGGCCTGTCCGTCATAGTTGTTGTAAATCTTAAGTGCATGCTTTGTTGTGGCGGGGTTGTAAGGATTATGCTTCAAGGTCGATATATATATATATCTTTGAAAGGCAACCGTTTTGGTTGGCCCATTTTCTTTTATCTTGATCCATATCTATTTGTATGTTTAAGTTTTTATTTTTCGCTGATTCTCTCTGATGTTGTATCATTATGGTGCGGGGTAGGCACGATCACGCCCGAGGTTGGTCGTGACAAAAGTGGTATCGAGCGATTAGTCCTCGGAAAGTGTCTACTGCACCGTGTCTAGTAGAGTCTTCATTATCGGTGTGTTGTGCACCACATCTATAATCGAGGCTATAGGACATTTAGGATTGGTTTCCATTCTTCTCATTACGAGATCGTGCCTTAGAAAGGTGTGATAAGTTGGACCCTCGGCGTATTTCGTTTTACCGATTATGCCTCGCGCAGCAACCCGGCCTAGAGGCAAGGCAGCGAGGAGCTGCTAGTGGGATCTGAGAGGAGTGCGAGCGCGAGCGGTCGATACACGAGGCAGTGCTTTGACGGCGAGTTTTGCGGCGCCGCCCGGCCCAACAGAGTTTAGAGCGCGGCGGTGGCTGCTGAGACCACGATACACGAGCCTCAGGTCCACGGCTGGAAGCGGATGAGATGGGTACAAGGAGATGGCCCGATTCTGGCGAGTCGTGGCAGATATGAGAGATAAATTGGATCTGGCGATTCTAGTTCGGTAGCACCGTAGTTCACCCCGGCGGCGATTTGAGACTACGGGACTTTACGGCCGCGACGCGAGTTCTATGGGTCGAGGCACGAGGATGATCGCGAGGAGTTCATCAAGCGATTCTGACGGATCATGAGTGATCAAGCTTGGAGACGAGTCGGTGACGCCGGTTCGCATCGGTGCGCGATCTGCGATCATCTGGTTTGATTCATGGGAACTGTCCCGAGGTGAGCATGCGCTCAGCGATTTGGGACGAGTTCTCGAGGGCATTTCGCACATTTCTTGCCCCACAGATGAGAGGGCTCGGGCGGCAATTTTTGGCGTTGAGGCGGGGCAGGCGGGCGGTTAGAGAGTACAATGTGAGTTCGACTCATTAGCTCGGTATGCCCCGTAGTAGTAGATATGGAGGGCCAGTACACCGCCACGTCAGGGCTAGATGAGTACTTGGCGAGGCTTGTTCGGGTGTAGCCGCCCGGTAGGGCATGGACATTGCCGCATGCGAGATCATGCACTAGGATGTGAGGCACGGAGAGGTCGGCGGAATGGCCGAGATCGCAGAAGAGGCGAGGCGGCGGGATCCTTTGGTAGCTTTCAAGCGATGCCTCGGCGGCGAGCTAGTTATGTACCTCGCCAAGATCTGAGTGGTCCTTCACAATCTTGGGGCGTTCGGTATTCGGAGCTGGTGAGCTCGGGGCTTCAGTTCGCGGTATCGTGAGTTCTAGCGGCCAGGATTCATGTCCCCTCGGTGTGCGATGTGGCGGCGTCATCGGGGAATGTCATCTTTGCGGTTCTTGTTTCACTGCGGCCGTCGAGGGGCCATGTGAGGCGTGCTTATAGGAGAATGCAGCGGCATGACGACCCTACGGATCGATGGCGGGTTCATCGCCTTCTACTATCGCCTGCAGGGCAGGCCTATGATTAGAGTGAAGCGGTAGATACATGTATATCCTTAACCCTCTAGAGTTTTGTTTGCGCGATATGATGATCTTATTATTGTGTGCTATGTACGGATAGCGTTGTGTTATTTGTAAGTTAGAAAACATGGTTAGTTGGAAGGATAAGTGTGGGGGCATGGAAAGTGTGAACCTTAGGATATTTTACAGTTGAGACCTTAGATGTAAGGCCGTCTTGCGTACAAGATTTTTTTTGCGGGTGATCCTTGTCGGAAGGTATAAGTATACGTGGAGTAATTGTGGGAAAAATTTCCTTGGGTTGTGTAAAATGGAAGTGGTAGCTTTCATGACTTGAATAGGTAAGATTGTTCCGGATCGGGGAACAAGAGTTTGTGTGATTATGGGGTCGGGTTAAGGACCATTTGCGGGTCAACCCGCAGCTCGGTTTGTGGTGGGGTCAGTTCGAGGTGGTCCCGCCAGGTGGTAGGATCACGAGGATACTAAGCCCAAGTTTAGGTAACCATCGTATGAATTCGTGGATGCGTTCGACCAGAATCGGTTCGTGAAGGTCGGGAATGGCCTTAGAGGAAAGTGAAGCTAGTTAGATGACCAAGTTTGGAGGTAGTGACTCCAAAGTTTTGGAAACAAAAGCGTTGACTGAAGTGTGGTACGTGTACTAGGAAGAGTTCGAGTGTTAGAAAGTGCGACGAGAAAGGAAAGAAGTGAACTTGTCTTTGAAAGATGGAAGTGATCATTTTTGTGAAATGAATGTGCGAAGGGAGTGTTCCTTGGACCAAGAGCGAGAGTTGGTACTGTTTTGCATCGTCGAGGTGATTCCTCGTTGGCCTGGATTTAAGTATGCTCGCGCATGTTATTTTGTGGCCAGGTGTGGCATGGTTGTTTTCGTAAGTAAGGCAGTGAAGACTATACTGGCGCCTGTTTGTTTTGAGACCTAGAAGGAACATTCGGGACGAATGTTTCTAAGGGGGGAAGAATGTTATACCCCATATTTCCAGAGTATGTACGTGAGGGCGTACGTATAAAAGTTAAGCCTTAAAGTAGACTAAGGGTCGAAATTTGTGCACAACCCCCGAAAAGAGTCGTTTTCCGACGAAACGTTTTACAAACTTTGCGAAGGGAAAATTCCGGCTATGTCATTTATTATTTTTGCGGATTTTTCCGAGAGATGAAATATTTTGGACCAACGGGAGGGTGACACTTGTCACCCTCAATGGACGGCAACAATGGGCTAGGTTGGACGATTTTTGTGCCTTTCTCTTGGTCAAGGGTTAGGTAGGATATTTTGTGGTAGATGGATAAGGTACACTTGCCCTAATCTTGGCCTTACACTTGCCTTGCACTTGGCTTCATCTTGGCCATTGGTTGGCCATTGGTTGGCCTATAAATACTCCCCTTGCTTGAAGGTTTTCTTCATCCACAAATATTTCCAAGTCTTGAAATCCCTTTCTCCCCCCCTCTTGTGAGCTAGCCGAGAGCACCCTCCCGTTCCCTAGCCTCGTGAAAACACCCCCCCCCCTTGCCTAGTTGTTCTCGAAATACTACCCCTCCCTTGGTAGAAAAATTGTATTCTAGTATTGTTACTATGCCCAAATACTTTAGCCCAAATACCTTGTAGTATTTTCCAAAGTTACCTCTATACGTAGAGCCCGGAAATACTATTATACTTCCCTTCAGTCACTAAACGAAACCCTTTGGAAAAATCTCCATAATTGGTTGGAGTACTTAGTAGAAGTGTGTAGAACTTCTAAGGGTTCTTGGGGCGAATTGGAGCGCACGGAGTAGGAGCTAAACCTTGCTCAGGATCGACTTTTATCTCGGATAATTTTGGGCTTATCGAGGTAAATAATCTTGTCCCCCTGTTGTTATTGGAAATTACATGTTGTAGGAATATATAGTTGAAGTATACTATATATAGAACTGAACATAGTTTTGCGGCAATGTCTTTTGACTTAAGCCTGAATTTAAAGAAAGAGAAGCGACGTAATTACATAGGTGTATTCTGATGAGACTTGTGTAGCATTCTTGTGAAGTAGAATTGTACCGGTCCGGTTAGACGTATAAACCCCGGTTGGCTTAGTAGCGGCCTCGATAGAGAGGAGATTTCTGTGATTTGCGGGGAGGCTGCCGCGAATTTTACGTAGAATATTCTACGTTGAGATCTAGATGTTAATAAGCGCCTTGTGGCCTTTATAGGTTGAAGTACTACGTGTGGCGTGATCTACTTGGCTTAGGAGTAGCCGAGCGGTTTGAGGTACTTGGGCGTTTTGCTATTAGTCGATAATCGTCGCGAGGTATGTGAACCTCTTCCTATCCTTTCTAGCATGATATGTTTGTAAACTATGTGATGCGGTAGGCGTACGTGTGCTAAATGAATTTGGTCGGTTTAAAACATAAGGTGTTATAATAACTTTTGGGAAGTTAGTTATAACGACTCTATGTGGTAAAAATGGTTTATTGATTGTAGAAGTTAAGAGACTTGATCTTGAAAGATAAGAGACTTAACTTAATTGACTTGATATGTATCTTGTTAAAGAGTTGTGAAACCTCATTCGTGAGTAATGAGTACTTGGTTTTAACAAATAATGTTTCTTGATTTGGAAATGAGAATAAGGTCGAACAAACCATTTGCGGCGCTAATAAAGGAAAATGTATTGACTAATGAATTATATTAAAACCGGTAGAAACCTCCATCTGCATAGAAGCTAAGATGAGACAAAATGATATTACATTTCCTAGATCATGTTTGCTTTATAAGATTGTAATGACAAGAACAACCTACTCACACATAAGGCATATGTTTCTCAAATTTGTTTTAAAGGAGAATTATATTCTTAAGTGATTAAAACTATGAACTACGAAACCTTTCGAAAATGAGAAACTTGAGCATTTGAAATTAGGCAAACTTTAACGTTTGGAAAATAATGTGTTACTTGATTTTACAAGGGAAGTGTTTTGGTTTACTTAAAAGATAGTCACTCTATTTTATACTACGAGCATTGTGTGACTTTTGTGAAAGAAACGTATCTTTTTAAAAGAGGTAATGTATGTAATACTTTAGGGTCAGAACCGGGATTTTGGCATAAAATGAAAGTTCCTTAAGTTGTGTGTAACTTGCCTATGTTTGCGTGTGATAGCCTTGTTGTGCAATCTTGTATTTTACTCGACTAGGTTCATGGGATGAGCAGAATGTATTCCACCCGACTACGCGTTCATGGGATGAACCGGAATGTACTTCACCCGACTACGCGTTCATGGGATGAATCGAATGTATTTCACTCGACTACGCGTTCATGGAATGAGCAGGAATGTATTTCACTCGACTACGCGTCCATAGGATGGGCCGGGAATGTATTCCATCCGACTACCGAGTTCATGAGATGAGCAGGAATGTATTCCACGTTTCTATCTTGGGTCCATGAGATGGGCGAGACATGTTATACGTATCACATGGTTTGTACCTAGGCGCCGGCGGTGAGGAAGGAGTTCCACGGGCATGAGGATGACTTTGAGGCGTGAGTCACGACTTGACATGATCGCTTTTATGTTGTGAATCGTAGTTTGGTTATCATACATGTCTCGCTTTATATAGATTATGATTTCATTTACATATTTCTGATTTCACATACTTGGTACTGTTGTCTTGACCTCGCTTGAGGCTGCGTTCATGCCGCAGGTAGAGGTACATCGGATGTCGATCCCCGCTTATAGGATCACATTTCAGTGTATTGGGAAGCTCCGTTCCTTCGGAGGCTTATCTTTTGGTATGTTATCCTGAGTCTGTAAGTTCTTATACATTCAGGGGTATGGCGGGGCCCTGTCCCGTCATAGTTGTTGTAAATCTTAAGTGCGTAGCTTTGTTGTGGGCAGGGTTGTAAGGATTGTAACTGTTCAAGGTCGATATATATATATATGCTGAAAGGCAACCGTTTTGGTTGGCCCATTTTCTTTTATCTTGATCCATATCTATTTGTATGTTTAAGTTTTTATTTTCCGCTGATTCTCTCTGATGTTGTATCACTAGGGTGCCCGGGGTAAGGCACCAGTCACGGGCCCGGGTTCGGGTCGTGACAGAACAAATCATCAATCCTGGGAAGGGTTATCTATTCTTAATAGTCACCTTGTCAGCTACCTGTAATCAACACACATGCGCATCGTCCCGTCCTTCTTCACGAACAATCGGCGTTCCCGGGGAGAAACACTAGGTCTGATGAAGCCCTTCTCCAACAAATCTCTCAGCTGGTCCTTCAACTCTCTCAACTCGGCAGGTGCCATTCTGTATGGCGGAATGGAAATAGGCAGTGTCCGCAAAGTCGATACAAAAATCTATCTCCTCTCGGGAGGATACCGAAGTCGTGCGGAAATACATCCGGGAACTCTCGACTCTGGGCCGACTAAAAATCTGGTACGCGACCTCGGTATCAAACACCGAATGAGATGGTAGATATACCGCCGCACTATCTTCCTGGCCTTGAAGTAGGAAATAAACCTACCCCTCGGCGACATAGTGTTCCCCTCCCACTCAATAACCGGCTCCCCAGGAAACTGGAACCGTACCACTCTCTCCCTGCAGTCCACATTGGCGTAGCAAGAAGCTAGCCAATCCATATCCATAATCACATTGAAATCGGTCATATCCAACTCTATCAAGTCGGCTAGGGTCGGCATCGCATAAAGTCCGGCAAGCCCTATATACCCGCCGAGCTACCACCGAATCACCACGGCGTAGCTACCTCGAAAAGGGTCTATGGACTCGGGCTCTACCCTATCCTACTAGCGATAAGGGAGATATATAGGGAGTAGAACCGGATCTATCAAGGCATACACGTCACAACATGAAGCCCGATAAAGTACGTGGCGACATCGGTGACGCCTCACGGTCTGCCCGGTGGACAAGGCATATATGCGATTACGAGGACCGCTAGAACTAGGACCCTGCCCTGACCTCTGCGGCGACCTGCTGGTCCTGAGCACCACGCCTCGGGCGAGTAACGTGGGTGATGAGGCGACGAAAGACCTGTGGTGACCCTACCCTGCGGGCTGCCTGCGGTCGGACGATCTCGCATAGTGACCACGCTAACGCAAGCATAACAAACTCGTGAAGTAGGACCACAATTCCTGTAATGGGATCTACCGCATCGGCCACACGAGGGGTGGTCCGTCGGTTAACATCTGCTACCTGGATGTCCAGAAGTCACGGGGCCCCGATGCCCCCAAATACCTGGGCACGAAGGCGGTGTAGGAGTGCTCTGGTGGTGTGGTGCAAATCTAGGCTGCTGAGGCCGTCCACCAGAGCTACCAAAGATCCGGCCGTCTTGGCCTAACCTGGCTGATATCCGCCGACCCGTCGGCCTCTACGCTCCTCGCACAAGTGCATGAGCACGAATACGGGCAATGTCCATGCGGTGAAGAAACCACCCGAGCAAGACTACGCCAAATAGTCATCTAGTCCGTAACGTGGCGGTGCACTCGGTCCTCCATATCCGCTACTAATGCGGGGACATATCGAGCAACGAATCGAACTCAGCGTTGTACTCCCGGATGTCGCCCTCTGCGCCTCGGCATCAAAAATCTGTCGGCCGTGCTCTCCTCATACGTGGCGGCAAGAAATGAGTGAAATGCCTCAGAACTCGTCCCATCTTCTTTGGGCGCATGCTCTCCGGGATAGCTCGCGAATCAAACGATCATTGCGGTATCACGCGGCCGATCGCGGCGAAGATCATGGACTCGGTCTCGAAGCCTTGATCACTCTCATGATCGGCTATGGCTTCGGATGAACTCCTGCGGATCATCCTCAGGCCTCGACCCGTAGAACTCTGGCGGGCTACAACTCAGAAAATCCCGTAGCCTCAAACTATCCGACCTCGGGTGAACCACAGGTACTACTGGGACTGGAACTGCTGCATCCAGCCTATCCTCATGTCTGGCTAGCAACTACGCCATCTATCTGTAACCCATCTCCTCTGCTCCAGGCTGTGGGACTGGAGGCGCAGGTACTGTGGTCTCATCAGCCACTGCTGCGGCTCTAAACCTATTTGAAATTTTGGCGGCGTCGTGGAACTCGCCGTCTGAGGTATCTCCTCGGGTATAGACTGGGCCTGGGCCCTCGTGGCCCTCTGTGTCCTACTAGCAGCTCCCTCGGCTGCCTTGCCCTTATGGGCCCGAGTTGCCTTGCGTGGAGACATAACTGGTACAGAAAAGGAATATGTTAGAGGGGTCCAACTTATAACACAGCTCTAAAGCACGATCTCAGAGTGAGAAGAATGGAAACCAATCCTAAATATCCTATAGCCTCCTGATCATTGGTGTGGTGCACAACACACCGATAATCAAGACTCTACTAGATACGGTCTGTAGACACCTTCCGAGGATTAACTGCTCTGATACCACTTTTGTCACGACCCGATCCGGGCGTGGTAGTGCCTTAACCGGGCACCCCAGTAGGCATACATCAGAGTAACCAGCGGAATATAAAAACAAGACATGAAACAATATGAAATGAGAAATAGTTTATCTGAGAAAAAGTTGTCTTTCGGCATATATATATACATCAAGAGTGAACAGTTACATCCCAACTTTACAACAGGACTACAGACCTCTAGGAATGTAAACAACTATGGCGGGACAGGGCCCCGCCATACCCTGAATGTACAAAATATCTACAACACATGGAGAGCCGTACCAAAAGTCGAGCCTCCGGAGAAATGGGGCTCCTGACACCAGAGTAAGAATCCTAAGAACGAGGATCTACCACCTGCTTTCCCTTACATGCGGCATGAACGCAGCCCCCCGAAGGAGGTCAGTACAACAGGTACCAAGTATGTGAAACTGTAAAGTACTTTAAATGAAATCATATCATTTTAAAACCAATTTTACAAATATGTACGAAACAACCAATGTAACCGCACATAGTGCCACAGCATAACCAAAAGCAAAATAGATATAACATAACTGGTCTTTTCTAGGCCGCTAATGATCGAAGCAAGGCCAATCGCCCATAGTATCATTATGCGAGCCTAATCCTGGAACTCCCGCAGTCCGCATAGGTCACACAGACCCGCATGAGGTATTCCTCGCATCGGGGGTAGCTAACCCGCGGCTGTTATACCCCGTATTTCTAGAGTATGTACGTGAGGGCGTACGTATAAAAGTTTAAGCCTTAAGTTAGGCAAGGGACGGAAATTTGTGCACAACTAGCGAAAAGAATCGTTTTCCGACGAAACGTTTTCCGGACTTTGCGAAGGGAAAAATACGGTTGCAACATTTATAATTTTTGCGGATTTTTCCGAGAGATGAAATATTTTGGACCAACGAGAGGGCGACACTTGTCACCCTCAAGTGGGCGGTCAAGGGGGCCGATTGGTTGCACGTTTTCCTCCCATTTTTGTGGCCTAAAACTTGGGTCAATGTTTGTGAGGGATTTGTGGATTAGGGTTAGGGTGCACTTGGGCAAATCTTGACCCTCCACTTGCCCCCACTTGGCTTGATCTTGGCCATTGATCTCCCTATAAATACCCCCCCCTTGTTGAAGACTTCTTCATCCACAAATGTTTTCTAAGTCTTGAAATCCTCCCTCCTTCTTGTTGCTCGTCCAGGCTCCCCTCCTTTGAGGCCCTTGGCGAGAGGTACCCTCCTAGTGGTGTTGGTCGAGAGATACCCCCCCCTGCCTAGTAGTTTTCGTAAAAACCCCCCCTTGGTAGAAAAGTATTCTCCAAGTATTGTTACTATTCCAAAATACCATGGCCCAAATACCTTGTAGTATTCCAAGGTTACACCTATACTAAAAGCCCAGAAATACTATTATACTTCCTTTAGCCACTAAACTAAACCCTAAGGAAATCTTCATAGCGAGTTGAAGTATTAAGAAGAAGTTGTGTAGAACTTCTAAGGGTTGTTTGGAGCGGGTTGGAGCGCCCAGAGTAGGAGCTAAACGTTGCTCAGGATCGACATTAAAACTTGGATAATGTTGGGCTTATCGAGGTAAATACTCTTGTCCTATTGTAATTGGAAATTACATCTTGTAGTAGTATAGAAATGAGTATAAGATATATAGAAGGATGGTATAAGAGAAGAGAATTGAATTGAAATCACATCAGAAGAATATTAAAGAAGAAAGTGAGTACTTACATAAGGCGTATTCTGATGACTTGTGGTTGTGGTAGGAAAGTCTTTGCCCAATTTTCCGTAGAATAAAAGAATCTGTATCTAGAATTATTCTGCAGAGTAGTATAGATGTTGATAGACTTATTTGACTGATATAGGTTGAAGTACTGCGAGTAGCGTATTCTACTCGAAGGGTGGAAAAGGCTAGCAGGATTACAGTACTTTGGAGCTTTTTGCTAATAGTCGATAATCGTCGCGAGGTATGTGATTCTTCCTATCCTCTTGAGCATGATATTTTAAAAAGAATATATATAGTGCGGTAGGCGTGCGTGTGTTAATGAGCGTGGTTTTACTTCGATGTCTTTTGACTTGAGTTTTAAATAATATAAGAATCTTGAAGTATTTCAAAAGAATTAAGAATCGTTTTTGAAAGAAGAGTAATACCTGGTTTTAAAAGCTTAAGAGTTATACTAGCTTTATGGGAAGTTAGGTATAACGACTTAAGAGAAATAAAAAGAATGGTTTATTGATTTTAGAAGTTAAGAGACTTAATCTTAAAGATAAGAGACTTGACTTAATCGAATTGATATGAAAGTTGTTTAGAAGTGTGAAACCTCATTCGTGAGTAATGAGTACTTGGTTTTTAAAGAATAATGTTTTACTGATTTCGGAAATGAGAATAAGTATCGAATGAACCACTGTCGTGTTAATAAAGGAAAATGTATTGACAAATAAGTAATTATATTAAAACCAGTAGAAACCTCCATCTGCATAGAAGCTAAGATAAGACAAAATTGTATTACATTTCCTAGATCATGGCTGCTTTAATAAGATTGTTATAAACAAAAATCCCTCATAAGGCATATGTTGCTCAAAATGTTTTAAAAGAGAATTACGTTGTTAAATGATTAAGACTATGAACTATGAAATCTTTCGAAAATAAGAGACGTGAATATTTGAAATTAGGCAAACTTGAACTTTGGAAAAGAATGTTGTAACTTGATTTTAAAAGGAGAAGTGTTTTGGTTTAAAAAGGAAGGTATGGAAGTTGTTTTGGTTTACTTAAAAATGTTAGTCACTCTATTTTTATAATACGGGCATCGGGTGACATTTGTAATAGAAATGGATCCTTTAAAAAGAATTTAACGTACGTAGTACTCTGGGGTTAAAACCTGGACTTTGGCATAAAATGAAAGTACCTTGAGTTGTGTGTAACTTGCCTATGTTTGCTTGTGATAGCCTTGTCATGCTAGTATTGTATTTCTATACCACCGTGTCTCTCAATGGAGGGCCGGCTTATTTGTTATGATATTACTTGGACGTACCGGCAGTGACGGAGAATTCCACGGGTACGCTCCTGTTGATAGTGTTATTCCATGGACTAGCTCTCCATGAGGTGTTTACTGATTCGGCCTTGGTATCTGGTGGTTGGCTTTCGTACTTGCCCCGTCTCGTGGCTGATTCGGCCTTGGTACCTGGTAGTTAGCCTTCGCACTTGCCCCGTTCAGTTTAGTGGTGAAGTCTCGTGATCTGACGCTTGGTATCACGGTAGTTAGCCCTCGTACTTGCCCGGTCGACTCGTGACCACGGCGCTTGGTATCTGGTAGTTGGCTTCGTACTTACCGTATCGGCCGTGGCGGAGTCTCGTGATCTGACCTTGGTATCTGGTAGTTAGCCCTCGTACTTGACCCGGTCATTCGTGACCGCGCGAGTATCTGGTAGTTGGCTTTCGTACTTGCCGTGTCGGCTCAGTGGTTTGATTGTATAGTATTGTTAATGCGGCTTTGGTGTCGGTAGTTGGCTTCGTACTTGCCGTATCAGCTCCGTGGTTTGATTGTATAGTATTGTTAGTACGGCTTTGGTATCTGGTAGTTGGCTTTCGTACTTGCCCCGGTCAGTTGATGATGCGGCTTTGGTATCTGGTAGTTAGCCTTCATACTTGCCCCGTACGGTTTTATGACTCAGGTAGGACTTGGAGTTCATGTGTACCCTTGGTGTTATTATATCATAGACTGCCGGCAGTGAGGAAGGTATTCCACGGGCATGATTGATGTTGAGGGCGTGAGACCCATAGTTATATTTGAGTGATGACTTTGAGGGCGTGAGTCCCTGACTTACATGACTGCTTATTTATTATGGACTGTAGTTTGGTTATCATACATGTCTCCTGCTTTATATAGACTACTATGATTTCATTTACAGTATTTTCAGTTTCACATACTTGGTACCTGTTGTACTGACCTCCTTGAGGCTGCGTTCATGCCGCGTGTAAGTACGCGATCGTTGATCTCGCCATAGGATCACAGTTGGCGTATTAGGAAGCTCCGTTTCTCGGAGGCTTATCTTTTGGTATAGTCCACATCCTTTGTAGGTACTTGTACATTCGGGGGTATGGCGGAGCCACTGTCGTCATGTTGTATAAAAACTCTTAGAGTGCATGTAATCTTGTTGTGGCGGGGTTTGTAAGGATGCTTGTTCGGTTTTAGTATATATGCAAAAAGGTAAGGTTGGTTGCTTTGTTTTATTCATATCTCTTGTTTAATGTTTAAAGTTTTTATTTCCGCTGATTTTCTCGATGTTGTATCACTAGGGTGCGAGGTAAGACACGATCCACGGGCGAGGATCGGAGTCGTGACAAAAGTGGTATCAGAGCAGTTAATCCTCGGAAAGTGTCTACAGACCGTGTCTAGTAGAGTCTTGATTATCGATGTGTTGTGCACCACATCTATTGTCACGACCCGAAACTGGGCCCGTGACTGGTGCCTTACCCCGGGCACCCTAGTGACACAACATCAGAGTAATCAGCGGAAATAAAAACATGAACATGAATTAAGAGAAAAGATAAATAAGCGAGGCCACCAAAGCGATTGCCTTCATCGTATATACATAAATACGAAACGATTATCCTTTACAAGCGCGCCTGCGGTCTTCTGAACCTCTACAACGACTATGACGGGGCGAGGGCCGCCATACGAATGTATAAATCTCTGACTCGAGTAACATACCAAAGATAAGCCTCGAGAAACGAGCTTCAACACTTGAAATGTGATCTATAGCGAGGATCGGCGATCGATGTACCTTTTACTGCGGCATGAGCGCCACCGAAGAAGTCGATACAGCGGTACAAGTATGGCGTAAAATCTTGTAAATGAAATCATAATAGTCTATATGAGCGAGACATGTATGATAACAAACTACGATTCACAACATAAGCGATCATGTCAAGTCGGGACTCGCGCCTCAAAGTCATCCTCATGCGTGGAACTTCTTCCTCACTGCCGGATCTAGGTACAAATCATGTGATACGTATAACAGTCTCGGCCCATCTTATGGACCCGATATAGAAAGCGTGTGGAATACATTCCGGTTCATCCATGAACCGTAGTCAGTGAAATACATTCCGGATGAACGGTAGTCAAGTGAAATACATTCCCGGATGAGCCGGTAGTCAAGTGAAATACATTCGGATGAGCCGTGTCGGTGAAATACATTCGGATGAGCCGTGTCGGTGAAATACATTCGGATGAGCCGGTAATCAAGTGACATACATTCGGATGAACCGTGTCGAGTAGAACACAATACTTGCACAACAAGGCTATCACCGTAACATGGTCAAGTTTTATAACAACAAGCATAAGCAAGTTACACACAACTCAAGGTACTTTCATTTTATGTCAAAGTCGGATTTTTAACCTTAAAGTACTACGTCCGTTAAATTCCTTTTAAGATCCATTTCTTTTACAAAGGTCACCCGATACGTAGTATAAAATTAGAGTGATTAACATTGTTAAGTAAACCAAAATGCTTTCCTTTGTAAAATCAAGTAACAACCTTATTTTCCAAGCGTTCAAGTTTGCCTAATTTCAAATGCTCAAGTTTCTCATTTTAGAAAAGGTTTCGTAGTTCATAGTTTTAAATCCTTTAAAACATAATTCTCCTTTAAGCGTTTTGAGAAACCTATGTCTTATAAGTGAGTAGGTTATTCTTGTTTATAATCAATCTTATTAAGCGACCATGATCTAGGAAATGTCATTTTGTCTCATCTTAGCTTCTATGCGGATGGAAGTTTCTCTTGGTTTTAATAATACTAAATCTGTCCAAAACATTTCCTTTTATTAGCATTGCGATGGTTTGTCGATACACGTTCGATTTCGAAATCAGTAAAACATTTTAAGCCGTTATACCTAACTTCCCATAAAGCTAGTATAACTCTCAAGTTTCAAAAACCAAGTATTACTTCTCTCAAAATGATTCAAAAATCTTTTGAAATACTTCAAGTTCTTTATTATCACATAGCCACCGATTATAGTTCAAATCGATTTACCTCTTAAAAATCACAAGTATTTTCTTACCTACGTAAAGTATTATAACCAACTTCCCATAAAGCGTTATAACACTTTATGTTTTAAACCAATCAAATACATTTAGCACATGTCGTCTAGTACTAGATAGTTCACACATATCATACTAGAAGAGATAGGAAGAGGTTCACATACCTCGCGACGATTATCGACTAATAGCAAAACGCTCCAAGTACCTCAAACCGTCATTTTGCACCTTAAGCGAGTAGATCGCGCCACACGTAGTATTTCAACCTATAGAGGCCACAAGGCGCCTATTAATATCTTTAGATCGGCGTAGAATATGCTACGAGAAAATTGTGACACCTCACACACATGGCAGCGTAAATCTCTCCTCTATCGAGGCTACCAAGCCAACCGAGGGGTTAACACGTCTAACGGGCGTGTACAATTCTACTACGTAATGCTACACAAGTCTCTTGTAATACGGTCTATGTAATTACAGATTGATTCACTTCTTTAAATTCGGGCTTAAGTCGCGAACATTGCGTAAGTATTAATCGAGCTTAAGTCAAAAGACATTGCCGCACAACTATGTTGATTCTATATATAGTATACTTAACTATATACTCTCTACAACATGTAATTTTCAATTACAACAGAAGGTCAAGTGTTTACCTCGTTAAGCCCAAAATTATCCAAGTTATATGTCGATCCTGAACAACGTTTAGCTCCTACTCCGGGCGCTCCAATCCGTTCCAACCAACCCTAGAAGTTCTAACCAACTTCTACTTATGACTTCAACTACGGGTGAAGATTTACTTAGGGTTTCGTTTTTGTGGTGAGGAAGTATAATAGTATTTTACGGGCTTTTGTAAAGTGTAACCTTGGGAATACTACAAGGTATTTAGGCGAGTATTTGGGCATTATAACAATACTAGGAGAGTATTTCTATACCACAAAAAGGGGTATTTATACGAGACAACAAGGCTAGGGGTGTACCCACGGCTAGGAGTACCACAAAGGGAGGGAGGCTCTCGGCCAGGGCCTTGCTCGAAAGGGGAGGGGACTTTGGGCGATAGCAAGACAAGAGGAGGAGTATTTGAGACTTAGATAGATTGCTCGAGTTTTGGATGAAGAAAGTCTTCAACTTAGAGGTATTTATAGGTCAAGGAATGGCCAACCAATGGCCAAGATCCATCAAGTGTTAGGCAAGTGTAAGGCCAAGATTAAGCCATGTGCTACCTTATCCATCTACACAAAATATCCTACCTAACCCTTGACCAAAATTTCAACACCAAAAGCGTGCAAGACTAGCCCATTTCGTCAGTCCACTCCTTCCAATTAGAGGTGACAAGTGTAAGCCTCTCGTTGGTCCAAAATGTTTCGTCTCTCGGAAAAATCCTCAAAAATTATTAATGACATGGCGGAATTTTCCCTACGAAAGTGTGGAAGCGTTTCGTCAACGACTCCTTTCGGTGTTGTGTACAAATTTCGAAACTAGCCAACTTTTAAGTCTCAAATTATAATACGTACGCGCTCACGTACATACTCTGGAAATACGGGGTATAACATTCTCCCCTCCTTAGAAACATTCGTCCCGCATGTTCCTTCTAAGCCTCAAAACAAACATGCGCGATATAGTCTTCACTACTATACTTACGAGAACAATCTGCCACACTGGCCCACGAAACACTGCGCAAATACTTACATCCAAGTCCACGAGGAAACACCTCTAACATCACAAACTTTTGTCACTTTGCCGCGAGGTTCTAGTGTCACTCCGGCGACCCAACAAATGGTGCCGGTTGCGTGCGATCCACGAGGTCAAAAATATACATCCTTCGTGACCTTCTCCTTTACAAGAAATGATCACACACGTTCACTTCTCCCCATCTCGTTGTACCGCTTCTCGAACACTCGGACTCTTTCTAGTATCCGTACCACACTTCCGTCAACGTTTACGTTTTCCGACCGCGAGTCAACAACTCCAACTAGGTTATCTTACTAGCCTCAATCTTCCTAAAGGCCACTTCAGGCCTTCACCATCCGCTGCAGGGCAAACATCTCCACAAACTCATACGATGGTCATCTAAACTTGGGCCTAGCACCCTCGTGACCTACCACTGGCGGGACCACGAGTGACCCCACCTTATTAGGGCTCACGGGTTGACACGCAACACGTCCTCAACCCGAGCCTCTGTCACGCCGACTCTCGCGTTTCTCGATCCGGAACAACCTTGCTAAAACACATCGGAAAGATACCACTTTCATTTACCCAACCAGGACTTATCACACAATACATTCCGGGCATAAAATGCACTCGACAAGGATCACTCGCAAAATCTTGTACTCAAGACGGCGCTACATCTAAGGTCTCAAGCGTAATATTCTAAGGTTCATCATTTTCTCACCCAGCTTACCACTTTTTCCCCAACGGGTTCCTAAATCACATTTTAGCACAAAGCTATCCGAACATAACACTTAACACATTAACATAACATCAAAACATACAAGCCTCTAGAGGTTAAGGATATACACAAGCTACCGCTCACTCTAATCATAAATGCGCCTGCGAGTATGCATGTAGAAGGCGATGAACACGCCCGATCCGGTGCGCCAAGCTGCGGTACCTCTCCTATAAGCACGATCTCGTCACATGGCCACGGCGCGCAGTGAAACAAGCACGATAAAAACGACATTCCGGGATGATGTTTGCCACATCGTGCTGCGAGGACGCGAATCCGGTGGCTAGCACTCGCGTATACTGTGAACCGAAGCCACAGAGCTCGACCGGCTCGAATACCCTAAGCGTCACGAAGGCGAGGAGGACCACTCCGTACTGGCGGAGGTACATAACTAGACTGCTGCTGAGGCGGTCCGCCTCGAAAGTTACCAAAGGACCTGCATTACGGCCTCTTCTGCGATCTCGGTCATTAGTCGACCTCTCGTGCCTCGCATCCTAGTGCATGAGCTTGCATGCGGGCAATGTCCATGCCCGGCTGAAGAGCTACACCCGTACAAGCCTCTGCCAAGTAATCGTCCAGCCCGGTTACTTAGCGGTGTACTCTGTCCTCCATATCCGCTACTACAGCGGGAACATACCGAGCTAATGAGTCGAACTCCACATTGTACTCTCTAACCGTCCGATCGCCTCAGCGTTAAAAATCTGTCGGCGAGCCCTCTCCATCTGTGGAGGCAAGAAATGTGCAAGAAATGCCCTCGAGAACTCGTCCCAAATGCTGGAAGTGCATGCTCTTCCGGGACAGCTCCACGAATCAAACGATCAAGCTGCGGTATCACGCGGTGATGCGAACCAATACCACCGACTACGCCTGCGAGGCTTTGATCACTCTCATGATCGGCATGTGTTGTCGGATAAACTCTGAGGATCATCCTCAGCTCTTGATCCATAGAACACTGGCGGGCTACAACTCAGAAAGTCACGTAGCCTCAAGCCCATGCGCTCGGGGTGAACTCACGGGTGCTATTGAAATGGGCTGCTGCGTCGGCCTATCCTCATATCGGCCACGACCACGGCGATGGCGAACCATCTCCTTGTACCCCGTCTCATCGGCTCGGTGTGGGGTGGAGGCTCAGTCTTGTAGTCTCGGCCAGCTGCTGCGGCTCTAAACTCTTTGGTCTTTGGCGTCGCGAAACCGCCGTCGGGAAGCTGTCTCAGTCTTGGCCGACTGCGCCCGTACTCCTACGTATCTCGCTATGACTCCTCATTGCCTTGCCCATGGGCTGGGTTGCCTTACGCGGAGGCATGGCGGTAAAGAAAAGGGATACGTCGGAGGGCCCAACTTATCACACGGCTAGGGCACGATCTCGGAATGAGAAGAATGAAACCAATCCTAAATGTCCTATAGCCTCACGATTATAGATGTGGTGCACAACACACGATAATCAAGACTCTACTAGACACGGTCTGTAGACACTTTCAGAGGACTAAGCGCTCACGATACCACTTTTGTCACGACCGAACCGGGCGTGGTGGTGCCTACCGGGCACCCTAGTGATACAACATCGAGAAAATCGTGGAAATAAAAACATGAACATGAATTAAGAGAAAAGATAAATAAGCAGGCCAACCAAAGCGGTTGCCTTCATCATATATACATAAATACCGACGGTTATCCTTTTTACAAACCACACTTGCGATTACTCTGGACCTCTAAGATTTTACAACACTATGGCGGGACGGGGCCCGCCATACCACAGATGTATAAGAATCTGACTCGAGTAACATGCAAAAGATAAGCCTCGAAGGAGCGGAGCTTCAATACGTTGAAATATGATCCTATAAGCGGGGATCGACAGTCGATGTACCTTTACCTGCGGCATGAACGCAGCCCCCCGAAGGAGGTCAGTACAACAGGTACCAAGTATGTGAAACTGTAAAATACTGTAAATGAAATCATAATAGTCTATATGAAGCAGGAGACATGTATGATAACCAAACTACAGTTCACATCATAAAAGCAGTCATGTCAAGTCAGGGACTCACGCCCTCAAAGTCATCCCTCATGCCCGTGGAACTTCTTCCTCACTGCCGGCAGTCTAGGTACAAATCATGTGATACGTATAACAGGTCTCGACCCATCTTATGGACCCAATATAGAAACGTGTGGAATACATTCCCGGTTCATCCCATGAACCGGTAGTCGAGTGAAATACATTCCCGGATGAACCGGTAGTCAAGTGAAATACATTCCCGGATGAACCGGTAGTCAAGTGAAATACATTCCCGGATGAACCGTGTCGGGTGAAATACATTCGGATGAGCCGTGTCGGTGAAATACATTCGGATGAACCGGTAATCAGTGACATACATTCGGATGAACCGTGTCGAGTAGAACACAATACTTGCACAACAAGGCTATCACACGTAACATGTTCAAGTTTCATAACAACAAGCATAAGCAAGTTACACACGAATCAAGGTACTTTCATTTTATGTCAAAGTCAGGTTTTTAACCTTAAAGTACTACGTCCGTTAAATTCCTTTTAAGATCCATTTCTTTTACAAAGGTCACCCGATACCCGTAGTATAAAATTAGAGTGATTAACATTGTTAAGTAAACCAAAATGCTTTCCTTTGTAAAATCAAGTAACAACCTTATTTTTCCAAACGTTCAAGTTTGCCTAATTTCAAATGCTCAAGTTTCTCATTTTAGAAAAGGTTTCGTAGTTCATAGTTTTAAATCCTTTAAAACATAATTCTCCTTTAAACGTTTTGAGAAACCTATGTCTTATAAGTGAGTAGGTTATTCTTGTTTATAATCAATCTTATTAGCGACCATGATCTAGGAAATGTCATTTTGTCTCATCTTAGCTTCTATGCGGATGGAAGTTTCTCTTTGGTTTTAATAATACTAAATCTGTCCAAAACATTTCCTTTTATTAACGCTGCATGGTTTGTCGATACACATTACGATTTCGAAATCGATAAAACATTTTAAGCCGTTATACCTAACTTCCCATAAAGCTAGTATAACTCTCAAGTTTCAAAAACCAAGTATTACTTCTTCTCTCAAAATGATTCAAAATCTTTTGAAATACTTCAAGTTCTTTATTATCACATGCTTGACGGTTATAGTTCAAATCAGTTACCTCTTAAAAAATCACAAGTATTTTCTTACCTACATAAAGCTGTTATAACCAACTTCCCATAAAGCCGTTATAACACTTTATGTTTTAAACCAATCAAATACATTTAGCACGTATCGTCTCTAGTACTAGATAGTTCACACATATCATACTAGAAGAGATAGGAAGAGGTTCACATACCTCATGACGATTATCGACTAATAGCAAAAGCGCTCCAAGTACCTCAAACCGTCAATTTGCACCTTAAGCCGAGTAGATCGCGCCACACGTAGTATTTCAACCTATAGAGGCCACAAGGCGCCTATTAATATCTTTAGATCGATGTAGAATATGCTACAGAAAATTGGCGACACCTCCCACAACAACGTAAATCTCCTCTATCGGTAGGCTACCAAGCCAACGAGGGGTTAACACGTCTAACGGACGTGTACAATTCTACTACGGTAATGCTACACAAGTCTCATGTCTGAGTCTATGTAATTACAGTTGATTCACTTCTTTAAATTGGGCTTAAGTCGCGAAGACATTCGTAAGTATTATTCGGGCTTAAGTCAAAAGACATTGCCGCACAACTATGTTCAGTTCTATATATAGTATACTTAACTATATACTCCTACAACATGTAATTTCCAATTACAAAGGTCAAGTGTTTACCTCGTTAAGCCCAAAATTATCCAAGTTATATGTCGATCTGAACAACGTTTAGCTCCTACTCGGCGCTCCAATCGTTCCAACCAACCCTTAGAAGTTCTAACCAACTTCTACTTATGACTTCAACTACGGGTGAAGATTTACTTAGGGTTTCGTTTTTGTGGAGGAAGTATAATAATATTTTACAGGCTTTTGTAAAGTGTAACCTTGGGAATACTACAAGGTATTTAGGCGAAGGTATTTGGGCATTATAACAATACTAGGAGAGTATTTCTATACCACAAAAGGGGTATTTATACGAGACAACAAGGCTAGGGGGTGTACCCCCACGGGAGTACCACAAAGGGGAGGAGGCTCTCGGCCAAGGGCCTTGATCAAAGGGGGGGAGGGGGACGTTGGACGATAGAAATACAAGAGGGAGGGAGTATTTGAGACTTAGATAGATTGCTCAAGTTTTGGATGAAGAAAGTCTTCAACTTAGAGGGGTATTTATAGGTCAAGGAATGGCCAACCAATGGCCAAGATCCATCCAAGTGTTAGGCAAGTGTAAGGCAAAGATTAAGCCATGTGCTACCTTATCCATCTACACAAAATATCCTACTTAACCCTTGACCAAAATTTCAACACCAAAAACGTGCAAGACTAGCCCATTTCGTCCGTCCACTCCTTCCAATTAGAGGGTGACAAGTGTCGCCCTCTCGTTGGTCCAAAATGTTTCGTCTCTCGGAAAAATCCGCAAAAATTATTAATGACATAGCCGGAATTTTCCCTACGAAAGCTGTGGAAACGTTTCGTCGAAAAACGACTCCTTTCGGGTGTTGTGTACAAATTTCGAAACTAGCCAACTTTTATGGCTCAAATTATAATACGTACGCGCTCACGTACATACTCTGGAAATACGGGGTATAACATCTATAATCAGGAGGCTGCAGGACATTTTAGGATTGGTTTCCATTCTTCTCATTCTGAGATCGTGCCTTAGAGATGTGTTATAAGTTGGACCCCTCTGACGTATTTCGTTTTTACCAGTTATGCCTCCGCGCAAGGCAACCCGGGCCCAGATGGGCAAGGCATCCGAGGAAGCTGCTAGGATACAGAGGAGTACGGGGGCGCAGGCCCAGTCATTACCTGAGATAGTGCTTCAGACGGCGAGTTTTGCGACGCCGCCAGCATCAGTAAAGTTTAGAGCCGCAGCAGTGGCTGCTGAGACCACAAGACTGAGCCTCGGTCCAGCACCGGAGCGAGAAGAGATGGGTTACAAGGAGATGACCCAGTTATTGGCCAGGATAGTGGCAAGGCACGAGGATAAGCTGGATGCCGCGATTCCGGTACCGGTAGTACCCGTAGTTCACCCAAAAGCGGATAGTGCGAGATCGCGGACTTTACGAGTTGCGACCGCCAGATGTTTTATGGATCGAGGCACGAGGATTATCCGCGAGTTCATCCGGCGATTCGGATCATGAGAGTGATCAAGGCTTCGGAGACCGAGTCAGTGGTCTTAGGTTCGCATCGGCTGCGTGATACTGCAGTCGACTGGTTTGATTCGTGGGAGCTGTCCCGGGGGGAGCAGGCGCCTCCATCTATTTGGGACGAGTTCTCAGAGGCATTTCTTGCACATTTCTTGCCCCCACAGACAAGGAGGGCTCGGGCCGACAAATTTTTGGTGTTGAGGCAGAGCGGGCGTACGGTTCGGGAGTACAATGTGGAGTTCGACTCATTGGCTCGGTATGTCCCCGCGTTAGTAGCCAGTATGGAGGACAGAGTGCACCGCTATGTCACAGGGCTCGACGATTATTTGGCAGAGAGTTGCGCGGGTGTAGCTCTTCAGCCGGGCATGGACATTGCCCGCATGCAGGCTTATGCACTTGGGTGTGAGGCGGAGAGGTCGGCCGGAATGACCAAGATCAGCGAGAAGAGGGCGAGCAGCGAGGTCCTTTGATAACTTTCGAGGCAGACCGCCTCAAAGGCGGACTAGTTATGTACCTCGCCCGATCTGAGTGGTCCTCCACGACGCCGGGACGCCGGGATATTCGGGAAGCAGTCGGGGCTCCTGGTTTCAGATTTTCAGGGAGTAAGAGTGCTCGCGGATGAGGTCGCCACTTGTCTCAGTGTGGCCGTTGTGGAAAAATTCATAAGGGAGAGTGTCGTACTAATTTGGGAGATTGTTATGCTTGCGGCCAACAGGGCCATTTGGCGAGAGACTGTCCGACCAGGGGTAGCACTGGTGGGATAGCACAGACTACGAGATCAGTTGCGGGTTTTTCACCTTCCATAGCTAGGAAGGATGCTCATACACCGGCAGGCCACGGCAGAGGTCGCGGTAGAAGTTCCCAGTTTTAGCGGTCCTTTGAACCGCCTATCTTTTCAGGTATATCCTTAACCCTCTAGAGATCAGCATGCGTGTTATGATGATTATATGTTGAGTACTATGTACAGATAGCATTGTGTATATTGTGGTTTAGAGACATGGTTAGTTGAAAGAATAAGTATGGGGACAGGGAAGGTATGAACCTTAGAATATTACACGTTGAGACCTTAGATGTAAGGCCGGCTTGAATAAAAGACTTTACGATTAATCTTTGTCGGAATGCATAAGTATACGTGGAGTAATTGTGGGAAAATTTCTTAGGTTGTGTAAAATGAAAGTGGTAGCTTTCATGACTTGTATAGGTAAGATTTTTCCGAATCGGGGGAACAAGTGTTTAGCGCGATAGCGGGTCGGGTTGAGGACCAATCGCGGGTCAACCCGCGGCCTGAAATGTGGTGAGGTCAGTTCGAGGTGGTCAGGGTGGTAAGTCACGAGGGTGCTAGGCCCAGGTTTAGGTAACCATCGTATGAGTTCGTGGATATGTTCGACCTGAATCGGATCGTGAAAGTCGGGAATGGCCTTAAGGGAGATTGAGGCTAGTAAGATGACCAAGTTTGGAGGTGGTGACTCCAAAGTTTTGGAAACTGAAGCGATGACTGAAGTATGGTACGTATACTAGAAAGAGTTCAAGTGTTCGAGAAGAGTACGACGAGTGAGGAAAGAAGAGAACGTGTGTTAGCAGAATAAAGGAGATCATTTTGTTGTGAAGAGAAGATGCGAAGGGAGTATCCTTTAGACCAGGGTGGAAGCTTTTGTGATGTAGGAATGATTTCTCTTGGACTTGGGTTAAGTATTTTCGCGTATGTTATTGGTGGCCAGGTGTGGCATTGGCAACTTGTTATGAGGAACTTTATCGTTATCCGTCTTGAGAAGGAACATTCGGGACGAATGTTTCTAAGGAGGGGAGAATGTTATACCCCGTATTTCCAGAGTATGTACATGAGGGCGTACGTATAAAAGTTTAAGCCTTAAGTTAGGCAAGGGACGAAAATTTGTGCACAACTAGCGAAAAGAATCGTTTTCCGACGAAACGTTTTCCGGACATTGCGAAGGGAAAAATACGGTTGCAACATTTATAATTTTTGCGGATTTTTCCGAGAGATGAAATATTTTGGACCAACGAGAGGGCGACACTTGTCACCCTCAAGTGGGCGGTCAAGGGGGCCGATTGGTTGCACGTTTTCCTCCCATTTTTGTGGCCTAAAACTTGGGTCAATGTTTGTGAGGGATTTGTGGAGTAGGGTTAGGGTGCACTTGGGCAAATCTTGACCCTCCACTTGCCCCCCACTTGGCTTGATCTTGGCCATTGATCTCCCTATAAATACCCCCTTGTTGAAGACTTCTTCATCCACAAATGTTTTCTAAGTCTTGAAATCCTCCCTCCTTTCTTGTTGCTCTCGTCCAAGATCTCCCCCTCCCCCTTTGAGAGGCCCCGGCGAGAGGTACCCCCTCCTAGTGGTGTTGGCCGAGAGATACCCCCCCCCCTTGCCTAGTAGTTTTCATAAAAAAACCCACCTTGGTAGAAAAGTATTCTCCAAGTATTGTTACTATTCCAAAATACCTTGTAGTATTCCAAGGTTACACCTATACTAAAAGCCCAGAAATACTATTATACTTCCTTGAGCCACTAAACGAAACCCTAAGGAAATCTTCATAGCGAGTTGAAGTATTAAGAGGAAGTTGTGTAGAACATCTAAGGGTTGTTTGGAGCGGGTTGGGCGCCAGTAGGAGCTAAACGTTGCTCAGGATCGACATTAAAACTTGGATAATGTTGGGCTTATCGAGGTAAATACTCTTGTCCTTCTATTGTAATTGGAAATTACATATTGTAGTAGTATAGAAATGAGTATAAGATATATAGAAGGATGGTATAAGAGAAGAGAATTGAATTGAAATCACATCGGAAGAATATTAAAGAAGAATGAATCAGTACACATGGGAATTTGTATTCTGATGACTTGTGTAGTTTGTGGGTAGGGAAGTCTTTGCCCAATTTTCCGTAGAATAAAGGAATGCGTATCTAGAATTATTCTGCGAGTAGTCTAGATGTTGATAGACTTATTTGACCGATATAGGTTGAAATCTTGCAGTGGCGTATTCTACTCGAAGGGTGGAAAAGGCTAGCGAGGATTACGATCTTTGGAGCTTTTGCTAATAGTCAATAATCGTCGCGAGGTATGTGATTCTTCCTATCCTCTTGAGCATGATATTTTAAAAGAACATATATAGTGCGGTAGACGTCGTGTGTTAATCAACGTGGTTTTACTTCGATGTCTTTTGACTTGAGTTTTAAATAATATAAGAATCTTGAAGTATTTCAAAAGAATTAAGAATCGTTTTTGAAAGAAGAGTAATACCTGGTTTTAAAAGCTTAAGAGTTATACTAGCTTTATGGGAAGTTAGGTATAACGACTTAAGAGAAATAAAAAGAATGGTTTATTGATTTTAGAAGTTAAGAGACTTAATCTTAAAAGATAAGAGACTTGACTTAATCGAATTGATATGAAAGTTGTTTAGAAGTGTGAAACCTCATTCGTGAGTAATGAGTACTTGGTTTTTAAAGAATAATGTTTTACTGATTTCGGAAATGAGAATAAGTATCGAATGAACCACTGTCATGTTAATAAAGGAAAATGTATTGACAAATAAGTAATTATATTAAAACCAGTAGAAACCTCCATCTGCATAGAAGCTAAGATAAGACAAAATTGTATTACATTTCCTAGATCATGGCTGCTTTAATAAGATTGTTATAAACAAAAATCCCTCATAAGGCATATGTTGCTCAAAATGTTTTAAAAGAGAATTACGTTGTTAAATGATTAAGACTATGAACTATGAAATCTTTCGAAAATAAGAGACGTGAATATTTGAAATTAGGCAAACTTGAACTTTGGAAAAGAATGTTGTAACTTGATTTTAAAAGGAGAAGTGTTTTGGTTTAAAAAGGAAGGTATGGAAGTTGTTTTGGTTTACTTAAAAATGTTAGTCACTCTATTTTTATAATACGGGCATCGGGTGACCTTTGTAAAAGAAATGGATCATTTAAAAAGAATTTAACGTACGTAGTACTCTGGGGTTAAAAACCTGGACTTTGGCATAAAATGAAAGTACCTTGAGTTGTGTGTAACTTGCCTATGTTTGCGTGTGATAGCCTTGTCATGCTAGTATTGTATTTCTATACCACCGCGTCTCTCAATGGAGGGCCGACTGATTTGTTATGATATTACTTGGACGTACCGGCAGTGACGGAGAATTCTACGGGTACGCTCCTGTTGATAGTGTTATTCCATGGACTAGCTCTCCATGAGGTGTTTACTGATTCGGCCTTGGTATCTGGTGGTTGGCTTTCGTACTTGCCCCGTCTCGTGGCTGATTCGGCCTTGGTACCTGGTAGTTAGCCTTCACTTGCCCGTCGGTTTAGTGGCGAAGTCTCGTGATCTGACGCTTGGTATCCGTAGTTAGCCCACGTACTTGCCCGATCATTTCGTGACGCGACCTTGGTATCACGGTAGTTGGCTTCGTACTTGCCGTATCGAACCGTGGCGAGTCTCGTGATACGACCTTGGTATCTGGTAGTTAGCCCTCGTACTTGCCCCGGTCAGCTACGTGACACGGCCTTGGTATCTGGTAGTTGGCTTTCGTACTTGCCCCGTATCAGCTCCGTGGTTTGATTGTATAGTATTGTTAGTACGGCTTTGGTGTCTGGTAGTTGGCTTTCGTACTTGCCCCGTATCAGCTCCGTGGTTTGATTGTATAGTATTGTTAGTACGGCTTTGGTATCTGGTAGTTGGCTTTCGTACTTGCCCCGGTCAGTTGATGATGCGGCTTTGGTATCTGGTAGTTAGCCTTCATACTTGCCCCGTACGGTTTTATGACTCAGGTAGGACTTGGAGTTCATGTGTACCCTTGGTGTTATTATATCATAGACTGCCGGCAGTGAGGAAGGTATTCCACGGGCATGATTGATGTTGAGGGCGTGAGACCCATAGTTATATTTAAGTGATGACTTTGAGGGCGTGAGTCCCTGACTTACATGACTGCTTATTTATTATGGACTGTAGTTTGGTTATCATACATGTCTCCTGCTTTATATAGACTACTATGATTTCATTTACAGTATTTTCAGTTTCACATACTTGTACCTGTTGTACTGACCTCCAGGGCTGCGTTCATCTGTGGTAGAGTACACGATCGTTGATCTCGCTCATGGATCACGATTCAGCGTATTGTGGCTCCGTTTCTCGAGGCTTATCTTTGGTATAGTCCTGCCACTGTAGGTACTTGTACATTCGGGGTATGGCGAGGCCCTGTCGTCATGTTGTATAAAAACTCTTAGAAGTGCAGTAATCTTGTTGTAGGCGGGGTTTGTAAGGATGCTTGTTCGATTTTAATATATATGCAAAAAGGTAAAGGATTTGGTTGCTTTGTTTTATTCATATCTCTTGTTTAATGTTTAAAGTTTTTATTTCCGCTGATTTTCTCTTATGTTGTATCACTAGGGTGCCCGGGGTAAGGCACCAGTCATGGCCCGGGATCGGGTCGTGACAACGACATCCTCCTGGACTCCATGATTCGCGTGGTCACTGAGACGCGTGAGGTATTCCTCGAATCATAGTCACGCAGACCGCGTGGTATACCTCGCGTCGGGTAACACACCCGAGTGATCATCCTGGAACTCCGCACTCGCGCATGGTCACCTGGACGCGCTGAGGTATTCCTCGAATCATAGTCACACAGACCGCATGAGGTATTCCTCGCATCGAGGGTGGCAAGTCCTCGGCATCATAACAAGTCAGGGGGGTATGTGATATAATAACAGTACAACGGGCTTAACGTTTAACAACGTAAGCACAACAAGAATAACCCCCTTACACAACATCACAAGACACTAACAGACGTAGCATCATACATGTTTACTTATCAAACCATCTTACTACACTTTTCAGAAATCAATACAAGACTTTCATAAACAAATAAGTAAATCGTTCCTTTTATCTTTCTTAAGTCGTTATACCTAACTTCACATAAAGCTAGTATAACTCTTTAAGCTTTTATAACCAAGTATTACTTTTCTTTAAAAAAAACGATTCATAACTCTTTTGAAATACTTCAAGATTCTTATTATTTAAAACTCAAGTAAAAAGCCATCAGAGTAAAACCAAGTTTAGTTACCACGTATGCGTCTAAGTACTATATATATTTCAAAAGTATCATGCTCAAGAGGATAGGAAGAATCACATACCTCCTCATAAATCCACCGCCAAGTCGAATATATGCGAGTATCAACCTATAATAGTCAAATACGTCTATCAACGTCTAGACTACTCTGTAGAATATTCTAAGCAGAAGGTTCTTAATTCTACGGAAAATTGGGCAGCACTTCCCTACCCGCCAAACTACTCAAGTCTACTGTAAATACAGTCCTATGTAAGTACAGTTCAATTCTCTTCTGTTATACCCTCCTTCTATATATCTTATACTTATTTCTATACAACTACAGTATGTAATCTCCAATTACAATAGAAGGACAAGATATTTACCTCGATAAGCCCAAAATTATCCAAGATAAATGTCGATCCTGAGCAAGGTTTAGCTCCTATTCTGCACGCTCCGATAGCTCCAAGAAACCCTTAGAAGTTTCTAAACACCTTCTACTTAATACTTCAACCCACTATGAAGATTTTTCCTAGGGTTTCGTTTTGTGACCAAAGGAAATAAAGTAGTATTTCCGGGCTTTTAGTATAGAGGTAACTTAGGAAAATTACAAGGGATTTAGGCTAAGGTATTTTGGAATAGTAACTATACTTGAAGACAATTTTTCTACCCCGGGGGGGGGGACTTTTGGACGAACTACTAGGAAGGGGGGGGGGGGAGAACTTGGACGAGAACTACTAAGAGGGGGAGGGATTTTGGAGACTTGGAAAATGTTTAATGGATGAAGAAGTCTTGCACAAGAGGGGGGTATTTATAGAACCTTCAATGGACAAGATTAAAACAAATGGATGGTGAAGATTTGGATCCATGTGAAGAATGAAGTCTTCCAACCAAGTGTCCACCACAATGTTGGGACATATGTCCACCACAACATTGGGACATATGTCCCCCACAACAATGAGCCATGTGGCCTCCCACTTTCAAGAAAACCAAATCCACTACCTACTCCCACTCACCCATAGAAATATCTTCCAAGACTTGACCATTTGACTTGTCCACTAGCCCAACATTTTCGTCCAAACATGCCACCTAAGGGTGCCACATGTCTCCCTCCTATTGGTCCAAATATTTCGTCTCTCGGAAAAATCCGTAATCGGTTAAAATATTAAAAACGTAAAATTTCCTTCACAAGGTTCGGACTCTCTTCCGTTGAAAGCTCTCAATTTCATCTTAACCTAATTAGGGCTTGAATAATCGTACGTACGTCCTCGCATACATACTCTGGAAGTACGGGGTATAACAACGGGAGTAGCTCTTCAGCCGGGTATGGACATTTCCGCGTCTGATACGCTTATGACAGGGGCGAGAGCGTAAGTCGGCGAAATGGCCGAGATCAACATAAGAGGCGAAGGCGGTGTCCTTTGGTAACTTTCGAGGCGGTGCCTGCGGCGAGCTAGTTATGCGCCTCCGCCCATTGATGGTCCTCGCGATCTTGGGGCGTCCAGGGTATTCAGGAGCAGGTCAGGGCTCCAAGGGTTCAGGTTTTCGGGGGAGTAGGGGTGTTGGCCAGATGAAGCCACCCCTACCTCGGTGTGGCCAATGTGGTAACCCCCATGCGGGGGAGTGTCATGGTGTTCAGAGAGCTTGTTTTACCTGCGGCCGGCAGGGCCATTTTGTGAGGAATTGTCCGGCGGTAGCGAGATGTTAAGACTCATCGCCGAGGATCGGTGGTTGGTTCATCGCCTTCTATAGTTATGCGCCCAGCAGGTCAGGATTATGATTAGAGCGATAAAGGGAAAATGAAGCAATAGTTACAGGTATATCTTTAACCCTTTAGAGACTAATATGCATTGATAAGATGGTTCTATGTTAAGTGTTATGTGCGGGTATGTTTTGGGATATGGAAATTGTGAGCCTTAGAATTTTGATAACCGTTGAGGCCTTAGATGCAAGGCCATCTTGAGTAAAAGATTTTACGGTTGATCTTGGTCGAGGTACATAGTATACGTGGGGTATATTAGTGTGATAATTCCATGGGTTGTATGGAATGAAAGTGGGTAGTTGAGCTAAGAAGATCACTAGGCTTTCATGACATGAATAGTGAGATTTGTTCCGGACCAGGAATGAGAATTTAGTGCGATAATGGATCGGGTTGAGGACCAATCACGGGTCAACCATGGCCCGAATGGAGTGGGGTCAGTTTGTGGTGGTCCCGCTAGGTGATAGGGTCACGAGGGTGCAAGGCCTAAGTTTAGGTAACCATTGTACGAGTTCGTAGACGCGTTCGACCAGAATCGGGTCGTGAAGGCCGAGAATGGCCTTAAAGGAAATTGAAGCTAGTATAATGACCAAGTTTGGAGGTAGTAACTCCAAGGTTTTGAAAACAGAAGCAGTATTTGAAATGTGGTATGTGTACTAGGAAGAGTGCGGGTGTACGAGAAGGGTACAACGAGTAAGAAAAGAAGCGAACATGTGTTAAAAGAATGGAAGTGATCATTTTTGTGAAGTGAAGGTGCGAAGAGAGTATCCTTTAAACCATGGGTGGGAGCTAATAGTGATGTTATGCACGTTAGAGGTGATTCCTCGTTGGCTTGGATTTAAGTATTGCGCGTGTGTTATATTATGGCCATACGTGGCATAATTGGTTTTGTGAAGACTATATCGGAACATGTGTTATTGGAGACTTAGAAGGAACATTCGGGACGAATGTTTCTAAAGGGGGAAGAATGATACACCCTGTGGTTCGGAGTAGGTATGTGAGGGCGTGCGTGCGAGAATATAACATTAAGTTCAATAAAGGAAGAAAGATTTGTTTCCAAATGAAAAATATTCGAGAGCAGTGAAGGAAAAGTGTAATAATGAGAATTGGATTCCCAAAATTGGTATTTGAGACTTATGGAATTTATAAGAATTATGGATTTTATTTCCAGAATTGGTCACGTGGGCATCTGGGAAAAATTTACTGTTTGTAGGGAAACAATATTTCAAGATTTTTGGCTAATATGGAGATTTAGGAGATGAGAAAATTTTGGGCCAATAATAAAGTGACATGTGTCTCTCCCCACTTGTGTAGAAAAGGTGTATGTATATGTATATGTATTTGTACATGTATATGTTTTGGTTGAAGACTTGGTGGAGGGGGTGTGTTTCGGCCAAGGGGGGGAGGAAGATATTTGTGTAGACAAGTGGCTTGTGGGACCCACACACACTTGTCCCCAATCTCAACCACACATTTGTTTTGATCCTAGCCCTTGGTTGTCTTATAAATACACACTTAGGGTTGCAAGACTTCATCAACACTTAGAGAAATTCCAAGACTTGAAAAATTACTCCCTCCCTTCCTAGTGCTCTCGGCATTTGGCCATGTTCTTGACCAAAAGTTATCCAAATATTCTTAAACTCTTAAGTGTTCTTCCTTGATGTGTTAAGAAGGTTATTAACCAAGTGTTAGACAAGATTTCACACTCCTAGCCAAAAAGATACCCCTTGGCCGAATCTTGCAAGTTTGAAACCTAAAGTGTTCTTCACTTTTTGAAGTTGGATCTTGAAGAGGAGTTGGTTAGGATCTTCTAAGGGTTACTTGGGCGGATTGGGCGTAAGGAATAGGAGCTAAACTTGCTACGGATCGACTTTTAGTTCTTGCGTTATTTTGGGCTCTTTGAGGTAATGAACTTTGTACTCTTTGTGAAGTTGGATATTATATATGTTGGTTGTATATAAATGAGTATGTTATACATGGAAGGAGGATGGAAAAGATTTGGACCTTGTTAAGTTGCTAAAATCAAGAAATTGGCATGCTAGCCATTAAATGGTAAAACATTACCTATTACATGTTGTGATTAATAACAAAGTTATTGTCCTGAGACCAACCGGGCGTGTTGGTGCCTACACAGGCACCTGCTACTTTAACAAAACAAGTAAGGCTGAACTGAAATAACACCTCATTTTTTTAAAACAAGCGTGCGTGCAAGGGCCGACAAGGCTGCCATATATACATAAACAAAAGACAACACCGTACATGAGTCTAATCCCACGTATGAATACGGACTCAGGAGTTAAAGTGAACTATGAGGACAAGGCCGCGTGCCCAAAACTATACAAAGCACAGATGAAGGACATAAACCAAAGATAAACTCGGAATGAAGGAGCTTATCCAAAACCTGAAAGGATCCTACACTGTAGATCACCGAACTGCATTACCTAAACTGTGGCGTGACGCAGCCTCGAAGAGGTCGGTCTGAAGAATGTACCAAGTATGTGAACAATAAATCTTGTAATGAAATCATAACAGTCTAAACAAAGCGAAGACATGTATGATAGCCAACCTACGATACATAACACATAGCGGTCATATCAGTCGGGGGCCTTGAGCCTCAAAGTCATTACTCGATATAACCGTGGGTCTCGCGCCCATAATATCAATCATGCGTGGAATCCTTCCTCAGCCGGTAGTCCATGATGTAATAACACCAATAAGGATACATGAACACCAAGTCCCACCGTGTCCTCAATACCTGCGTGGTCCCGTGCCGGAATCCCACCTCGTAAAGCTGACCATGGGGTAACCTGAAACAAATCGGGGACATATATGATAATCAAAATACAACCATTGTGCCTTACTAACAATGAGAGTAAAGTAGTATCCTTCTGATATAAACTAGGAAGCTCGTGATCAGCGGGACCGTCGCGCGATATCATTTGCAATCCTATTCACAGGACTATTTCACCGCGTAAGTCGCGTGGACGCGTGAGGTGATATGCTCGCGTAGGTTTGGACCCGCGTGGGACTATTTCACCCGCATAAGCCCTGGACCGCGTGAGGTATTCTCGCGTAGGACTATTTCACCCGCATAAGCCCTTACGGACTCGCGTGAGGTATTTCGCGTAAGTTGGACGCCCGCGTGGGACTATTTCACCGCATAAGCCTATGGACTCGTGAGGTATTCGCTCGCATCGTGGGTAGCAAATCCACGGATTATGCAAATGCCACAAACCCGGGAATGACCACGGCGTGATATACGAATAGCACTGGCAATGGCTATTTCCAGCACACGTAGGCAAATCCTTAATTACAAGCCAAAGTCCTTGCAAGGCACACTTAGAATAATTCTCTTTAACAAGCCAAAGTACTTAACAAGGCACACTTAGACAAATTCTCAATTTATCAAGCCAAAGTACTAATCAAGGCATACATAGAATAATTCTCTTTTAACAAGTCAAAGTACTTATCAAGGCACACTTTAGACAAATTCTCAATTTATCAAGCGAAGTACTAATCGAGGCATACATAGAATAATTCTCTTTTAACAGTCAAAGTACTTATCAAGGCACACTTTAGACAAATTCTCAATTTATCAAGCCAAAGTACTAATCAAGGCATACATAGAATAATTCTCTTTTAACAAGTCAAGTACTTATCAAGGCACACTTTTAGACAAATTCTCAATTTATCAAGCCAAAAGTACTAATCAAGGCATATATAGAATAATTCTCTTTTAACAAGTCAAAGTACTTATCAAGGCACCTTTTAGACAAATTCTCTCGATTTATCAAGCCAGAAGTACTAATCAAGGCATACATAGAATAATTCTCTTTTAACAAGTCAAAGTACTTATCAAGGCAATACTTTTAGACAAATTCTCAATTTATCAAGCCAAAGTACTACATCGCATATTCTTTTATAAAGACTCCTTTCTATGTAAAGCCCCAAGATACTAACACCCGTAGTATCAAGCGTGTCTATTTTTCAAAGTAAGTTACTACACTTTTAGAAAACTCATTTCAAAGCTTGAAATCAAGTAACTCCAAATTTTCACAATCTAGGCAACTTATGCTGATTTAATCAAAATAGACAACTTTCTAAACCTTCCATAAAGCTGTTATAACTAACTTCCGTAGTAAAGCGGTTATAACCCTTTATGGTTTCAGGCGTATCCATTCCTTCAATAACCAAGAGACTTATACTATTAAAACCAAGTATCACATACTTACAAATCAAGTTCTTAACTTTCAAATACTTCAAGTCTCTAATGGTTAGAAAACAAGTTTTCTTACCTTTTTAAAACCTCAAAGTAACTTCACCCTTAACGCAAGTTACTTCTCTTAAATCATGTCATTTCTCCTCTTTTAAATCAAAATAAGTAAATCACTCTTTTGACTCTAAAGTCATTATAATGACCTTTAGGTTATAGAGGCCTTCCTAAGGCATCAGCCAAAAGATTTGGAAACCACTTCCTTTTCAAGTCTCTCATGTACTTTAAGAAAAATACCTTCACTTTAAGAATCCAAACTTCCTAAAAATGGATTATACTACTTACAATTTAAACATCAAAGTACACTCAGTACATAGAACAAATTCTATTTTAGGCAATCCAAATACAAGCAAAGGAATGGATCATTCTGGCCGAGAGTAGAACTTACTTTCTTTATTCTAAGGAATCACTAGAAGAGGAGATAGTTCACATACCTTACTGGCTAATATCCACAAATTAAGCCGAATACGCCATGCGTGGAAGTGTCAACCTATAATGGTCACAACAAGACTATCAACTTCTAGTCTGCAATTACAAATTAATCAATACTAAAATATACGGTCTCTAATTCTCACGGAAAATCGATGACACCTCCTTTGTTTCTACTTACTTTGCGCACCTTTTCAAGCGCCGAATGCAATAACCAACAAGCCACATTTAACGTTCAACCAACATCCAAACAAAGCCGGATTACTGCGCTCTTACTATCGTGTAAAATTCAGCGCGCAATTAAATGTGAAATAGTTCAGCAATACTTCACTAGTCATTCGATACCAACCAATGACTCAACACAAGTCCTTTCCAATTCTTTTCCAATTTCAAGTTCTTAGGTCAACATATTACTTAGTCATAAACAACTTCAAATAACTAAAATTTCCTTAACATTCAACGCACGGCGACTTAAACTAATAATCACTTGAATTCCAATCTAAGCCTAAACATGCTAGTTTTCTTTGGATTAGGGTTCCAATAAGCCCGTATAAACATATCAAACTTCATACTATCTAACACATGCTTTTTATACTTGCTAAATTCATGCTTTACTGAATAATAAGTAAGTCTTTCCAACTACTAAAGCGATAAAAATTTATACTCTTTCCAAGCCCTTAAAATTTCCAAGATCCAAGAGTCGCCTTAGAAATTCTCCTTAGCTCCTTTCCTTAAGTTCCAATCCGCTCACGAAGCACTCATTTAGAGGCCTATGAAGAACCATCTTCAAGTTCCAACTTCAAGTTGAAGAACTCCCATAGTTTCCGCCTATGCGCTGAACGTGAAAATCACGTTTTCAGAAATCTTTCTATTGAGATATCCATACAATACCCTAAGGGACATTGGGTTCAAAGTCTTTTGTACTAATGGATCAAAACTACAAATTTTGGGCCATGTTGAGCTTAGCCAAAACCCAGAGCTTCCCCTCATGGCACTAAGTGTTCTAATTTTTCTAGAAAGTGTAAATGAGCTAGTCTTGCACACACTAGTAGTAACCTTATAAAACCACGATGGGGGCTTAGACTTAAACAAATGTGAGGTTAGGGATGAGGTTTCACTTGAATCAAGCCTAGGTGGACAATGATTGACTTATCGACAATATCAAGCTTAGAGAGACTTATCGTCTA
>JAQGDG010000311.1:0-193850 GCA_029844215.1 Przewalskia tangutica | reverse complement strand
CGACCTCTCCGGTACTTTAGGCGCGCGACCCTATCTGGCGCGCTGAGCACGTCGGCACGCTGCACAGGCAGCATTTACGCCCGGCGCGCGCTGGGCTACAGCTAACTCATCTTAACTACCTTTCCGGCCATACTATCGGCCGAGCGGTTGGTTGCGTTGGAATCGGGACTTCAGCGAACTCACGTCTAGGCCTTTAAAATGCTTAGTAACTCTCGAGAGAATCGGTCATAACCCTCGCCAAAGTTGACTAAAACCGTCGAAGAACGACCAGTCGACTGTCGCCCGGAAATTTTAAGTCTTACGTACTTTACCGTGCGTTTCATTCGCGTAGAATTCGGAGCTTCGGGTATAACATTCTCCCCGCCAGAAACGTTAGCGTCCGAATGTTCGCTACATAAACTTACTCGAATCTGTCAACATCGACATAGACCCTCTTAGCTGATAATTCATTAAGCCAATAAAGAAGCTCATGAGCCTGGCTATCTGAAGCGTAAATGCTAAATCAAAACTAACAAGCGGGAAAGTAGAGTACACGGGTATAGGGAATAAGTGAGGATACTTAACTTCATCGTGTCATCTCTGCTTGCACCGCGTCATTTCCTCACTGTTTTAAGTTCGCCATAGGACGCCAGCGGCTTGACGCGTCTTTCGTCGAAATTAGTCTAACGGCGATCGATGTCGGTATGGGACTGCCATAAATACGATAACTCTGTTACTTGGACATCTGAACCGGCAAGGTGCGCTCTAGATGGATCTCCGATACATTTATGGCGTAACATGGACACGTATGAAAAGCTGGATGCCTGCCGCCTCCAATCGGACGGAAGATCTGCTTTCGCCGTGGCAACGCACTTGCTGCCTGCGGACAATCACGATGCGGCCCATTGATGTACCTTGGGCTAAGCCCGCTTTCTTTCCAAATCTCGTGCGCCGCCGTAGGCGTACGCTGAGGAAAACCCGGTGTCAATACATCTCAAATTCCAAGTGTCGTAGCCAGATGATCTGCATCACGACTTTTACGCGGGCTACTGTTTAGAAGTGCGGCCAATAGCTCGCGGATAAAGGCAAAAAGCTTATATTGTCTGTTGGACTAAGTGCAGTGACTATGACTTCTCCATTCTCGGCGAACCCGACCTATCGGTGACTGCCTTCCTCGTATAAGGCCTCGTAAGGCGCCGTCTGAATCTTTGGAATGGTATTTATTGTTATAAGCAAATACGCGAGAGGTAAATGATCCTAAGAGGCTACCCGCGAAATCGATAACCTGAGCTTATGACATATCACCAAATTAATGCAGATGAGTGCGTAGCTCGGCTTTGTCCGTCGTCACGAGGGTGGCTTAACCATCTTGCGTTCACTCCGCTGTGTCCTAATCCATGACGAAGGACCTCAGAAAAGTTGGCCCAGGAAGCGGGATCCTCTATCGATATAATGAATCGACAGGGACTCGCGTCTCTTGATCTCATAATCTCTCTAATATATATCGGGCGTAGTCACTCGGTGAAAGCTTGTCGTTCGGCCCAGGAAGAAAATGGGTACGTTGGTGCTTTGTCGACCGATCGCCCAAATGGAATCATCTTCACTGCGAGTGGTAGGTAGCCACGTAATAAAATCCATATTTATCACCTCGGCTTCCAGTCGGAATATCGATAGCTGCCAGCGACCCTCGAACCGGTGCTCAACGCCAACACTGGCAGCGGTCAGGGCCGCTGTGCCACGAACTGCATGGCGATCCTATTTTAGGCCCGTCCCGGCTGATACCGCGTCACGAGGTCATGAGTACGTCTTGAAGTCGACCCGGATGAATGAATAACGACGCTTTGTGTGCCCTCACACGAGAATCTGGCGGCGAAGTCGTCATCCGCATCCCGGGGAACACCTGTGACGGCCACCGAATCTTAGCACCCCGAAATCCGGTATTTCGCCGAATAGACTCTTACTCAGCCACGGAGAGGTTGCGTCTCGATGCTGAAGTACCGTCGGATCCTCATGCTGTGCGCCTCGCACCTCGCCGATGATAGAAGGCTTCGGCGGCTTTCTTTCGAACCAGAATTCCCTACATTGCTCAGAATCGACAAAGCGAACCCGAGCTGCGCTGGCGATGTAACTCTCGGACCGTATCCTCTTATGTACGGTTGAGCGTCAGACGGACTACCCATCGATCTGCGACTAAGGGCATACGCCACCACGGTGGCCCTCGCAGGTGGTATAGAATATCCGGCATCGTAATCGCTTAGTAGCTCGAACCCGTGCTTTTATCGCCATGAGTTGGCTCCTGCGGTGAAGATATCTGGAGACTCTTGTGATGCGTGTAAATGTCCGCATGAACTCCGTATAAATAATGTCTCCAGAATCTTTCAAGGCATGAATCACTACTGCGCCGACTCGAGTCATGTGTGGGATAGTTCTTCTCATGTTTCTAAAATTTGCTTCGGGATCGTAGGCTATAACGCTTGCCGTCTTTGCGTCGCGGCATGGCCAAACGCACGGCGGCGTCATGATAAACCCACGTATCCTAAGCCTACGGAAGAGTAGAGCGGGCGGTTGTCAACTTCTCCTTTAGCCAGAAAACTTTCCTAGTATCCGTCCACCGGAACATATGCCTTACGAGTCGGCTTAGTCAAAATCTTTGAAATAAAAACAAACTTCTCCTGAGACCTCAGATAATAACTGCGAGGCCCCAGGCTGCGCACCTCACATGGGTGTAGTGGAGTCTAGGCCAAGTCTTGGAGCTAACTTCAATCTTTCTTTATCAGCTTAGAATACCAGTCGGCCCCAGATGCGTGCCACTAAGAAAGCCTGGCCTTGACGAACTGCTGCGAGAGGCATCTGTTGCGGTCTCGGAGGACTCGATACCGTCCTCGAATGATCTGTATGCTCCGCTCGTGCGTGAATACACAAGATATAAATCTTATAAACGAACATATCGAGGAATGGCACGAACAGACACTTATTCATCAAATCCTTGAATCTTTCTTTGGGGCGTTGGTGACCGAAAGACGTCACCGAACTTTCTTGGTGCCCATACAGGGTCTGAATGCGATCTTTGGGATATCTACCTCTCTGCTTTCGTACTGATGATAACGGACCGTAGGTCTATCTTGAAAAACACTTTGCACCTGCCTGGTGGTCAAACAAATCGTCAATCACGGGAGGATATCTATTCTTGATAGTTACCTTGTTAATTTGCAATGTCAATCTGCTTGTCGCGGCGTCGTCCTTCTTCTTTACAAATAACACTGGTGCTCCCCCAAGGAGAAACACTTGGCCTAATAAAGCACTTTCTCAGCCAAATCTTTGTTTGGTCCTTGACTCGCCTCATGGCTTCACGGCGGGTGCGTCTGTATGGCGGAATAGATATCGGCGAGTATGCGGCGTAATCGTCTGAAACTTCGATCTCCTTCGCGGGAGGATGCGGAAGCTACCAAATGCAGGAATCGTCGGAAACTCTAACGGCCGGGCGGCGGAAGGTGCGGTACCTCGACCTCGATGTCGAATACGAACCGTATGGTAGATATACCGCTTCGCACGTCTTACCAACGCGGGGTGAAATAAACTTACCACCGGCGATGCGATATTCAGCTGCTCGACCGATGCAGGCTATTTAGAACGTGGCTAGAACAGAACTAATCTCTCCTACAGTCCACGTTGGCATAGCAGGATGCTAGCCAATCCATACCAATAATCACATCAAAGTCTGTCATATCGACTCTGTCGAGTCGGCTTTCAAGTCGCCAGTATCTATAGTCATGGGGACAAGCCTTATACACTCATTTCGGCTACGAATCACCTGGCGTAGCCTCAAAAGGTCTTATGGACTCGGGCTCACATCCCACTATTCTACTTGGCAATATGAGGAGATATGTAGGACAAGGTAGAACTGGATCTATCAAGCATATCTGTCGTGAAACCAATAATGTACTGTAATGGCGACATGCAGCGGCGCCTCGCAGTCTGTCGGCATTGGACGCCATAGATGCGGTTACGAGGACCCGCTAGGCTAGAACCCCTACCACGACCTACTGCCATGGCTGGCGGCTATGCGTACCTGGTACCACGCCTCGGCGTCTAACCATCGAAGATGAAGATCCGACAGACCCGTCCGGTGAGGCAGTAATGCTCAGCGCCGCTGGAGCGGACAATCGCTCTTGAGATGGCCCTGCTGTCACAAATGAGTAACATGATCTCGAACCCATGCGGCACTTCGCCGGATGAGACCTGCCGCGTCGAAGCGTAGAGGTAGGTGGTCTCGATTAGTCTTGTGCCGCCTCGCGAAAACGGCGTCACGGAGCCACACGACACGCTCTGAATAACCTGGCGATCGGACCTCTGCCCGAAAGCGTGAAGGAGCACTCTGGTGGTGGAAGGTGGACTAGTCTGCGAAATTTGCCGCAGCGCCAGCCTCTTTGCTAACGGGCGATGTCACGGCCTGCTTGCGGCTTGGCGAAATCTGGAGGCGATCCTGCGCTTCTCGTCCTCGATCCGCGTGCGTATGCTGCGTCACGGCAATATCCATCACGGGTGAAGTGCCGCTCCTAAATAGCGGTAATCATGTGGCGGTCCTGGCCCGTGCGTGTCTATGAACCACATGCGCCGTATCATTTCTGCAATGGTGTGTGCGTATCGGCGAGTCAAACTCAGTGTGCTCCACGATAGTCCTCCGTCACCGAGGTCAAGAACCTATCTCGCGGGCTCTCACCACCTCGGGAGGCAAGAGTGGTCTAAGGCGCCTCTGTGAACTCCTGCACGTCAATTGGAAGCGTCGTCACCTGACAATGATACCACGTGGCTGAGCAGTTCAACGCTGATATCGGCGTAACGGTAGAAAGCTAGTGTAACGGACTTCGATGTCGATGCCTAAGAACTGCATGGTCCATTTGTATGTGTCGGACAAACTCCTGCGGATCCTCGTGAATCTCGAACCATAGAACTTCGGGTGGGTAATGACCGGGAAATCGAATCAAGTGGCTATCATCGACTCTGGGTTAGTGCTTTGCTCTGTCGTGGCCACCATAGCTATCTTTGATCGATAACCGAATCATTCCCGTAATCGTACTCGAGTGGCCCACATTTGTGGAGGTGGAGCTCGTCTGCGTGATCTCGATGGCGCGTCCGGCGCCTCGAACTCTGAAGAAATTTGGCGGCAATGGAACTTCGCCGCCTAACGTCGTCTCTGGTAAGGATTGGGCTGTGCCCTCGTGATTCTCCAGCGTCCCACTGCGGCACCCTCAATTTTGCCTTGCCATACGGGCGCGGTTGCCTGCGTGAAGGCATAAGCGATACATAAAGGAAAAGCATCGGGGAGATTGACTATAACTTTCGGCTCTGACACACGATCTTAGAGTGAAAGAATGGAAACGATCCTAAATATCCTGCTGACCTCGATTATAGATGTGGTGCCACGACAAGATAATCGAGACTCTAGACGCGATGCGTGGACACTTCAGAGGACTAGCGCTCGATACCACTTTTGTCACGACCAGGCCGGAAGCGCGACTAGTACCTCTTGGGGTGCCTGTCGGGTATATGTCGAGAATAGCGTGAACATAACCTGACACGTAACCGTAAAGGGTAAAACATAGCGGCGGCCGATGAAGTTTGCCTTAATAAACATACTTAAACAAAGTATTTATAATCCTGGATTCTTATAGCCCGAAATATATAGGTGGCCCACAGACTGCAAAGATAGCAGTTGTGGCGGGACGGGGCCGTAAGTACCCTGGATGTACAAAATACCTATAGCGTCGAGATCCATACCGATAAATAAGGCACCGGAGGAATGGAGCTTACGACAGGAATAGTGATCCACAAAGCGAGGACCCTCGATCTTACCACCTGCTTGGCGTGACGCGGCCCAGGAAAGGAATTCGATCTGATATGTACCAAATATGTAAAGGTGGGAAAATCGTAATATGATATCTCGTAAGTCTAAAAGCAAAAGTTGAGTCATGGAAGACGATAATGCAATACTTTGCCCTTACAACAATGAGAGTGACAAGTATATATCATATATAATCTGCGTAAAATAGGAGGCTCGTGATCGAAAGCGGTACCTGGCGTAGTATCAAAAAGAAACCATCCTACTCGCGGGACTATTTCACCGCGTGGGTCTGTGGACCAGCGTGAGATACTCTCGCGTCGAATTTGTACTGCTAGGCGTGGGACTATTTCACCGCGTAAGCCCGTAAGGACTCGCGTGAGGTATTCGCCGCGTCGTGGGTAGCAAATCCATGAGCAGTGGTATAGCGATCTTGGGGACTTTCCCGGATATACTCTTACCAGAAGCGGATGGTATAACGATCTTGAACATGCCTACCGGATATACTCTTACCTTTGGGCGGATGGTATAGCGATCTTGGGGCTTGCCCGCCGGATATACTCTCTTATCTTTGGTGCGGATGGTATAGCGATCTTGGATCACACCTCGGATATACTCTTTGTGCACAGCGGATGGTATGGCGATCTTGGGGTGGCCGCCGGACATCTCTTTCTTGAAGGAGGTGGTATGGCGATCTTGGGGCTTGCCACTTGAGCGTACTCTTACCCATCTCAAGCTATTATCGTATCATAATAATAATAAGTTAAGAGAACTTATAACTTCTTTAGTCTTGTTCACATACTCTCTCATTTTAGTTTACTTAAGGCGCTTAACCATATCTTTAATAAAAAGAACAAGAGTTTAACTTGAGTACTACATCTTGACTCTTTCAAAAGTGACTCTTTCTTATCATGTAAAGCCTTTGGGCAATTGATGCCTTTAAATCGATTTGCCTCTTCATTATAATTATCTTACTTAGAGTAAATCCATACCATTAACCTTTTATGAAGCTAATAGACCAAACACGTAAAGTTGTTATATTAACTCTATACTTTAGTAAAATCATACTTTTCCTTAACGAGGGACTTATCGTTCTTAAAGCGAAAAGTCATTTATACTCAAAGCAGTGGAACACGAATCTTGTCGTCTGGTACTACATAGTTTAAATCTCGTCTTTCGAGAGATAGGAAAGCCGCGTACCTCTTTGGTGATCCAACACCAAGTCGAACTCATGAGTAATATTTCACCTATAATAGTCGCGATACGTTTATTAACCTCACAATCTTAATGTAGAACAATCGAGTTCAAAGTCATTTAAATTACAGAAAAATCGGGCGGCGTTCCTTTGTTTCTACTCGACACCTTACTACCGAGGCAAATTATCATCAAAACACACCACATTTTAGGCCGATCAATCCAGCCAATTCAAAGTTTCACACCCAAAAATTACGCCTCGTAAGTTTCTGACAAATCCTTAACAATTCTAAGGTAGTTTTAGGCTACAATGAGCTCATTTGTTCTTAACCCGTTCTTATCGAACCACGTTTACTTGCATGCAGACTACAAGTGCATTATTTTACTACCCACAGATCTTGCTTTCCTAGCGTACGACACTAGAACTAAGTTTAAAGGAAGAAATGTTACCTTAAAGTTTTAGCCAAAACTTATTCCAAATATTGCTAGCTTAGCGCCAGAACACATGACAATGCCAACCAAGGCTCTGAAACCAGCTTTTCTTGTTCTTAACTTTGATTTTCTAAGGGTTTTTAGAGAAGGGGAGCGATTTGAAGAGAGAGAGAGAGAAGATGAAAGATAGACAATGACCAGTCTTGGTCATATATTACATCTGTGAGAAAATCAGATGGGGGAATGACATCGCACTCGTAGTCTCTTTTAAAACAAAAATCAGATTTTCTAAGTTTTCGCCCAAATTCCGCCTCGGCGCGCGGCCCGCCGCCCGCCGTAGCCCAGGCTCCGCGAGCTGCGAACTTTAGCGGCCACAACATCTGTGGCCTAACGCTGCGCTGCGACCTCTCGATGCACTTTGGCGCGCGACACTGCATCTGGCCGCCCGCAGCCGCGCTTTGCACAGGCGCATTTACGCGGCTTGCGGCGCTGAACTTGGCCAACTCGTAACTTTCAGGCGTATCGGCGAGCGGTTGGTTCGCGTTGGAATCAATTTCAACGAACTCGTCCTAGGCCTTTAAAATACTTAGTAACTCTCAACGAATCGGGTCATAACCCTCGCCAAAGTTGACTAAAACCGTCGGAACGACCGTCGGCACGTCGCCCGGAAATTTTAAGTCTTACGTACTTTAAATGCGTTTCCCGTCACGGTAGGGTCAGAACTACGGTATAACAATGGGGATAGGAGCACGAGTCCATAGACCGCTTCGAGGTAGCTACGCGGTGGGTGATTCGGTGGTAGCTCGGCGGGTATATAGGGCTTGTCGGTGACCGTATCTGATCGTCGGACCACTGGAAGCTTGATAGAGTTGGATATGGTGATTCGGCGTGATCATGGGTATGGATTGGCTAGCTTCTCACTCGCCAATGTAGGCTGAGAGAGAGAGTAGTGCGGTTCCAGTTTCTGAGGCCCGGTTGTTGAGTGGGAGGAAACATTTGTATCAGAGGGTAGGTTTATTTCCTACCTGAAATTTAGGAAGATGAGGCGAGAAGGGTATATCTACCATCCGTTGGTGTTTAATCTGAGGCTGCAGTGCAGTTACGATCGATTCGGTAGTGAGAGAGTTCCCAGATGTGTTTCAGGCGACCTCCGGGTATCCTCACGAGAGGAGATTGAGTTTGTATAGATGTGTTGCGGACACTGGCTATTCCATTCGCCATATAGAATGGCACTGCCGAGTTGAGAGAGTTGAAGGACCCGGTGCGAGATTTCTTTGGAGAAGGGCCATCGAGTCTAGTGTTTCTCAGAAGTCTTGGCGGTATTGTTCGTGAAGAAGAAGGGCGGGGCAGCTGCGCGTGTGTTGATTCTGAGCGGTGAACAAGGTGACCATTAAACGAATACCCGCTTTCGGGATTGATGATTTGTTCGACCAATTGCTGGCGCGAGATGTTTCTCAAGATTGATCTGCGATCGGGCTATCATCAGTGCGAGTCGGAGGCGGATGTCCTGGTGCATTCGGACGATGCGGCGGGCATTATGAAGTTAGTCGTATGCTTCCGGGTTGACCAATGCTCGGCGGTATTCATGGATTTGATGAACGAGTGTTCAAACCATTTTGGACACGTTTGTGATAGTGTTCATTGATGATATCTTGGTTTATTCTCACTCAGGCGGAGTGCAGGCGTTTGAGGCTGTCTTGTGATTCTCGGGACAGCGATTATCGCCAAGTTTTCCAAATGTGAGTTTTGGTTAACCGGTGGCTTTTCTTGAGCATATTGTAGGTGATGGTATTCGGTGGATCGGCGAAGATCGTCGATCGAGTTGGCCTAGACTCTTACTCAGCGAGTTAGCGATTTACGGGCCTTGCGGTTGTGTCGGCGGTTCGTAGAAGTTTGCTTCTATCTACGCACCGTTGACTAGTGACTCGGAAAGCGACGAGTTCGATGGTGATGCTTGTGGCGGGGTTTCGATTCTTGAAGGAGAGGCGGCGACGCCCCGTTCTTACTCTTCGGAGGGTCGAGCCGGTTATGTTGTGTATTGTGATCGTCGGGCGTCGGGCTCGGATGTGTGTTGATCACGGTGGGTAAGGTTATAAGCGTATGCGTCAAGCTTAAAGCATGAGAGGAACTACCCGCTTGTGATTTGGAGTTAGCGGCGGTGATTCACGCCTTGAAGATCTGGAAGCCTATTTGTTGTATGGGGTTCGTATGGATATTTGCTCTGGACGCGAGAGCCTCGGTATATCTTGACCGAGAGAAGTGAACTTACAGCGAAGGCGGTGGTTAGAGTTTTAAGGATTATAGCGTTGATATCTGTACCACGAGGAAGGCGAATGTTGTGCGGATGCCTTAAGTCGTAGGTCGATGGGTAGCCTATCAGATGTGCAGCCAGAGAGGAGGGGCATGGTTCGCGATTTGCATCAGTTAGCGAGCCTTGGTGTCCGTTTGTTTGATTACGATAGCTTGATGGGGTTAGTCAGAGGTTGCCGTCTTCCATCGTCGAGGTGAAGAACAACGGTTTGAGATCGATTTTGGCAGTGCGTGTCGGCTCTTGGGAGGAAGGGTCGCTTTGAGGTAGCATCGATGGGGTGCTAAGGTTTGAGGCGAGGTTGTGTGTTCCGGATGTTTGAGGACTTGGCGAGTTCTTGGGAAGCACCGGTAGCGCGCGTTACTCTATCCGTCGAGTGCGACCAAGATGTACCACGACGCTTAGATACGTGTATTGGTGGGATGGCTTGAAGAGGACATTGCGAGTTCGTAGCTCGGTGCGTGTTATCGGCGGTGAAGATAGAGCACGGCCGGTGGTTTGTTGCGGGCGATAGAGATCCCGACACGGAAGTGGGAGGTGATCAGCATGGACTTTATCGGCGGGATTACCTCGCTTTCGGAGGAGCATGATTCTATATGGGTTATCGTCGGCGGGTGGCGAAATCAGCCCACTTTCTTCCGTCGGGGCGACTTTTGGTGAGGATTATGCGGACTTTACATCAGAGATCGTCGGTGCGTGGAGTCTATTTCTATCATATCGGCCAGAGCCGGTTCTGGCTAAGCTTTGGAGGTCTTTCGAAAAGGTTTAGGAGCAGCGGTGAGCACAGTCTTTGCATTCCATCCACAGGAGCGAGCGGACGGTGGCGCCTTATCGGACTCTTGAGGATATCTGCGAGCTTTGTGTTATTGACCGAGTATTGGGAGGATCATTTGCCTCTAGTTGAGTTTGCGTATAATAATAGCTACGCTCGGTATTGAGATGGCGCCTTATGAGGCCTTGTATGGGAGGAAGTGCGGATCGCCCGATAGGATGGTTTGATGTAGGCGAGTGCGATTAGTAGGATCGGTTGGTGCGTCACGATGGATAAGGTGAAACTTATCCGGGAAGCGATTCTTGGCGGCTCGAGTCGGGAAGTCATATACGAGATCATCGTCGTCGTCGGCATGGAGTTGAGTTGATGATTGGGTTTTCTGAAAGTGTCGCCCATGAAGGGTGTGATGAGTCGGGAAAGAAAGGCTTCGGCCCAGTACATTGGGCGTGTCAGTTGTCGCGAGGTAGGCATGGTTGCTATGAGTTGGATCTGTCCGTCTGGAAGCGATGCGTCCGGTTTTCACGTTTCTATCTTTGAGGAGGTGTAGGATCCATCCAGGTGCATCCGATTGGCGATGTCGGTGTGGGGTTGCTCGTATGAGAGATTCCGTGGCGATAATCGATCGTCGGAGTTAAGCGTCTGCGGACGGGCGTGGCAGTCAAAGTCTTGTGGCGAACGAGCTCGGGGAGGAGATGATGTGGGGCGAGGAGGACATAAGGCGAAGTATCTCGCTATTCCCCACACCTCCGGGTAATTCACTTTCCTACTTGTAAATTTTCATTATCATATATGCCTAAGTGTTGTTTTGTGGCCGTTTGTGGCATTTGCAAGCTGTTTAAGTTATGAAGAACCTTATCGTTATCTGTCTTGGGAAGGAACATTCGGACGAATGTTTCTAAGGAGGAGAATGTTATGCCGTATTTCGGTATATGCGTGAGGGCATACGTCTGAAACTTTAGCCTTAGTTAGGCATTATGGGCGAAAAAGTTTGTGCCTGACTAACAAAAGAATCGTTTTTGGCGAAGCGTTTTACTAAACTTCGCGTAGGGTAAATTACGGCTATGTCATTTCTAATTTTTGCGGATTTTTAGAGGCGAAACATTTTGGACCAGCGAGAGGCGACACTTGTCACCCTCTAATTGGTGGGCGTATTGAGGCGGTAATAGGGCCAGATTGGGGCTTGTTTTGTCGAGGAGTTGGTAGGATATTTTTGTGTAGTAGATGGATAAGGACACTTGCCCAAATCTTGACCTTACAGCACTGCCACTTGGCCGTCTTGGCCATTGGTTGGCTATAAATACCCTTAAGATGAAGAGTTCTTCGTCCATAAATCAATTCTCAGTCTTGAAATTCCTCACTCTCTTGTTGTGTTTTTGTCGACACCCTCTCACTCTAGCCTAGTGGCTTTGGTAGAAACTTTCCCCACTTCGTGAGTCTGGCGAAACCTACCCACTTCGTGGTAGAAAAGTTGTCTTCAGAGTAGTTACTATTCTAAAATACCTAGCCCAAATCTCGTATAGTACTTAGTAGAAGTTGTGAAGAACTTCAGGGTTTCGATGGAGATATCGGAGCGTGCGATTAGGAGCTAAACCTCACTCGGGATCGACTTTTAACTTGGATAATTTTGGGCTTATCGAGGTAAATAATCTTATCCTTCTTTTGTAATTAGAGAATACATCTTTGTGAAGTATAGGAATAAGTATAAAATACTTAGAAGGATATTCTGAGCAGAATTGAATTGTTATCACGATAGAGGGTATAAAGAAGAATAATTGAACTATACTTAGAATTTGTTTTCTGATGAACTTGAGTAGCTCGGCGGTAGGGAAGTCTTGCCCAATTTTAGTAGAATAGAGAACCTCTACTTGCTGTTTCTGAGAATAGTCTAGGCGTTGATAGGCGTATTTGACTATTATAAATGATTCTCTGCGCGACATATTCGACTTGGCGGTGGATTTCGAGGAAGGTATGTGATTCTTCTATACTCTTGAGCATGATATTTTAAATATATATATAGTGCGGTAGGCGTCGTGTGTTAAGCGAATAATAACTACGGCAATGTCTTTTGACTTAAGCTGAATAATACTACGGCGATGTCTTGTGACTTAAGCTGAATAATAAGGATCTTGAAGCATTTCAAAGAATCTTGAATCATTTTTAAGAGAGAAATGTTTGGTTTTTAACAAAAGCTTAAGAGTTATACTAGCTTTATGGGAAGTTAGGTATATGACTAAGAAAGATAAAGGCATTTACTTATTTGTTTATAAAAACCTTGTATTGATTTACGTAAGGTGTAATAAGATTGTTGAAAAGTAGACATAATATGATGCTATGTGTGTTAGTGTCTTGTAACGTTTGTATAAGAGAGTATTCTTGTTGTGCTTATGTTGTTTAACGATAATTTGTTATGTTAGTATAATATCACTCGCTCTTGACATCACAGGGGTTAAGCGCCTCCGTGCGGGTAGACTCGGTGATGCAGGACCGTGATTAGAGAATACCTGCATGCGGGTCGAGGGACCTATGCGGGCTCACGAGAGTTCGAGTTAGTGTGCGGGGTTATACCTCATGCGATGCATGTGGCGTGCGGACTACGAGTCGGGGCGATGCAGGAGTAGCTACGCCGATGCGGGGTTATACCTGCATGCGGGCCTATGTGAGTGGCCTATGCGGACTACGGGAGTCGAGATTAGGCTTGCGTAATGATCTTATGGGCGATTGGCCTGCTTGATCATTCGCGACCTAGAAAGACACATTCTGATTACTATTGTTGCTCGTGTTTATGATGTGGCACTATATGCGATTCATTAGTTGTTTCGTGCATATTTGTAATTTGGTTTTAAAATGATATGATTTCATTTAAGTATTTCTGATTTCACATACTTAGTACTGTTGTCTTGACCTCGCTTGAAGTGCGTTCATGCCGCGGTAAGAACAGCGGATGCTAGATCCCGTCCATAGGATCTTTGCTTTGGTGTCGGGAGCTCCGTCTTATAGGAGGCTCTACTTTTGGTATGATCTCCTTGTTGTTGTATATAGTTATGTACATTCGGGGTATGGTGGGCCTGTCCGCCATAGTTGTTTATCTTCTTAGAATCTGTAGTCTATTGTACATTTGGGATGTAGCAAAACTATGTTTATATATATATCTTAGAAGAGCGACATTTTCTCGCGTAAAAGCGTGTCTCATTTACAAGCTGTTTCATGTCTTGTTTTTATATTCGTGATTACTACGATGTATGACTACTTGGGTGCGGGTAAGGCACGATCCCCCGGAGCGGGTCGTGGCGAGACCGCGTAAGTATTCCTCGCATAGGTTGTACCGCGCGTGGGACTATTTCACGCGTAAGCCATAAGGACTCGCGTGAGGTATTCCTCGCGTCGTGGGTAACAAATCCGCGAGCAGGTGGTATAACGATCTTGGGGACTTACCCGCCGGATATACTCTTACCGAAGCGGATGGTATAGCGATCTTGGAGACTTTCCGCCGGATATACTCTTTGCTGAAGCAGCGGTATAACGATCTTGGGGCTTGCCGCCGGATATCTCTTACCTTTGAAGAATGTGGTATGGCGATCTTAGGGCTTGCCCGCCGGACATACTCTTACCACGGAGAAGGTGGTATAACGATCTTGGGGCTTGCCGCCGGATATACTCTTACCTAGCTCAATGTCATCGTATCATAATCGTAAATAAGTTAAGAAAACATAACTTCTTAGTAGTCTTGTTTATATACCCTCTCATTTTAGTTTACTTAAGGCCTTAATCATATCTTTAATAAAGGAAGCAGGAATTTAACGAAGTACTATATCTTGAATTCTTTTAAAAGTGATTTTTCTTTATCATAAAACCCTTAGGCAATTGATGCCTTAAAACGATTGCCTCTTCGTATACTTATCTTACTTTAGAGTAAATCTCTTCTCATTAACCTTTTATGAAGCTAATAAATCAACTTCCCGTAAAGTTGTTATATTAACTCTACACTTTAGTAAAATCATACTTTTCCATTAACGAGAGACTTACACGTTCTTAAAGCGAAACAAGTCATTATATACTTAAAGCAGTAAGAATACCAAATCTTGTCGTCTTAGTACTCGTAGTTTCATCTATTCATGCTCGAGAGATAGGAAAGTTTCACGTACCTTGTTGATCGATCCGACTTGCTAAGTCGAACTACATGAAGTAATATGTCGACCTAAAATAACCGTGATCGTTTATTAACCTCTAATTTCAATGTAGAATAATCTAAACTCAAGCCACTAAATTCTATGGAAAATTGGGCGGCATTTCCTTTGTTTACATATTTTGCCACCTTTCACAAGCCGAATTTATCATCAAGCATACGTTTAAGGCTCGACAATCCAACATTTCAAAGGGGATTACAACAAACTTGGGTGTGTAAAATTCTGCCCATTAGGTACAACAATTCACTTAACAATTCTAAGGTAGTTTTAGTCTACAGCATGCTCATAATATCTTCTTAACCAATTCCTTCACATTGAACCATAGTTCTTACATGCATGAGTCTAATAGCATTATTTACTACCATGAGTTCTTCATGTAACATGCGACACTATAAGCTAATTCTAAAGGAAGAAATGTTACCTTAAAGCTTTAGCCAAATTTTTCCAACCACTTGCTAGCTTATTTTCAAGAACACCACCACAACAACCTTGAAAGCTAGCCATGAGCTTCCTCTTTCCTTTACTTTTGATTTTCTTTAGGCTTGAATTTCTCTTGGAATTTTAGAGAGAAGTGGGAGCTTAAGCTTTAGAGAGAGAAATTGGAAGATGACCAAGTCTTCAAGACTTGGTCAATATATTACATCTGAAAATCAGATGGGGACAACATGCATCGCCTCGAGTCTTTAAAGAAAATCGACTTTTAAGTTTTAGCCCAAAATCCCGCCTCGGCGCGTACTGAAACCCCATGACCTCTGAACTTTCGGCCTGCGACCTGCTATCGGCGCGCGGCTGCAGCTTCAGCGACCCCTCGGTACTTTGTGCCGCGTCGCCATCGCGCGACGCCGCTGCTTTGTCGGAACATATTTACGTCATTTGCGCCTTTGAACGTAACTCGTATCTTTCTACTCCGACGTCCTATCGACGAACGGTTGGTTGCGTTGGAATCTAGACTCAACGAACTACGCCCTAGGCCTTTGAAACACTTAGGAACTCTCAATGAACCGGGTCATAACCCGCCTTAAAGTTGACTAAAACCCGTCCGGAATAATCCGTCAACCTATCCTTTGAAAATTTTAAGTCTTACACGCTTTCGTACGCTCTCATACGTAGGGTCAGAACTACGGGGTATAACAAATCCAGGCAACGTGACTCAAAATCACAACAACGGGGGTGGTAAGAAGGGCCAGAATCGGAAGAATAATGGCAAGAATTGTGGGGGCAACAACGGAGGCAATCGACAGCAGCAACATCAGTTCTGGAGCCCATAGGGGGCCCCTGGACAGTGGTAGTGGGTCCAAGCGCCTCACAGCACTTCGGCTCCACATTACAGCGCCACAGCGCAACCTTACAGCGCCACGGCGCCTCGATCCGCGACCAACTTCTTTCGATTCGGACTCAGAGTTGGACGGCGTATGGCGGCCAGCGATCCGATATACTTGGGCCTCGCCGTCGGGCTCATCACGCGGTGAGCCCACCATACCGACATTGAAGCAGCAATGCATACATTTGGCTTGACTCAATCAGACCTGGTGGTACATGGACACGGCGCCTACCAGCGTGGCGTCCGTCGAGTGCTCTGCCGTCTTATTACAATTTGAGCACGAATCGTTGTATAACTGTTGGTAATGACAATTCTATTCCAATTAAGGGTTATGGTCATAAAACTTTGTCCCCTCCTCATCCACCCCTTGTCCTAAAACATACCCTTCATGCCCAAAAATTGATTAAGAATTTGGTGTCAGTCCGTAAATTCACTTTTGATAATTGAGTTTATATTAATTTTGATTCGTTTGGGTTTACGTGAATGATTTCAAGGCGAAGTCATCTCATGAGGTGTAGATGAGGGTAATCTTTATCCAATCACTCCAGTCTGGCGTCTCGCGTCGAGCTATGTCGTCCACTTTGCGACTCTTGCTTTCTTTCTTGTGGCATGCTCGGCTAGGTCATCCAGGGTCGTCTATTTTATCTTCTTTAAATCGACATAAGTTTATTTCTTGTAAGGGTACACGCAGTACTCCACTTTTTCAATCCTGTGCTTTGGGAAAAATTATTAAGTTACCATTTGTAGCGTCAAATTCTAATACTTCAATGCCATTTGATATTATTCATAATGATTTGTGGACATCTCCGGTTCTCAGTTATATGGGTCATCATTATTATATTTTATTCTTAGATGACTATTCTAAAAATTTATGGACGTTTCCAATTGCGAAAAAATCTTAAGTTTTTTCCATTTTCATAAAATTTAGAGCTTTCATAAGAACACAATTCGAACGGAAAATAAAAAACATTCAATGTGATAATGACAAAGAGTATGAAAATGGGAATTTAGGGAGTTTTGTGCTCAAAATTGGATAAATTTTCGTTTTTCTTGTCCTCATACGTCTTCACAAAATGGGAAAGCTGACAGAAAAATTTGTACCATTAATAATATTGTCCGCACTTTATTGGTTCATTCTTCCGTTCCTCCATTATTTTGGCATCATGCGCTACAAATGGCTCTGGATCTACTCGATATTCTTCATACAAGGTTTGACATATTCGTCCTCTCGAAGTCTTATCTGATAAGTCTCAGTCATATTAAATCTTAGGGTCTTGGATGCTTATGTTATTCATTATTCGTCCACGACAATCGACAAACTTAGGCGTTCTACTCCTTGCGTGTTTTTGGGTTATTCGTCAAATCACCGTGATTATAAATGCTTTGATTTGTCTTCTAAACGAATCATCATTAGTCGTCATGTTCTCTTTGATGAATCCCAATTTCTCTTTTCAAAAGTAGAAAAACCCGTTCCTAGTTCTTATGAATTTTTGGATGAGGATGTTGTTACACCCCGTAATTCCAGGACATGTTTATAAGAACGTACATAAGAACTAAAAAACGTTAAGATTGGAGACTAGTAAAAATTTATCGAAATTATGGAAATGTCGGAAAACGAAATATTGCGACGAATGAAAGGGTGACACGTGTCACCCGCCTTGGTTGGTCTTGGTCGAATTAGACCATGGATAGAAAGGTCATTTGACCAAAGTAAAGATGACCAAGTCTTGCAAGCTAAGAGCTTGAGTTTATTGACTAAGTCAAAGAGCCCACTTGTCTTGATATTTAAATCCACGCATCTGGCCATGATTGTTCTAATCTTGACCCTCCATATTGTTGTATAACCACACTAGTAGCAAGACAAGCTTCCCACACTTAGAAAAATTTAGAGAAAACTTGTTCATGCTAGAGTGCCCTCGGGTTAGGGTCTTTTTGCAAGACAAAAATTTTTGTTTGTTGTTCAATAATCTCAATACCTTAAACCAAGTTTCCTAAGGGTATTGTAAGGGTATCTCAATAGAAAGATCCCGGAAAAGTGTGGTTTTTGCATTAGTCGCAAGGTGAAAACCTAAGTCGCTTTCATAGGTTTGGATTGAAAATTGAAGGAAAGTTGTTTGTGAACTTCTAAGGGCTTCAAGTGGCGGATTGGAGTGTCAAGGAGAGGCGCTAAGTTGCTAGGGAGCGACTTCGGATCTTGAAGTTGGATTAAGGCTCGTCAAGGTAACAATCTTGTTCTCTTAGGTGTTATAAGATTACATATTGTTGTAGCTTTACATTTTGAAAAGCATGAGGTATATGTATTGGAGATTATAAATATTATGGATATTGGGAGCCTAAATCCGAAATGACCTTGTTAGCCATTTGAAAATGAAATACAATTTGGTCGATAGTTAGAATCGTCGCATGTTACCTAATTGAAGATTATAGTTGTTATAATCAATTGCGGCTATATAACATGTTAGACTAAACAACTTGGATTGAAAAAGGAATTGGATAAGACTTTGCATTGTTGTACTTTATGGCCGAAAATGGCATTGGTTATTGAATTGCTTGGTATAAATTGTGGGGCAAAATTTTACACGTCTTGTTAGGCGTGTAATCCCCTTTTGATAACTACATTATTGAGCCTTAAATGTGGCATGTTTGGTTATTGAATTCGGGCCTTGAAAAAGGTATAAAAGTACGTAGAAACAAAGGAATTGCTGTCCGATTTTCCGTAGAATTTGGTGACTTTACACTTAGAATATTCTACGTTTAAATCTAGAAGTTAATAGACGTATTATGGTCATTATAGGCTGACATACTACGTGCGACATATTGGACTTAGCAAGTGGATTGAACCGAAGAGGTATGTGGAACTTTCCTATCTCTTGAGCATGAGTAGTTGTAAATATATGATGCGGTGAGCGTACGAGATTTTGATGAATTTAGTTTCATTTGATATCCTTGACTTGTTTTAAGAATGTCCAAGTTGGTTGAGTTAGGGAATTAACTCACTTGTTTTAAAGATTAAGGATATCCTAGTTTCTAAAGTTAAGAGACTTGAAGTATTTTGAAAGTATATGATACTTGGTTTTTGAAAGTATAAGTCTCTTGGTTATAAAAAAGAATGTAAGTGTCTAAAGCATAAAGTTAGTAAAACGGCTTTATGGGAAGTTGGTTATAATAACTTTATGGAAAGTTGAAAGAATGGTTTACACTAGTGATGTAAATAAGGATAAATGACTTGAAATGAGGAAAGACAAATTGATTTGAAGGCATCAATTGCTTAAAGTTTTAAAGTAAAAAGTCACTTGATTTAGAAACCTATAAATGTATTTCTAAAAGGTATTGTGACTTGACTTGAAAAGTAGAAATGACTTGATACTACGGTTATTAGTATCTTGGAGTTTTATATGAAAAAGAGTCATTTTAAAAGAATAGAAGTACGTAGTACTTTGGGTTAAATTCCCGGATCTTCGCGTCGATAGTGCCTTAAGTTAAAAGAAATGAGAGTGTATGCTAATTAAGTCAATGAGAAGTTAAGGGGTTTCTTAACTTGTTTATGTTATTTATAGTAGCCGGTTGTGTTTGTGATATATTGTTCATTACGTGGTCATTCCCCGGACTTGTGGCATTTGCATATTCCGTGAATTTGCTACCCGCGATCACGAGAATACCTCGTGCAGTTCGTAGGGCTCGTGCGGGTGAAATAGTCTATGTGGGCGGACCGGTCTATGCGAGAAATTACCTCATGCGGGTCCATACGACTATCACGGGTGAAATAGTCTCGGGAGTAGGATTGCGTGATAATACTACAGGCGGGTAGTCTAGGTTAATCACAAGTTTCCTATTTTTAAACGAGAAATGTATATTTTACTCATTGTTAGTAAGGCGCGATATCTTTAATTTGATTATCATACATGTCTCGAGCTTTATTTTAGACTTATGATGTAAGTGCGGTATTTTTGATTTACATACTTAGTGCATGTGTGTCTGACCCGGCTTTCTCGGAAATTTGCGTTAAATCTGCATGGTAGAGGTAGCGGATGGTGGATCCTCACTTTTAGGATCGGCGATCGGTTGTCGAAGCCGTTTCTCGGAGGCTTGTCTTTTAGTGCGGTTTCCACGATGTTGTAGATTTATGTACATTTAGGGGTATGGCGGGCCACTGTCAATCACAGTTGTTATTCTTAGAGTTCTGTAGTCATATCTTGTGGATTGGGTTGTAAGAACAAAGATGTAACTGTTTTTATTTTTGGGTTATGTATATTTCTCGGAAGGTGGCCTTATCGGCTAGCCTGTTGATATTTACTGTCTAAGTATTTTATGAGTTTTGTATGTTCATTTCTTTATTCTCGATGTATACTGTAAGGGGTGCCGGGTAGGGCACGATCGCGAGGGGTCGGTCGTGAGATGTCTCCCACATGTTCTCGTCATTTTTAGATTTTCGAAAAATGTCGTCGAGCGCGACCACGCAGAGGCGACCTGACGCCAAAACTTCAGAGAGCTTTGCAACTCTTCTAGCGCCACGACCCTCGCCCCTAGCGTCGCGGCGCCTCCGAAGGTAATTCCATAAATTCCCGAAAATTCCCAAAATTTGCCCAATCCAGCCCAGAGTCATGGTCCAGTCACTCGTAGTCAACGGGGTATTTTTAAACCAAAGAGACATTTTAATTTGAATTCTAATGTTCTTAAATCTCTCTTACCCCGTAATCCTATTTCTGCCTTAAATGACCCTAATTAAAAAATTGTCATGATCGAGGAATATAATGTTTTTATTGATAATAAGACGTGAGAGTTGATACCCCGTTCTTCTGGTGTTAATATTATTCGGTCTATATGGATTTTTGTTCATAAAGAAAATTTTGATGGTTCATTTGTAAGACATAAGGCTATACTTGTAGGTGATGGTAAGACTAAGCAGGTTGGTGTGGATTGTGGTGAGACATTGCTTGGTGGTGGCCAGGCTACCATTCATTGTGCTTTCGACTTGACTCTTTCAAAATCGTGGCCCATTCATCAGCTAGATGTGAAGAATGCTTTTCTACATGGTGATCTTTAGGAGAGAGTGTATATGCATCAACCCTTGGGGTTCAGGGATACTAGATATCCTAATCATGTCTGTCTATTGAAGAAGTCCTTGTATGGGCCTAAGAATTCTCCACGGGCTTGGTATAAGAGGTTTGCTGACTATGTTTCGACTATGAATTTTTCGCATAATAGATCTGATAATTCATTATTCATATATTGTCGGGGTTCTTCCATGACTTATATATTGTTATATATTGATGATATTATCTTGACTGCCTCTTCTGATGCTTTGCGAAAGTCTATTATGACAATGCTCGATTACGAGTTTGCCGTGAAAGACTTGGGCCCGTTGAGTTATTTTTGGGGATTGCGATCGCTCAAATCGTTAAATGCGGATTGTTCTTATCACGTAAGAAGTATCTGTGAGAGATCGTTGAGAGGATGAGATGTAAGTCGACTTACTCGATTGATACTAAACCAGTGGTCTTTGCGTAGCTCTCCGTATGAGGATCGACCGTATCGCGATCTTGCGGCGCCGCCGATATCAAGCGTTCGCGATCGATATTACATATGCCTTGTACAACGGTGTGTTTGTTTATGCGCGATCGCAGAGTTGAACATATGAATGCCTCAAGCGTTCTTAGGTACATTCGGTGAACGCGAGTATGGTTTGCATTTGTATCATTCGTCGGCGTCACTATTGTCTCTGCACGTATATTGATTGGGGTGGTTGTCGAGGCACGGACGGTCTACGTCGCTATTACATATTTTTAGGTAATAACTTGGTCACCGTAGTGCATCGGCGTCAATCAACGCTTTCACGTTCAAGTGCAGAGGTCGAGTATAGAGGGGGGTAGCCAATGTGGTTTCTGAGTCATGTTGGTTACGAAATCTCATGTTAGAGCTTCATTGTCCTATTGAGAAGGCTACCTTGGTGTATTGTGATAATATAAGTGTCATCTACCTTTATGCTAATACAGTTCAGCACCAGCGTACTAAACACATAGAGATGGATATTCACTTTGTTCGAGAGAAGGTAGCCAAAGGACAAGTATGAGTCTGCCATGTTTCTTCAAAATATTAAATTGCAGACATATTTACAAAGAGTCTTCCCTCGGTCCTTTTTGAAAATTTTACAGATAGTCTCAGCGTACGAAGACCGCCCGCTATGACTGCGGGGGTGTGTTAAAACATATGTGACAACCCATATGTTGTGGCCCATTCGACGAGACAGTGGCCTAGACACCGTGTGGGGCCTGTCCCTTTTCCTTTGTATATTTGGTGAATATTAGACTTAGAATTGTACATTAGTTAGTAGTGTAATATTACCATAATTGTAAACTTAGTCTTCAAATAGAATAAGAATTCCTAGATAGAATAGGAAGAGGATCTTCCTTGTAACTTGTATATATATGCCTTTCATTAATAAGAATTATCAAGAGATTATTTCTTTCAATTATGAACGTGAATTTGTATAAACAAGTGTTATTGGTAACTTATGTATGGTGCACATCAAAGTTTTGTGTTGAAATATTTTAAACTTCTACTTTATAGATAAAAAATAATTTATGTCACAATTTATGCCCGATTGTCGATAAAAGCACTGCCTAGTGATTTTTTTTTAAAAGGGAAAACTATATTTTAAATTTTTTATCAAGCGAAGTCGAAAAATCAAGACCGCCCCTTATGGAGGCCATGTGTAGATTTAACCCGGACCATTCTACCAGAATGTTTTTGGGCTAAGAGGAGAAGAATAACATTTTTTTGCACGAATTAGGCAATGATCTTTAATTTTTGTCTTTTTTTATTTAGAGACTTAGATTCAAATTTAACGTGTCTCACAATCGAAAAAAATTAGGGGGGGTCATTTTAGTTTTGGGTCTGCGACGAATAGGTTCAAGAGATGAGAGAATTAAGGATATCCATCAGAAAGACTAAATTAGTCTTTCTATCACCAGAAAGATTGGATTAGTCTTTAATTTGTGCCTTTTCTACTTATTTAATGAAAATATACAAACCTGCTTTGCAAGACATAATTTATGTAACATTTTATCTTCAGAAACTAAACTTTTGCGTTGCTCAGTATAAATTCTCTAAGAATTAAGTTATGTGACATAAGTTTTGTAGTATTTTTCAGATTATGTTTGAAAATTTGCCTGTTCGACATAATATGTGTTGATGTTATGATACATATATCAAAGTTAATCGTAAACTATGCCTAGTGAAATCTAAAATTATATCGTTTTTCATTTTATGTTGAGTGTTGAAAGTTTCCTTGCCCGACATAATTTGTGTGAATTTATGATACATATGCCGATGATAAACATAAACTATACCTTGTGAAATCTAAATTATGCCGCGCCAAAATTGATGAAGGGAAAAAATTAAAGATTACAAATTTAAATGTCAAAAATTAAAGACCACCCGAATTAAGCATATTTGTGCGAATGACCCGAAGAATAATAACAGCAACCAGCCCAGCCCATCTCCAAAGCAAATAAAGATTGGGTGGGGGCCCAAGAAACATAACCCGAGATCCGCCTTTAAAACCTCGTAGAAGATTTAGGGGTTTGCTCACTTGCAGTCTTCTCAGCTCTTCAGCTGCCCTCAATCAATCTTCACCATGGGGTAAATCTCACTTCCAATTTCTCTACATTATGATTTGTATTGTTCTTATAAAAACATATACTCCCTCCGTCTTAAAAAGATTGTCCTAGTTTGACTTGACATAATATGTGTTATTTTATAAAGTTAAATTATTTTTAAATATAGAAAGGTGTCAATCGTTTTTGGACAAGAGGAGTATATAGTTATATCATGCTTTATCGAGCTGAAGATGCTATAAGTAGGCACTCAGTATAAAGAAATGTATAAAACAAGTTATTGATGTTGCTACAAAGCATAATGTACTGATTGATAAATGAGTTTTGGCGATATTGGTACTGAAAAAGTTCTCTTACATAACAGAAACAAGCATGACGAAAAGGTTATTGGCCATATTAAATGATTTTGTTGTAATAAGCTGAGAATCAATTGTTTTAATGTTAGTTGGTTCTGCTTTGTAGAAAGTTTGATATATGTTTATAAAGTTAGAAATGTACAAAGCGTAATGTACTGATTGATGTATGTCATTAAAGGACTTAGTCCATAATGAGTTTGTTTTTGACTATATTGGTACTAAGAAAGTTTACTAAGATAACAGATACAAGCCTGTTTAGTTTGGTGATTGGCCATATTAAGTAATTTTACTTTGATAAACTAAGATCCTATTGTTTAGGGAGCTAACTTCGTACTTTTAGCTGGTTCTGCTTCATTGAGGAAAGTTAGATATATGGGAATAAATTATAAATTTGTAATTCTAACTGTTTTTGCTTTGTTGAGAAAAGTTAGATTTATGTTTAGAAATTATAAATTTGTTATTTTAGCTGGTTCTGCTCTGTGTCAATGTGTAATTCTTCAGTCCATCTTGACATCTTGAGGGCAATGAATTGTTTTGAATGCTAATATACTCAGATCAAATGTCTCTCTAAAGCATTGCAGGCCCTCAAGCTCAGTGGGATTCTGGATCGATTGAGAAGAAACACTTAGCTAATGATAACCCCCCAAAACAAAAAAAATATGTTTCTTATAGCTATGACATTATTTAACACGCCATCAGAGTGAGTATAAAAGTTATGAGTAATTGGCCTGTACTTGCGTTTTTTTTGAGCTTGTGTTGAAATATAAGGTCTTGACTAGAGCATTAGTGGTTGGATATACTCGGCGGACCAAAGCCGTAAGCTTGGGCCAAAGGGCCGAAAACATAGCGGTCGGATCGAGTATCAAAAAATACCGGACCGATAAAGAGCGGATGTTAACGGTAAAATACTCGTGTCGGTCCACCCTTCCACCCCCACCCCATCCCCTGGCCCGGAGTCCCTCCGGTCGCTCTAATTGGTTGTAAATTGATCAAACTTTATATGGTCGTAACTGCGCTCGGACGTCAGTTTTACCTAATTTTGTTTTGATTTCGCGTATTTTTGAGGCGAATAATCTCAAATGACTAAATTCCGTTTGCTTGATGATTTCTCCAACGTCCATCTTGTCCCTCGATTTCACTTTTCCCCAAATCGTTCGTTTTCCCTTTTCAACGTAAATATCTTGCGATGTACAATTGATTTCAACGTAAAATTGTGTGAACCGCGTCGAGAATGTCAATTTACGTATTGGAAATTCAATTTTTTTAAAAAAATGGCCTACGGAAAATTCTTAGGTTGGACGAAAGCCAGGACCGATAAGGTTTGGTCGGGATCGATTCGTTCGGGCCGAAACATACCGGTCGGTCCGTCGGGCCAAGCTTATCGGACGGTCCGTGGTGATACGGGCGGCCGGTCGAATGCAACACTAGTCTTGACACACTTGAACAGTTTGGAGAAACTTATTAAATTTGACATCGAAAGTACTTGGTTCATAACAAGATCAACTTTTGAATTTAATTGAATAAGCATGCGATGAAACAAACATTTGGGGGCATGATTGGTTTGGTATTGTTTGTAAAGAGGAACTTTGTGATTTTAGCTAGTTTTGTATCACTGAGAAATGTCAAATCTATGTGGGGTATATTTAAAACTTATGCGGTACATTACAGGTGGATGTGTGATTCCTCGATCCGTCTTGGCAAAGCGGTTGAGCTCTCTCGAGGCAATGAATTGTTTTGAATGCTAATGGACTTATATCAAATGTCTCTAAAGCTGCTAGGCTCGTAAGCTCGTGGGGTTCTGGTCGAGAGACAATCCTCGTTCTTTTCAAAATTCAAAAATGATGTTAAGTCGAAAGATCGCCGTATTTGAGAAGAGGTAATGTTTGCTATCTTGAAAAGATCAGCGGACTTTGTGAAAAACTTTGCCACAGATCGGCGAGTCTTATTGAGAGACATCAGCGACATCCGTGAGAGAAGCCCGAGGCGATCTGTTCAGAACTATGGCCATGCTCTTCTACCCGTCCACGGTTTGTTCGGCGGATTGATTGAGTGTCAAAGCTAAGCGAAGAGGCGGCAAGAAGATAAAGCTTGCGTGGAAAGAAGATAATTTGAAGGACCGAATTAAGTTATAAATCAATAATGGGTAGAAGAGGTCACGTCCGGACCTACGGTCATATTAATGAACAAAAGTAAATTATTTTATTTTATTTATTTTTGAAGATGCTCGTATCGCTATCTTCTTTTTTAAAAGTAGTTACTTTTGTACTATTGTAATTTACTTCCATGAAAGTAGTTTGACATTTTGTAATTATTAAGATGTCTTTCTTTTATTAGACAGTTGTAAAATGTTTTGAAGTCGCGCCAATACATAAAGGGATTCTCGTTCGTTTAGAAAAGCACTGAAAAGCGAGCAACATAAATTTCCTCTGAATTAGTAACGTTGGAGTTTTGCTCAGCGTCTCTCTTGGCTACAAGTTCGGTATACCTCCTTCCAGATTAAATTAATATATTGCTTATGCTTGTTTGAAGCCTAATGATAGGCTAAGCTTTATCTTATCACAGGATGCTCGATCGTGGAGTGCAGGATCTTATCGTAATAAGAATAAGGAGGAAATCGATATGAGAACTTTACCCGTAAGTTCTACTGTTATACCCGATCGTTAGTTATACTTAGACCCGATACAAAAAATGGCGATTGAGCGCGCATGCCTCGCTAACCACGACAACGGCGTGTGGCGGATGAGGACACTGCATGCGGCAGGCGCGTAACTGCCGGTATAAACATAATAGAATCTACTGTGATATGAGCTGTTAAATGCGGATTTTCTTTCTTACTTACAAATTCATATTATCTCGAGCATCTGGCGATATAAAGCTTAGCCTATCATTGGGCTGAAACGGCGTAAGCGATATATTAATTTAATCTAGGGAAGGAGGTATCTAGAACTTGTAACGAAGAGAGAGATGTTGAGCAAAACTCGATGTTATTAATCGGAGGAAATTTACAAGTGTTCTGTTTTACGTGTTTTCTAAATGAATGATAATCACCTTATAGGCGAGCGGACTTAACATTTTACAATCTGCAATAAAAGAAAGGACATCTTAATAATTACAAAATGCCAAACTACTGCTTGAAAGTAAATTACAATAGTGCGAAAAAGTGAACTACTTTTAAAAGAAGATAGCGATGGCATCTTACAAAATAAATAAAATAAAATAATTTACTTAAGGCCGAATATGGCCGTAAATGCGGATGTGACCTCTTACGTCTTCTACCCGTTATTGATGATAATGGTCCTTGTCAATGTCATCTTCTCTTTCCACGTGAAGCTTTATCTTCTTTGCTTTGGCCTCTTACGCTGCTTTGCGGACTCGATCAATCCGTCGAACAAATCCTTGGTGGATGGTGGTAGGAATAGTCTTCCGTTGCGAGTCTTGGAGCAAGCGTCTTGAGCTTCTCGTGGATCACGTTGATGTCTCTGAATAAGGACTCGTCGATCTTTGTGGCAAAGTTTTTCACAAGTCTGCTTTGATCTTTCAAGATGGCGATCATTACCTCTGCTTACGAAATATGAGGATCTTTAACTTAACATCATTTTGAATTTTGAAAAGAATGAGAATTGTCCTCTTTTTGATATGAGAAATGGTTCTCAAACTTTTTAGTAAAGAAGAACAAATTTCTTATTTCCCGACCATAAGTTTGAAATTTGGATTCTCGATTCTTATCTAATAATTTAGACGAGAATTTACAAAGAAATTTTCTTTTAAGACCTGATATGCCTGCGAATTCCTCATAGCCTTGAATCCATTTCGAGATCCATGGGGTTGCGGTTTGCATAAAGAACATCGTCGATGAGATCCGCGACATAGTCGGAAGGGTTTTGGAGTGATACGGAGATAAGCGTATCCATTCCTTATAATAATTGATATAAAGAAATTTGGTAGTATCACGAATTTGGGCGATAATATTCCACCGTGGAAATATCCGTCTGGCGATAATTTACCATTACATTCTTAAAGATTCTGGATTTAATTTAACCGCGTGTATGACCGTGCTTCTTGTTTCGTAATAAAAACATGGGTGAATGCGTCGATATAATCATAATAATTAAATTCAAACTTAATATACATTCTTGGAATAATAAGTTCCTTTGACTGAATGGGCTAATTCCCGTTCGTAGGGAGAAATGATCTTCTTGAGATAGAACTTAGAATAGCTCTTTTCTACTCACGGCTTATGGTCGGGTGAAGTAATATCGGCGATGGATGTCGTAGTTAGGATATATTCATAATCGTCTATTTTTCACTGCTTTGTAGGGATGGTAGAAATTTTCTACATATCGATTCATCGAGAATCCATGAGTCGTTTAGATAATTTTTATCTTCGTGTCTAGTAGGAGAATAGTCTCTCGTGGTGAACCAAATATTGGTTTGGTCTTACCATCTTGTATGAGTTTTTGGGCATATGAGCCTGTTATTTGGAAGAACTATCGTCTGCAGTTTAGCCTTTGAAGGAATAGTCCTTGGAGTGCATTTTTCCTCTGCGCGACACGAGCCTCGGCACGCCTCTACCACATGGGGTGTTGTCGATGCGGGCGCGTCTTAATCTGTAAAAATTCACGAGTGAGAAAGTCAGGAAGTGAATTATCTTGACCTTTAATATATTGAATTTCAAAATTGAATGGGGCTAAATCATGCCCGTCTTGCAAACATTTGTTTAGAAACATCATGTTTAAAATCATACGAAACATGAATTTGCATGCATTCTGATCTGTTCTAATTAAGAACTTCGATGTTGTAAAGGTCGTCTTGGAATTTCAAGACACGTTTTACTATAGCAAGAATTTCTTTAGCTATAGTAGCGTAGTTCTTTTGACTATTAGTCCATTTTAGGAATTATATCTAACGGATATTCTTGTTTGATGCAGGGATTTATTTGTTTTAAAATTCCTCCATAACTTGATATCGAAGCATCTGTTTGATAATCTTCCCCGATTTGGGTTATGAAGCATTAGACATGGCGAGCACGCCTTAATTTTTATTTTTATTGCTTGATATGGACATTGGTTCGAGGACTTGCAAATTTTTAGTCTGTCGTATAAAGCAGTGCGTGATAGACAAGTTTTTATAATAGGGAGCAATGTAATTAAGGCTTCTTAGGAATCTCGTAATTGAGTTACGTCGAGAATCTCATCGATGAATTTAGAAGCAAATTCAATACTTACGTAAATAGGAATAATATTTCCTTTTCGATGTTATGACCTAAAAATCTAATTTTTGTTTGGAAAATATTCATTTTGCTTTAGAAATTACTAAGTAGTTAGAAATGACAATTTTCTTAAAAATCTCGGATCTTAATATGATCTTGGATTGTTTTGAATAGACTAATATGTAAATCGATGTAAACAATGATAAAATCATTGAAAGGGGTAAAGATGTCATTCGTGACATGTTGAAGTCGAGATGGAGCATTTTCAATCAGAATGACATAACATTCCATTCGTAATGACCAAATGGAGCGTAAGCGGTTTATACTTATCGAGTTCATTTACATGTATCGCCAAAACACGATTTTAAATCAAATTTTGAGAATATATTAGATTGGTATAACCTATCTAGTAAATCTTTTTGTTAGGGATTGGATACAATCCTTTAAAATTTTATTTAAAGGTTTGTAATTGATAACGATCTTGGAACTCACCGTTCAGTTCGGCATGTTTATTAACATAGACGCGGTCTGACTCAGTGGGGAGCTTGAGGCGAATTAACTTATCGATTAAAGAAGCTATTTCTTTCTTACAAATATTTAGATATTCAATATTAATCTGGAATTTTCTTGCCTTGGTGGGAATGTTTTCTTCCCGAAAGTCTTCTTGATAGGGTAGTCAAACAATGTGTTTCTTCTATTCGGAAAATTTGTTGGTAGATCATCGCATATAGAAGCGGCAAAGTCATGTTCTATGCTTTTGATTTTATCCTGTAATTTAGGATTAGTAAGCTGGTCACAAATTTTGTGGGTCATTAGCTCCTGTTGTAGGTAATCCAAGTGTTGTTTCTTATTATGGACTATGTTGACAAAACTAATTGTTTTCTGGGATGTAATCCAGGGAAACGTTATAGGTTTTCCATCAAAGGTTCCTGTAAGGCCTTTTTCATCAGTGTTGGTGATGGGCATTAGTCCATTAATAAAAGGGATGCCTAAGATAATATCATTGGATAGGTTCTTGACTAATATGAAGGTTTGTTCAATGCAAGTCTTGTTTTGGCAAATGAATGCACTAGGTAACTTATAGGAAACGTCGAAATTGCTTCCATTTGCACCAGATACTCTACGGGTAGTTTTGGTAAAGTATTTAGTAGGAATTAATCCTTCCCTGATGCAATTGAGATCTGCCCCTGAGTCAATTAATGTTGGGACATTTTTGAGGATGGCATTGCCATGGATTAGTAGGTTTATCTCAGTAATCCACCTTTGTCGCATAACTAGAGTACCTATGAAGTCGTCGGGTGGATTTGGAAGTGCTAGGTTGGTGATGATAGGGGTATGTCCTACCTTTTCGGAGATGTCCGGGGTTTTCTCAGAATATGAGATGGTTTCTAGGAGGGTAACTCGGTTTTCTAAACTGCCGTATTTGCTATTCATTTGAGTTATCTCTCTTTTGAGATTCATAATCTCATCTTTTAATTCCTGGGTTGTGATGGGATCTTTGGAGTTCCTTTTCTTACGTGACTTCGGTGAGTAGTTCAGAAATTATGCGGAGGATCGTCGTGTCTTGATCTTGATAGTAGTTTTATCTTTCTCACGAGCTTTGAACAATGCTTGATAATTTTTAGCTTTATGGGCCGTGGAAATTCTTTAAGAAGGTCATTAATTTCTTCTCCGTTGATGGCGACATGTTAAAATTGGAGAGCGAGCTTGGAGTTTATAAAACTGCATCGTCAGTGTCATCATTATCTTTGATGGCTTGACATTTATCACGTACAACAAAGGGTTTCTTCGCCAGGAAGATGGTAAAGAATTAAATGCGAATGCACTGTGATATCATCCGGATTCGAGAATCGACCATGATTTTCTTTAAAGCATTCTTGATGCTTTCGTCGATATCAGTTATTAATCTTATTGATCTTCTGCTTTTACGATTGGCGTAATGACCTTTTTCCCGCATGCACAAGCATGTAGGATCCTTTTAGGTCTCTTGTTATCCACTTTTCCTTGTTGCCTTTGGACTCTTCTTTTATTCTTTCTTTTTGTAAGAGTCATTTGGAATCTGGAATAATCTTTGTAAGGTTTGAAGGGCTTGGCTGACTTTCTTCTTCTTTGGGTTTCGCGAAGAGCTTGGTGATCCATGGCGGACTGGCGTGAATTCTCTAGCGGGTTTTTAGTCAAATTACGCTTTTTAAGCGTCTTTGCGGTTTTAGGTCATGCGTAGGTTTAGGCCTTGTCATGCGGCGTCGATGAGGCGTCATGGAATAATCATCCCGTTGAATCATGAACTATCATTAATCTTGAGAGTTCTTTTGACTCTTCGGCGAAGAGTGATGGGAGACCGTCGATGAATCGGCACTTCCGGAAGCTCTGCGGCCGGGAGATTATAAACCTACTAAGGAAAACATCTTTGTACCCGTCTAAAAGATGTAAGGGTTGGACATTTGTGATTTTGAAGTAGTGTCTGATGTTATCATAATTGGTAGAATAATTCTGGGTGAATTGATCTAAGATGGTTAGAAACGAGTATAAACGCGTTGGATTTACGTTGGGTCCCTTGTTTGGTGAATTAATGTAGATGCCTTTTGCTCAATAGTGAGATAATTGTCCGCTGAGCTTTGGTACATCCGGTGAATCCTGACAATCATGCGTGATGTTCGCTCCGATTGCTTGTTGTTGTGGGCTCTGCCAGTGCGGCGTACATGAGCATTTGTGGCGATTTTGAAGATTAGATTATCTCGGCTCCGTGAATGTTCCATTCGACAATCTCGGTCTTGGTATATGATGCGTCGAGCTTGAATCTGTTTCTTCGACAAGGACATCAGCGGTGTTGGCACAGGATAATAATAGTTATCGCGAGTGCCGCCGGGATTCCATCAGATTTTATTTGCGAAATATGTGTCTCCTCGGGATTGCGGGTGGTAATGACGCCAACGACATTTTTGGAGGTAGACTCTTTATCAGAAGAAATTTTCATTTTATCACGGAATTGTGATGAAAGATTCTCGAATCGATTTTGTCTTTTGTGAGTTTATCCCGTCCATGGATGGGGGCGGTTTGAATATTGTACAATTTCTAGAGGTTTGGGAGGTTACTAGTTAACGACAGTCCTTCGTTCCTCGATAAGACTATGGAGTCTACTGACTTTATTCTGTAATAAAGTCATTTGTTCAAAAAGAATCTTGAGGCTAATGTTGGTGTGGTTGTTCTGTCTGAATAGATCATTCAAATGATCAACATGTAACTGACTAGGAGTACCTGTATTAACCGTGTAGAAATTTGGGCCTAAGATCCTTTCCACTATCATCCCTTTTTAAATGGAAAGGTTCATCCGGAGGATATATACTCCTAAGGACTTTTTTAGTGTCTAGATGCCATTGCCTTTCAATCACATTAATATTAAGCAAAGCATAATCACTAACAAACCAATTAACAAAATGTTTAAAAGTTTGTTTTTCTTGCAAATCATCGTAAAATTGTTTACCTATAGATTTGCGTTCGTCAGGAGTAAATAACTCAAGAAACCATTTACGAAAAGGAGCATAGTCCGAAAGAGAAATTTTGTGCACTTCACTTCTCTCTTAATCTCGAAAGAGAATTTCCAAAATTTATTGCGAAGAAAATCTGAAGCGATGTACTGAACTTTAGCAGAGACCTGCAACTTCATTCATTTATTCAATAATATGGATTCTGCAATTTCATATTTTAGAATTGATACGAGGAAACAAAGGTGTACTTGTTTATTTTAGATTCATCAATTGCTGTATATTTTAGAATCTAGCGGAAGGTCTGAAATACTTATATTAAGCTTATAATTGATATGTGAAAACAAAGATGGATCATTATACAATTTCTGTTTGTTACATTATCAAGTTGTGAGATTGAATTTGTGTTTAACCAACACAAAAATTCTGAAGTGCAGTGAACCTACCGACTGCGGTGCGGGTAGGTTTCGAGTAATGATTGCTACGGTAGGTTTGGTAATGATTGCTACGGGTAGGTTCGGGTAGTAAATTTAGGAACCGATATTTTCTTGGGTAGGTTCGGATAGTTCAAAAAGTTAGGTGCCGGACCCGCTCACTAATTTTAATGGTTCTCTTAGCGCACAAATGAAATAAGGCGAAATCTGCTACTCGAGTTGAGTGTCTATACATCGCCTCTGATATTTCTTTGTCACAGGCTCACACCTTGGAATGCTTTGGGCCCTTTTAAGTTCAAACTTAAATTGGCCCATCTTTAATTGAAACTCATATAAGCCCAAATTAATTCATGTTCTTCAGGTTAATACTTGACTTAGGATTGTGAGTTTTGAGAGAGTTTCGATTAGCTGCGGAATTGCTCTTCACATCTCTCTCTCTCTCATTTATCGTTCTCTTGTTACTATCTACCTCGAAATTTGTGACGCTGATATTTTACTATCATTCTGCTTCTTTGGGTGAATTTTGCATAGATTAGTTTGAAAATCCAATTTCTATGTTGCAATCATGTCTAATCGTCAGCGAGTGATAGTTCATATTCTCTTGTAACTCAATGTTTTCCATCACCATGGTTATTTGGTTCTTTTATTATTTTCGAGAGCTTTTGTGTTTGCTATAATGTCTAAATTTAAGATTGACATCCCATGATGTCTCAATTTGTAGTTGAACCAAATAAAGTTTCTTGACATAGGACTGTTGTAAAATGCTTTAGACAAGGGGGGTCAAATGGGCGGGTTAGGCTGAATTTGGGCTGGTACAAATGGTCTGAGTTAATGACAAAATAGTAATAATTAAGCAACTGTGTGTGTACTTGTGCTGAAATGGGTTAAAAAGCGGCTCATAACCCAACCTGCCCAATTGTTACTAAGTTTTTTTTTTGTTCTTTTATAACTTTTAGTACCTAATGAAATTAATATTTTTTGTTTATTATGACTATATATAACATATCAAATAAAAAATGTCCTTCGTAAAAATATCCGTATAAGATTTTTCACAAGTCAATTTGGGCCACATATCAGCCTAATTTTTACGAGAATGGGTTGGGCTGAGCTAATAAATGGGCTAGTCTATGACCAGCTCAAACTTGGGTGGGTCATGTTTTCATGGGCTAATTTTATAGACGAATGAATGAAAGCAACATGTTTTTTATAGTAACTAGTAACCAAAACTGCATACAATATAAGTAAATTTCCTATTATTGTTGAGATTCTGTAGTAGATTTTGTTCTTCTGAGCTACAGAGAATTTAGGGAATCCTAATATTAGTACGTGAAGGTGTGGGTGTGGGTGGGGGGATCTGCTGTCCTAATTTATGTTTGCTAAAATACATTGGAAATTATTCTTGTAGATTTAGCAGACAAATTCCACTATAGCAGAAGATTTATCGCAACAGGGCTGGTTTTCTCCTTCAGCGGTATCATTTTCATTAATGGGTGAGAAAGATTTGGAAATTGAGGAAACAAGTCCATCACGTGGAGAAGAACAGAGGGGAGATGAAGCTGAAACAGAAGTGCAAAAAGTTAAAAAGAAGAAAAAGTCCTTTAAAGAAGGCGTGAAGGTGGAAAAGCGTGGAGTTTGTCATGTAAGTAGAGTACCACCTCGTATGGACCACGTGAAACTTCGCCAGGTTCTTTCTAAGTTCGGAGAAATTCAGAGAATATATCTTGTACCTGAAGGTTTGTTGAGTTCCTTGTATATGCTCTTATATCTTTACTACTTTTCATTTGATCAACATCTTCAGAGATATTGGTTAAATGCTGAACTATGCAGCATTTCCCCCTCCTCAGCTTAGTTGTCTTTTCTAATTTGCCTTGCATACAGCTGCTGCTGCTCAAATGAATCGGAAACGGGCAGGTGGGTTCCGAGGGCAAGCATTTTCAGAAGGGTATGCTTATTATATTGAGGTTTCTGTGAACTGAAATCAGATTACAATGATGAATTCTGCATCTTTCATCTCAAGATTATGACATTTGTTACCGTAATTAAACTATAATCTATATTTGTAGGTGGGTTGAATTTACGAAAAAGAGTGTTGCCAAGAGAGTCACAAATATGTTAAATGGTCAACAGATAGGTAAAGTAACCTATTTTCTTGGCAATGCCTTTCTTTTCTTCTTGATTCTTTTCCAATTTTAGGACATTCAGGCTATTTACATAGCTTTCCAGCTGTTTGCTTTTATTTGGTCCATAGGATACCATCATAGCATCTTGCAGTAAGTTTGACCAATGGTTTTATTTCTTTTTGAGTTGACTAGTTATTGTGCTTGTTACACAATTTTTAGGGGAAACACCAATCATTTAGATACTAGCCAATAATTTGGCTTCTATTCTGAGTAGACTAACGTGGTTTTTCTGCATTATGCCATTTGTGTCATTATCAATATAACATGGTGACTGTCATTGTTTATATTCTCCAGATTCAGCTTTCAACTTCTGGGTTTCTTGTATTTTCAGTGACCTTGAGAGGTTATTGACTTTACTGTCGAATTTCTCTTTGTATAGGTGGCAGGAAAAGGTCATCATTCTATTATGACATTTGGAATGTCAAGTACTTGTCTAAAATCAAATGGGATGATGTTACTGATGAAATTGGTATGCTGTTATTTTTAATTTATTGGGTAACGTTGCACTCTTCAGTCTCCATTGGCAGCTTAATTGATGCCTTGCAAACATTTTGCAGCACAAAGGCATGCAGTTCGTGAGCAGAAACTAGCTTTGGAGCTTTCTGCTGCCAAGAGGGAGCGTGATTTCTACCTTACACAAGTTGATAAATCTCATGCTTTAAATTCTATTGAAGAACGAATGAAGAAGGTCAGTGACCATATTTAATGGATTCTTTAGCATGGAATGATGGAAGTAGTTGCTAAGCAGCAGTTTTTTGAACTCCCTGGATTAAGTTTCTTATTTATCATCTCCTTTTGAGTTTTGATTCTTTATATAGTGGTTATAACACGAGGCAACTATAGTTTTTCATCATAACTTCTGATGTAAATTGCTAATATATCAATTGATGTTAGAAAAGGTCTCTTTTGGCAAAACTCAAAAAATAAAGATGTTGCTTATGTGTAAAATAGGGGGAGGGAATGGATGAGTAAATTGAGTTACCCTCTTTGCCTCACCCCAAATTACTATTCCTTAGGTTCAGTTTTGGTTTAGGTATTCGACCACTCAGTTTCATCTTACCTTGTGCAATATATCTTTCGAAATGAGTAATATAATCCTATACTTTTCAACTGTTCCATCTTTTCAGAAGCAAAAGGTGCAACAGGAATCTGGGAAAATTTCTGATTTCCCAAGTGAACAGTTTGCGCCAAAGGTGATACGACAATTTCCCCAGAAAAAACCTGTGGCAGATGAAGCTGGGAAAATCAAACCTGGGCTGTCTAAGGACATTTTGGCTGGAGTAAGTTCCCTTTCCAACCATTCATCCCCGTTCCCTTCTGTTGAAAGAGGTGGAAATAGTGCTAATGTTCTGACGGAAGCTGCTCTTCATTTATTTTGCAGGTATTTGGTGGTCAATGATAAGAGCATACAAGTGCAAACATTTCAGAAAGTGTGCTTCCTAATTTTTTCAACAACATTTAATTTTGCTGTTATTAGATGTTGGATTTATAGGCGAACCTCAGAGCAAAATTTTATCTTTGTTTGCGGTTGATTGTAGATGTCATATTAATTATGTTTGTTGTTTAAATATATATATATCAACTGATGAATTATTGTAATTCTCATGGATCTCGCTGTGTATGAATCAGAGTAGCTACAGCTCTTAAACTGCTAAGAAATGTACGATTGTGCAGTCTCCGAGAAGTATTGAGCTTATCTATGCACACTACCCTGAATGAATCAGCATCAAAAAAAGGTTGATTAACTTGGTAAAGCTTTATAATAACCATGTCAAGTTAAAAAGTAAAAGATTAACGTGTCTATGCTACTTCCCCTAGAGAATAGTTTTAGTTTGCATTTTGAGCAAGGCTTTTCAAATTGCTTTATCATGACTTAGTTGTTTTCGTTATTTTTATTTTTTTGAATTTTTTGTCCTTAGACCTCTTTCTATGATTTCTTTTGAGATGAGAGTTTTTTGGAAACAATATTTCTACCTTGGTAGGGGTAAGATCAGTGTTTTCATTATTTTTATTTTTTTAATTTTTTTGTCCTTAGACCTCTTTCTATGATTTCTTTTGAGATGAGAGTTTTTCGGAAACAACATTTCTACCTTGTAGGGGTAGACCTCATTTCTACCTTGGTAGGGGTATGATCTGTGTACCTCTCCAAAAACGTCCATATTGCCCCTCAATTTTTCTTTTCCCCCAAATCGTTACGTTTTTCTCATTTTCAAATCTAAATTTCTCGCGATGTACAATAGATTTCAACGTAAAAATTTCGTGGTACCGCGTCCGAGAATGTCAATTTCAGTATTGGAAATTCAATTTTTAAAAAGCCGGAACCCGAAGGAATTATATAATATTATATATTAGAAATTTAGAAAATTAGGAATTATATATATTAGGAATTTAGAAAATTATAAATTATATATATTATATATATTAGAAATTATATATATTATATATATTATAAAAAAAAAAAAATCGTCGGACCGAACACAGACCTGACCGAATCAAAAGCGAATTCTTAAAAGCGAGGACCGAAGGCGGACCGAATTTCTCGGTCCGGTTCGATCCGGTCCGGACCGAATTTTGTGCAGCCCTAGCTGTAAGGCCCAAACGTGCAGTGATCGCGCACCAGAAGGCCTGATCGCGCGGATTATATAATTTCTAGTAAAAGGGGCATAACTCCTAGCATAGAGCTTCCAGTGAGCTCCCTAATATATGGTTGGAAAGGTATTTTAAAGACCTACAACTTTCATATTTTTAGTTTTCTCAAATTCCCGATGAAACTACACGAAAACTTGGCATAAGTCAAACATACCTTAGGCGAATTTAAGAGCTCTTACGAACTTCACTATTTGGTTTGACTTAAGCGAATATCTATCACGAATTCATCCCAAAGAGATTCTCATAACTAAAATATGACACGACAACACTCATTTAATTCATTCACGCGTAACTTGGATTCTGGTGTTCTGACGTCTTACTTTTATAAAAACAAATGAGACACGATTAGCAATTATTTATCATAATATATTTTTTCACACGTTTGATACAGTATTCATTTAAAATGAATATTTTCAAAAACTATAAGCATACTATTAAAAATGCTAGAAAGGAAGAGTATGAACTTCCTCCATGATTGATCTCTTAACAAATAGACTATTCCATTTGTAGCCACAAAAGAAATTTATAATTTTGGCATATTTGAAAATCTTCGAAATCGTCATATTATTAAGACTATTGAAGAGTCAGTCCAAATGGATAATCAAGAAAAAACTATTCAGTTATTTTCTGATGATGATATCGAAAGGTATCAAAAATTACATTACAAATTCTGCGTATAGGTTTAGTGCAAATTGTTTTAAACCTTTAACACAGAAGGCTTGCACGAAAGCTTTATAGTGTTCTAAGAGATGCGAGAAAACCTCAATGGAAACAATCTCTTATGAGTGTTATCACGATCAAGTTTGCTTTATGGATATATTTTAATGTCGGACAAACCTTACTTTATCTTTATCGATCCAAATATATTGCATGCTTTAACTTTATATGTAAAAGTTAATGGGTATAATTACATGCAAAGCGAGAGGTTATGTGTATACATTATCGTGTTTATTTAGTGTGTTAGACACCATGAATCCAAATTGTAGGATGATGGATGATAAAGGAATAGACAAGCGATCCTCATTGAGACTAATTTAGCCAAAAGGTCGAAGATTACTACTAGGAGACCTATAAGTGGGATGAAATAGATTATCACGAAGATTGGCTAATTGAAAAAGCTATCCTGCTCAAGCAAGGGTAAATTCTAGGATTGCGCAGTAATCCAAACTACGATGGCAATATCAGTCTTGGTTTAGTAAGAACTTCGCTAGATTAGGTAACTCCTTGTCATCTCATTATTTCTGTCCCTTTAGATGACACAAAGCGTCTACCGCTAGAGCTTGACCTCTCGGGTAGATGAGAGATTTTATAAAATCACCACCCTCGAAATCTCAGGAGGAAAAGGTTGACAAAATCAAGGTTGAGAATCGATTCTGTTGAAGCCTCAGTGAAAACAATATCTTGAATCTGATTATTTCGATGATAGTTAGTGATATTGATAGAATCAGTATAGCATGCGGTGGATTATGGTCGAGTTACGATTTAAGAAAAAATATTTCTAAAGAATTTTGGAATAATACGGACTATGCTCCTTTTCGTAAATGGTTTCTTGAGTTATTTACTCCTGACGAACGCAAATCTATAGGTAAACAATTTTACGATGATTTGCAAGAAAAACAAACTTTTAAACATTTTGTTAATTGGTTTGTTAGTGATTATGCTTTGCTTAATATTAATGTGATTGAAAGGCAATGGCATCTCGACACTAAAAAAGTCCTTAGGAGTATATATCCTCGGATGAACCTTTCCGTTTAAAGGGATGATAGTGGAAAGGATCTTGGGGCTGACCTACGGCTAATATCGAGGTACTCTGGTTGGGGTTACAGGTTGATCATTTGAATGATCTATTGAATGAAACAACCACGCTGACATTAGCCTCAAGATTCTTTTTGAGCAGATGACTTTATAACGAATAAAGTCAATAGACTCATAGTCTTATCGAGGAGCGAAGGGTATCGTTAACGAACCTCGAACCTCTAGAAATTCGTGCCAATATTCAGCCGTCCCCATCCATGGATGAGATAAACCTGTCAAAAGACAAAACTGATCTCGAGAATCTTTTATCACAATTCCGTGATAAAATGAAAATTTCTTCGGATAAAGAGTCTACCTCCAAAAATGTCGTTGGCGTCATTACCACGAGAATCAGGAGACACGTATTTCTGCGATCGATAAAGCGGATGGAATACCAAGGGCACTCGCGATAACTATTATTATCCCAGGCCAACACATGTTGATGTCCTTGTCGAAGAAACAGGATTCAAGCACGATCTTTGCATCGTATCTGAAAGCTGAGATTGTCGAATGGAACATTGATGGAGGTGGAGATAATCTAATCTTCAAAACTGGCCACAAAATGCTCGTATGCGCGCGGTGGCAGAGCCCACAACAACAAGCAATCAGAGGTGAACATCATGCAGATGATTGTTGTAGGATTCACTGGACAGCTCAAAGCTTGGTGGGACAATTATCTCACTATTGAGCAAAAGGCATCGGTTACTAATTCAGTCAAACAAGAAGGGACTGAACAGAAATCCAATGCGGTTTATACTCTTGTTCTAACCATCTTAGATCAATTCACCGGTAATTATTCTACCAATTATGATAACATCAGGACACTACTTCAAAATCACAGTTGTCCAACCCTTACATCTTTTAGATGGTACAAAGATGTTTTCCTTAGTAGGGTTTATAATCTCCCTGAAGCGATAGCTACGGAAGGCGGTCATTGATGGTCTCCCATCACTCTTCGCCGAAAGAGTCAAAAGAACTCTCAAGATTAATGATAGTTCACAGATTCAATGGGATGATTATTCCTATGGACAGCTCATTGGACGTTGCACGGATGAAGGCCTAAACCTATGCAATGACCTAAAACTGCAAAGACAGTTAAAAAAGCAGAATTTGACGGAAAAAACCCAGTTAGGAGAATTCTGTCAGCAGTTCGCCATGGACGGACCAAGCTCTTCGCAAAACCCAAAGAAGAAGAAAGTTGGGGCCAAGCCCTTCAAACCTTACAAAGATTATTCCAGATTCCAAACAGACTCTTACAAAAAGAAAGCAGCTAAAAGAAGAGTCCATAGTGCAACAAGGAAAAGGGATAACAAGAGACCTAAAAAGGATCCTACATGCTTTGCATGCGGGGAAAAAGGTCATTACGCCAATCGGTGTAAAAAGAAGAAGATCAATAAGATTAATAATCTTGATATTGATGAAAGCATCAAGAATGCTTTAAAGAAAATCATGGTTGATTCTGACGAATCCGATGATACCATAGGTACAGATTCAGATGACCCTTACTCATCTTCCTCGGAGGAAGAAACCCTTTGTTGTACCAGGGATAAATGTCAAGCCATCAAAGATAATGATGACACGGACGATGAGTTTTATAAACTCCAAGCTCAGTTCTCCAGTTTTAACATAAGCGTCATCAATGGAGAAGAAATTAATGACCTTCTTAAAGAATTTCCCGATGAAGCCCATAAAGCTAAAATTATTGAAGCATTGTTCAAAGCTCAGGAGAAAGATAAAACTCCTATCAAGATCAAGACACGTATTGATCCTCCGTACAATTTCTCGGAACTACTCACTGAGTTGCAGAAGAAAAGGAACTCCAAAGATCCCATCACAACCCAGGAATTAAAAGATGAGATTATGAATCTCAAAAGAGAGATAACTCAAATGAATAGCAAATACGGCAGTTTAGAAAACCGAGTTACCTCGCAGAAACCATCTCGTATTCGAGAAAACCGGACGTCTCAGAAAGGTAGGACATACCCTATCATCACCAACCTAGCACTTCCAGCTGCGCGATGACTTCATAGTACTCTAGTTATGCGACAAAGGTGGATTCGAGATAAACCTACTAATCCATGTCAATGCCATCCTCAAAATGTCGACATTAATTGACTCGAGGGCGGTCTCGATTGCATCGGGAAGGATTAATTCCTACTAAATACTTTACCAAAACTACGTAGAGTATCAGTGCGGATGGAAGCAATTTGACGTTTCTATAAGTTACCTAGTGCGTTCGTTTGCCAAAACAAGACTTGCGTTGAACAAACCTTCATATTAGTCAAGAGCACATCGATGATATTATCTTAGGCATCCCTTTTATTAATGGACTAATGCCCATCACCAACAGCGATGAAAAGACCTTACATGAACCTTTGATGGAAAACTATAGCGTTTCCTGGATTACATCGAAAACAATTAGTTTTGTCAACGTAGTCCATAATAAGAAACAACACTTGGATTACCTACAACGGAGCTAATGACCCACAAAATTTGTGACGACACTAATACTAAATTACAGGATAAAATCAAAAGCATAAACGTGACTTTGCGACACATGCGATGATCTACCAAATTTTACGGAATAGGAAGAAACACGTTGTTGGACTACACATGAAGAAGACTTTGGAAGAAAACATTCCCGCGAAGGCGAGACCATGCGGATGAATATGGAATATCGAAGATTTGTAAGAAAGAAATAGCCTTTAATTGATAAGAAGTTAATTAAGCCTCAAGCTCATTGGAGTTGCTGCTCTATGTTAATAAGCGTCTTTGAGCGAGGCGAGGAGTTCGAAGATTGGTTATCAATTACAAACCTTTAAATAAAATTTTAAAGTGGATTAGGTATCAAATCCCTAACAAAAAGGATTTACTAGATAGGTTATACCAATCTAATATATTCTCAAAATTTGATTTAAAATCAGGTTTTTGGCAGATACAGGTAAATGAACTTGACAGGTATAAAACTGCCTTTACAGTTCCATTTGGTCATTACGAATGGAATGTTATGCCATTCGGATTGAAAAATGCTCCATCCGAATTTCAACATGTCATGAATGACATCTTTACCCCTTTCAGTGATTTTATCATTACATACGTTTTACATATTAGTCTATTAAAAAACAATCCAAGATCATATTAAACATCTGGAGATTTTTAAGAAAATTGTCATTTCTAACGGCCTAGTAATTTCTAAAGCAAAAATGAATATTTTCCAAACAAAAATTAGATTTTTAGGTCATAACATCGAAAAAGGAAATATTATTCCTATTTACAGAAGTATTGAATTTGCTTCTAAATTCCCTGATGAGATTCTTGACAGAACTCAATTACAGAAATTCCTAGGAAGCCTTAATTACATTGCTCCCTATTATAAAAACTTGTCTATTGATGCAGCTGTTTTATATGACAGACTAAAAAAATCTGCAAGTCCTTGGACCAATGTCCATACTGAAGCAGTCAGAAAAATAAAAATTAAGGTGCAGGCTCTGCCATGTCTAATGCTTGCTAACCCAAATTGGGGGAAGATTATCGAAACAGATGCTTCTGACATTGGTTATGGAGGAATTTTAAAACAAATAAATCCCGGACAAACAAGAATATACGGTTAGATATAATTAGGAAAATGGACTAATAGTCAAAAGAACTACGCTACTATAGCTAAAGAAATTCTTGCTATAGTAAAATGTGTTTTGAAATTCCAAGGCGACCTTTACAACAGAGTTCTTAATTAGAAGTATGTAATGCACCAAATTCATGTTTGAAGGATTTTAAACATGATGTTTCTAAACAAATGTTTGCAGATGGCGGTACATTTAGCCCCATTCGATTTTGAAATTCAATATATTAAAGGTCAAGATAATTCACTTCGACTTTCTCACTGTGAATTTTCACAGATTAAGATCGTCGAATGGACAACACCATGGGGTAGAGGAAAGTCGAGGCTCGGTCGCGGAGGAAAAAGCAGACCAAGGACTATTCCTTGAAAGGCTAAAGCGGTAGCGATAGTTCTTCCGGTCAGCAGGCTCGTATGCCCAAAAACTCATACAAGATGGTGAAGCAAACCGATATTTGGTTCGACCACGTGGAGACTATTCTCCTACTAGGACATGAAGATAAAAATTATCTAAATGACCCATGGATTACGATGAATCGATATGTAGAAAATTTCTACCATCCCTACAAAGAAGGAAAAATAGGATGTATTATGAATATATCTAACGGCGACATCCACTGATATTACTTCATACCACGACCGTAAGCGTAAGTAGAAAAGAGCTATTCTAAGTTCTATCGAAGAAGATCATTTCTCCTACGAATGAATTAGCCCATTCAGTCAAAGGAACTTATTATTCCAAGCAGATATTAAGTTTGCATTTAATTATTATGATTATATTGATCGTTCACCCATGTTTTTTATTAAAACAAGAAGCATGGTGCATACATGGTGGGTTAAATTAAATCCAGAAATCTTTAAGAACGGCCAAAATGGTAAATTACTGCCAGGATGGATATTTCCATGGTGGAATATTATTGGTCCTGAAATTCAGATACTACCAGCCCCTTATATCAATTATTATAAGGAATGGATACAATTATCTCCGTGTATCACTCGAAAACCCTTCCGACTATGTCGAGGATCTGCGTCGATGATGTTCTTTATGCAAACCGCAACCCCATGGATGCGAAATGGATTCGGCGAGGAGGAATTCACAGGCATATTGTGTCTTAAAGAAAATTTCTTTGTAAATTACGGTCTAAATTATTAGATAAGAATGAGAATCGACCCAAACCTATGGTTGGGAAATAGAAAATTGTTCTTCTTTACTAAAAAGTTTGAGAACCATTTCTCATATAAAAAGAGGACAATTCTCATTCTTTTCAAAATTCAAAAATGATGTTAAGTTAAAAGATCCTCGTATTTAGGAAGAAGAGGTAATGGTCGCTATCTTGAAAAGATCAAAGCGGACTTTGTGAAAAACTTTGCCACAAAGATCGGCGAGAGTCCTTATTCGAGACATCAGCGGCGTCCGTGAGAGAAGCCCAAGGCGATGTTCTAAGACTCGCATGGCTGGAAGACTATTCCTACCGGCCCATCCACGAAGGATTTGTTCGGCGGATTGATTGAGTGCATCAAAGCTAAAGGAAGAGGCCAAAGCCCGACGAGAAGATAAAGCTTCACGTGGAAAAGAAGATGGATTGAAGGACCCGTTATAATGATAATGGGTAGAAAAACGAAGAGGTCACATCGGACCTACGGTCGTATTAGTGACAGAAGTAAATTATTTTATTTTATTTATTTTCAGAAGATGCTCATGTCGCTATCTTCTTTTTAAAAGTAGTTTACTTTTTCGTACTATTGTAATTTACTTTCCGCAAAGTAGTTTGGCATTTTGTATTTATTAAGATGCCCTTTCTTTTTATTAGACAGATTGTAAAGTGTTTTGAAGTCCGCCTTCGTCTATAAAAGGGGATTCTCATTCATTTAGAAAAACACCAGAAAACAGAGCACTTGTAAATTTCCTCTGAATTAATAACATTGGAGTTTTGCTCAACATCTCTCTCTCTTGGCTACAAGTTCGGTATACCTCCCTTCCCTTAGATTAAATTAATATATTGCTTATGCTTGTTTGAAGCCTAATGATAGGCTAAGCTTTATACTGTCTAGGATGCTCTGAGATAATATGAATTTGTAAGGAAGAAAGAAAATCCAGACTTAAGCCATCTAATGGACTTATAATAAATGTCTTTCTAAACTGTTCCGGGCTCCTTAAGCTACGTGGGGTTACAGATCAGTAGAGAAGAAACATCTAGCTAATGATGAAACCCTGTCTACCCCAAACAAAAAAAACTCTATTTCTTATAGCTATGACAGTGTTTAACATGCCATTAGTAGGCATTCAGTGAGTATACAAATTATGAGTAATTGGCTTTGTTCTTATGACACCAAAAGGTCTTGGTTCATAATGAGAACAATCTTTTGAACTTAATTGAATAAGCTTTCCAGTAGAAACAAGTACTTGGGAAGATAATTGATTTGGTATTTGGCCAAATTAACTAGTTTTATTATTACATTGGGAATGCTATTGCAAATGAGAAATGTTGTAATTCTAGCTAGTTTTGCATCACTGGTGAAAGGTTAGATACACGGGAATCGATTTATGTACTTGTTACCCGGTGGTTCTGTGAATGGGTAATTCCTCATCCATCTTGGCTAAACAGTTGAGCTCTCTCGAGGGCAATGAATTGTTTTGAATGCTAATGGACTCGGATCAAATGTCTCTCTAAAATGTTCTGGGCTCCTCAAGCTCCGTGGGGTTACAGATCAATAGAGAAGAAACATCTAGCTAATGCAACCCCCTTCTCCCAAACAAAAACAATTCTATTTATTATAGCTATGACGGTTTCTAACATGCCATTAGTAGGCATTCAGTGTGTAAACAGTTAGAGTAATTGGTATTTTTCTTGCGTTTTCTTGAGCTTGTGTTGACATACTTGCAGTTTGGGTAACTAATCATGTTTGACATCAAAAGGGCTTAATTCGTAACGAGTTTCTTTTTAACTTATTGAATAAGCATTCCAGTAGAAACAAGCACATGGAAAAATGATTGGTAGTTTGTATTATTAGACTAGGAACTAGGAATTGAGTGTGTAAAAGAGACTTTGTAACCCTAACAAGTTCTGCTTCAGTGATTTTTTAGATATACGGGAATAAATTATAAGCTTGTTACATTGGTGGTTCTGTGTGGATGCGTAATTCCCCAGTCCATCTTGGCAAAGCAGTTGAGTCCTCCCGAGGACAATGAATTGCTTTGAATGCTAATGCACTTAGATCAAATGTCGCTCTCAACTGTTTTGGGCTCCTCGATCTCCATGGGGTTACAGATTAGTAGAGATGAAACCTCTTGCTAATGACCCCTTACCCCCAAGAGAGAGAATAGTAAATGGTATAGGTGGGACTCAGGTAGTGTTTGGAATTATTTGTTCAGATTGGATTGAGCAACTATGTACTTTTCTGCTCTAGTGTAGCCAATTTCTGAGATTATTGCATATTGATTCATACCATGTTACTTTAACTAGCCTTATGTAAGGTAGTTTCCTTTTGTTCGGGTTGATACTTGTAAAATGGTATTCTGATTGAATTGCCTAGACTTATCCGATTAAAGAGGAACACAATTTAGCTTTAGTGTTTGCTTTTTACTGGTTTCATGCTTAGTCCATCTTGGCAAAGCGGAAGAGCCCTTAATGTTGTAATCTTCTGCTGATTTTCTCCCTCTATCTATATCTCTTTTTTTTTTTTGCAACTTCATAGCTTATGTTGTACAAACTCTAATGCAGGAAGACACGTGGAATGTGAGCTGGTCGTAAACTGAAGTCCCACCGTAGGAGGCAGCGGTGGGCTGATAAGTCTCTTACAAGAAATCTCATCTTGGTAATGAATGGAATAGGCCATTTGCAGGATCATCTCATGCCAAGGGGATAGTTCTTGAGAAAATGTATGGCCGATTTTGCTTTCCATTTACTTAATTATCCCCATCTATTTGTGTGCTTGCTTTAATTGACCTAATTTTTATGGAATGAACTGCAGCGGTATTGAAGCCAAGCAGCCTAACTCTGCCATTAGAAAGTGTGCTCGAGTTCAGTTGATTAAGAATGGGAAGAAGATAGCTGCTTTTGTACCCAATGATGGTTGTTTGAACTACATTGAAGAGAATGTACGTGTTTTGATCATATTCATGTGTTTTTCTTTTAATTTCCTTAGCAGTATCCTTAAATGTTTGAATAAATTTCATCTGATTGTTTGTAGGACGAGGTGTTGATCGCTGGATTTGGTCGTAAGGGACATGCTGTGGGAGATATTCCTGGTGTTAGGTTCAAGGTTGTGAAGGTATCTGGTGTGTCACTTTTGGCCCTCTTCAAAGAGAAGAAGGAGAAGCCCAGATCTTAATTACTTTCAGGTCATGTGCAAGTGTCTTCTGAATGAATTTTTGTGAGGATCAGATGCTCTTTTGTTTTTTTCCTTTTCTTCTTCCTTAATCTTCTACTAGCATAGTTTGTCTTCTGTTCCATGAAAATACCAAGCCATTTGATCAAGCTTTTGGAAGTTGAAAGCGCACAATTGGTTTCCCTTCCCAATATGACAATTCCCTTCTGAATTTTGTGCATCTTAAAATGCTGTTTCTCATTATTTGTTGGTTCGGAACAGGACACAGCACCATATGTATTACTGGTAATATCTATATGCAGACCCAAGATTAAGTTTAAACCCTTGAACTTTGACGCCAGGGTATTGTAAATTTGCAGTTGGATTTGATTAAAGTTGCAACAAATATTTAGGTTGTTTTTGGTTTGGATTTAGAGTTTGCTAACTAAAAGATTGTTGATCGTTAGGTTAAAAGTTGAAACAACTTTTTTGAGAAACGAAAGTAGGCGTATCTGATAGGCAGCTTTGTGGTCATTTCTTCACTTTGGATCGCATGCATAATGGGAGCTTAGTGCACCAGGTTGCCCTTTTTTTTAGTTTAAAAGCTGGGATCATTGTTAAATGTTAACCACTATTCTGAACCAACTCGCCAGGAAGATAGAGACCTTCCACTAAAGATTAGTCAATCCCTGGGCTTGGCCAAAGACATACCCGCCTTATTCAGACCAAGACGAATCATTTTAGCTCTTCAACAGGCTTGGTCCCTAAATCCTTAAACTAAATATGACGCTTGTAATCCTTAAATTCGGTTATGATCATAGCTTCATTCATTCGTTGAACCTTGGGGATCACCATTAGCATTGAGGTCAATCACCGCACTACTTCTATCATAAATATGACACTACACCATATTGTTTGCATTAGTCCCATAGCCATCTCTTTTAACATAACCTTTTCGGCGTCTTCCTTTATGCTCCCCTCAAATCAGTACTCTCTCGATCGTCCCTTTATTCAATATCCGTTGATTGAAGACGAGAATCTCCTTTGACGGTAGGTACGTCCTATAAACTAACAATATGCATAATATCTTCTACGATCACACACTAATATTTATGGAATCTTAATTATAACAATCTCACAAAGGTCACAAATATATATTATATACGAAGCCAATAGTTTTGAAACATGTTAAAGGCTTTATGCTCTAACGTATTCTAAGGACTCTAGGTATCATTATAATTAATCTATCATTCTTTTTTCACTGTTTGAACTTTTATTCAGTAAAGGGTCTCTTCTAGAGATAGGATTGCTAGCAGCGGTAATTACCGTGTTATTGATATTTAATAGATTGAAACTTTCTTTAATCGAGAGTGGGTACGGAGTCACCATTGTTAAGGAGTGTTTTACCTCTTAATGTGGGAATATCCGGCACGAATTCAAATTAGTGTGATTCCAATACGAATACCGGATACCGGATGAGAAACAAAAAAATATTGAAACTTTAATACAACTTTTTGTGATCCTACTGGAGGAGGGACCCACCATATTTTACCAGCAAGTTCGAGTTATATATTCCTTTAGTGTAAAAAAATATTTACTTTATAAGATCACTCAAAGAATATTTATAGGTGGGATTAGTACAATTAGTCCATGAAAACATGATCAGTTCAATCCGTTTAAGTTTGGTCGAGTTAATGACCCGCCAATTTAGTAATTCAACACATCTTGATCCTCTTGAATTCAATTCATCTAAAAGTTAATTTTGAGTTAAATATGTACCTAAATTGACCCATGAAAAAATTTATTAAAATATTTAATATTATATATATAAAGAGAAAAAATAAGTTTTAATTGGTAATTAATAAAATTTTATGAAAACAAACAAATTAGAATTCTATAAGAATTGAGTGAGTTGAATTATGATCTATCATTTAACTCATTTTGAGTCAACTCAGTAAGTTGAACTAACTCTTGGCCGTGGTTGGCCAATAACTCATTTGTTGTTTCAATCCATTTTGATTCGTCCAAATTCACTTCAAAACGTTCATTTATCACATTTATCTACATGTAAGTTTCCTTTAATGCAAAATTTATAATTTTAAAAATAAGACGGTAGTAATATAAATCTTTTTTGACATTGATAATATATATAACTAGGGATGACAACAAGGGAGGTTAGGGGGACAAGTCTTGACCTGCTAAGGATTCGATCCGTCCTGCCTTGCCCCATTTAGTAATTTTCAGAAAATATGTCCTGCCCTATCCTACCCCGCTAAGTCCTGCCCCATTTATGTCATCTTTCATTTCTCTTCTTTATTTTTTATTTTAATGTGTAAAAGAGTATGATTATTCATCTTTCTAATTTTTTTTTGTTGTCGTTAATAATGGTAAATATGTCATATTATTTCTTAGTCCTCTGTTTGGAGTAATATGATCCACCCAACTGCTGTTGCTTGTCGTTTCATTGGACTTTTTTTTCCTTCTGACTTATCATTAAAATTTTAATACTTTTTTTTTTTCTAAATGCTTAGCAAAAATAGGAAAAAAAATCAAATGAAATTTGAAATTAACAGTAAATTTTCATTTTGTTGTCACTTTGATGGAGAAACGGAAGAAGACACAAAATTACATTTTAGATTTATATTTATAAGTCTTTATAAAGTTATAGTTGGTTTTCAAATCAAACAAAAATCAGATTCAAGATACAAACAAAGTTATTGACTCATAGATAAATAAAATAAATAAATAACTTATAAAACTGCCTTGCCTGCCATGGCCGTTTTAAAATTTTTTAAAAATTGCCCTATTCTGTTCAAATATTTAAATCTTTTTTCTTTGCGCTGCACTGTCAATTTGGCGTGCGTATAACAATGTCGTCAATTGTCGTAATAATATATAATTAATTCTTTAATTTGGGTTGGCTCAGCGCATCTGCTCTTCTTGGTAGGCGGGAAGTAATGAGTCAGTAGTGTAGAGAATGTTTTTGTGTAGCAAAAACAATTTTTTGATCGAAGATAATTAAAACACACCGTTTTATCCAAAACGACATTGTTTTGATAAAAAATTTCCAAAAAACTGGTGGTGCATTCACGTGGCTCCGCGACGGATGCTACTACAACTTTATGCTGGAATATGTATATGTGCAGCAAAACTAACGGGTAAGAAGGGGACAATCAGCTAGAGGACTCTTTTTTAATAAGATATTGAATAATGCAATGAAATTAACACGATATGAAAGAAAAATTGGATCTATAACTGTGGGCATGCTTGTCTCGAAGAATCAATCATAAGAGCAATTAACAAATCAAGTTAAGATATCAAAATTTTATGGATGAACGGAGGAAGTCGGTTCAATAAGTTCATGAGTTTTCATAAATCCCGTACTCATTAACAAAATGAAGGAATAATTACTTTTTTGGATCGCCATAAAAATAATAGACATATCGTATACATATAATATACTTACAATATGCATATTTTATACATGATCAATATAATGTATAACTTGTACATTTTCACCTCGTAACTTGCATACCTCTTAAGAAACTGTTCACTCTTAGAAAACTATGAGTGATTTTTGCTAACTTACCCTAATTAATGTCTAGAAAAGAAAAAATTAATGATTCTTGATTTTGAAATAAGAGTAATTTTGAAAGAATAAAGTTAATTTCTTTTTGAAATTCTAAAACATCATTTATTTTGAAATAAAATAGAAGTTTAAAATACCACTTACTATCAAACGGAGAAAGTAATATTAAGTATCGTAATTAGCAAACGAGAAGGAGCAATCAATCAGTTTTAGTGGAATTCTTGAGAAAATGACTTATACAGAAGTCAATTCGTCCAAGTCATGATGAATGAGAGTGAATTTGTCTCTCCCACTAAAGACGAAATTAAATTGGAATACTAACAAGGATTAGTTGGTCATATTAATAAAATATATGTCTCAAATTACTTGACTACTTTTAAAAATAAGTGAGAATTAATTAGTTTTTCCTATTTTACTATTAGCATTAATTATTTTTAAAGTAATCTATATTAATTAGAGTGCAATTAATTGAAGAGAGATAATGAAAGTGTAGTAAAAATATTATTTTTATTTATATTTATAATTTCTTAGAAGACGTGTAAAAGGAAAAAAGGTCAAATAATGTGAAACGGAGGAAGTAACTATTTATGGATTTCACTGAGATATTAATTAATACTTTGAAATGACTAGTGCTAAGAGACAAAGGGATTGAAGGATTCAATTAGTCAAATAATGTTGAAACCATTATAGACACAAATTAAATATGGCTCAATAATTGCTATATATGATGCTTATCACTTCACTAATTCAACATGTAGCCAAAGTCATGTGATAGTTCCACTTAGTAAATGCTAAATTTCATAAATTTCTTTCTGTTTTGACTGATTAAAATGGATAGTATAATATAATACATGATAATTGAGATTCAAATCTCAATAGACACAAAAATAGGAGGTGCTTTTTTTTTCTATCTGTCTTAGTATTGGTGAACAAAATTACTGGTATCTATTGCTGGTCGGACGTGATATGTATCTCGTAAAATTAATCGAAGTGTACGCAAGTGAACACTAAGATTTTATTTTTAAAAAAGAAAGATAACTGAGAGCAACAGTTAAAACTTAAAATACATATTGTTCCATAAACCAACGAGAAACAAATCATAAAATTCTCCTTCGGTTCATTACTCACAGTGCAAGAATGCAGTTTACAATCCAAAGATAGTGGCCTAATGGCCATTAGTCAAATTGTGCGGCAGAGCGAGTTCGATTCTCGACGGATACGTTCTTGGGCGTATCGCTGTATTAAAGTCCCAGCTTAGCGCGGGCGTATTGCGGTGTGAGTTTGATACTCCTCGGACAATCCATTGAAGTCGGACGCCTTAGCGTTGATCAGTTGGTGGCGATCGACAATTGAATGCTTGAATCCGAAAATGACAGAACTAGTCCCTTATATTGAAGGGTAGGTTCACCAGTCCCGTATATAACATTTTTTGTCCTTTAAATTAGTCAAAATTAATTCTTTCAGTTTCTAATGAACATAAATTATTAAATATTTAATAGAGATAAAAAGTGTTATATTTTAACAAACTTACAATAATAATAACGTATTCAATGTATTCTCACAAATGAAATCTAGAAAAAACAGAATATATACCGATCTTACCCCAATATATATGAGGTAAAGTGATTATTTTCGATAATATGTCGGCTCAAAAGGACCAAAATAGGTAATTTGTCATTCAAAAATCTTGTCAAGTTGACTAAAAGCAAACAACAATTGGGCACATGTAAATATAAGAAAATTATATATCATGGTGGAATAAAATAGTATAAACCTGTCACGCCGAAATCAAATCTATCCCGAAATTGGTGCTCATAGCTCACTGAAATTCCAAAGCCTATAAAGAAGAGAAAATCAGTCCAACAACTCTCATTATTCTTTAATTATTATTCCACCATATTACTATTCTCTAAATTTAAATAATAATAATAATAGGATCTACCTAAAAATAACAAACAATCATGATAGAACATCTTGAATAGGAACTATCCATTTTAATATTCTGACATTTTGTAGACAACATATACTATAGTATCCCCTTGCTAGAGAATTATTCACTAAGAAATCAACTATGAAGCATCACTATCTGTCAGTAACTTCCCTTTATATTTCTCTTCATTTCATTTTATATAAAAGTATTTGGATAAACATAAAGTTTTTTATAAAAAAAAATTGACACATAAAAAAGCATTCTTGGAATTTGGGTCGAATATATCGACAACCATTTATCAATAAATTTTATTTAGACACTCAAATTACAACTTGTACTTTTCGACTCAATATTGAAAAAACTTTGCACGTGTTTTCAAGCGTTCATTATGTATAAGTTAACCACTTAAAATATGTCACTATCTTTTAGTTATACACATTAGTCTTAATAAGCCATAAACATCAAGTATATTCAAATAGATGTTGATGTGTATATTAAAGGATGTGATATATTTTAGGTGGTTAACTTTTCTATGCAATGGATGCTTGACAACATGTGCAGAAGCTTTTTCAAACTTTGGTATAAAAAATGTTTAATATGAATATTTTATCATGTGTTCAGATGCTCAATTAAAATATTCATAATTAAAGTGTCTAAATGAAACTTATCGGTAAGTTTAACCGTTGTCGATATATTTAGGCTTAAATTTTGTTATTATAGTCATGCCATATATTTTTATAACCATAAGAACGTGTCATTAAAATAAAAGAAGAAATTTAAAACTAAAAAAATCAATGATAAAAGATATTTCTTTCTAGAACCGGATGCATGTAATAGAGAGTATGATACAAATTACATAGGCCACTGCATGTCCTTTACTGCTAGTTTAGTGAAGAACAAATTTGGAAGTTTAATTTCATTAGTTCTCCAAAACAAGCTTAAGAGAGAGAGATGATTCAAATCTCTTTACACTAAAATAATCTTCAAATCTGTTCTAATAACAAAAACTCTTAGTAGTATCTTTTCTAACATCTACATGAGAGGGCTATTGATAAGTCCATGCATAGAAGGAACCCCAAAACCATTCCAATTTTGACTGTTTGAGTACTCAAAATTAGCGACATTATTTCCATCTCCATTAATCTGCCATGGAAATCCCAACAAGATTTTACTCTCACCTTCTATTCCCATGCGACACATCTCTTCCTTCAATGCAATATTGGATGTTGTGATACCACCTCTCATAATTTCTTGATCAAAATTTGTTCCCATATCTCCACTTGCATTTTCAACTTGCCCCATATTGTTCCCATTATTGTCAATTCCATAGTAGTACAAGTTATGGTGCAAGAAGCCATTTGGGGTTTCAAGAAATCCACCTCTTAGTGCATCAAGAAAGCCAGCTTCTTCAGAAGAGGTGCATATGCTATGATTTTCAAGAACATGATGACGGGCACTATTTTCAAAATCAGTAAGGCAGAGCGAATCAGGAAAGATGATTTCAGTTCGAATTGTTCTATGCAATTCGGGACACACTAATTGTCCACTTTCTTGGTTTTGGAGCCTAGAAAATGCTAGGCTAAGATCATTGGGATCATAATTAGACAGTTGTGTGAGAGATGACATTTGATTATTAGGATAGGTGGCAAACATGGATTGGCCTGGACTTGATCTCTTTGATGATGATGATCTTTTGTTCTTCCTGCAGCCTCCACCTACTGGAACATTTCTTAATGTACCTCCTTTTGTCCAGTACCTTCTACATGATTTGCAAAAGTACCTAGGCTGAGTGAGACTATAGTTGTTGTAGTAGCAGAATTTGGTGTTATCAGAGTCACATCTAGGACATTTTTGTGCTTCATCTTGAGGCCTTGGTAATTTCTTTTCTTGTTGTGGCTTTGTGCATGCCAACATGATTTCTAGTGATTGTGAAGACATTTCCTACAGAGGAAAAAAATTAGCACTTGATATAAACAAACTTAAGGAAAAACTTCACTAAAAAAATGAATTAGCTATCAACTTCATCACTAATCCACCGCTAAATTGCTCATAGCATTAATAATTTTTTTTGATAATCTGTGGCCAAATAAAATTAGCGACAAAATTTATCCATCAGTAATTCCTATTTTTAAAGTAGCAGTGCTTTTTTTTCTCCTTTCAAAAAGGAATTGATCTTGATATGCTTTGATAGATGCAGGGCCGGCTCAAGGCCAAAGCTACTAAGGCAATGGCTTTGGGCTTCCAATTTTTTATTTTTCTGTCTAAAAAAAATCACTTTCTTTTTACTCCGTCCAAAAAAATGACATTCTTTTATTTGACAATAATTTAAATTTAAATTTTATTTTTTACCTTTTACACAAAACGAGATAATTTATAATCACACAAATATTTTGACTTATTTTAGACCATAAAATTCAAAATCTTCCTTTATTTCTTAAAGTACGTGTCAAATAAAAATACATCGCATAAATTAAGTTAGACTCAAGATTCATACTTTACCTAAACACTTAAAATTCCTTTTTTTGTCATTCTGTAAGTTTTTAGGTAAAAATTGTTTCAGCTTTATTGTCAAAGAAAATTGTGGATTTTGAAGATAGGTTTTCTAATAGATCGAAGGTCCATATAACACTTCAACTTTAAAATTAAGTCTTTTAAAAATCATTTTAAGATTTAAAAAAAAGCACAAATAGGTGCACAGATGACTAGAAGACCCCAATTAGAGAAATGCAAAAAAGAAAGAAACCATCATTGCTTATATTATACTAAATCCTTACCTGGTGATGATTTTGAGCACTAGAAGGTTCCATGTACAACTACCAAGAGCTTAAAACTCAAATATATAGCTAGCTAGGCTGGTTTAATATCTTGATATTTCAAAAGACATATAATATCAGACAAGAATATTAATGGTGTGAGAAACTTTCAAGAAGATAAGTGGTTATATGCAAAAGCCAAGATTAACTTATGCCCATCACTACTCTCCTAAGTCCATATATATACATACACACTTTTTTATGGGGTAGGGTGTTGGGACGGGTCATGTCTTCTCTATTAAAGAGAGAGAATATTGGTATAGTCGCACAGTACCAGCATGTTATGGGGATTCGTGTATATTTTACTAGTTTCAGCACGCAGATAAAGCAATGTTCACATGAGAAATCATATTGGAAAACAATGGAAAATTCCAGTTTCAGATTATATCATATGTGTTTTCTGTCCCAAAACGAATTACTAACTCTCTATATGGAAATACGAGTAAGGAGTTTGTTAAACCAAATAAAAGAGCAACGTGGTGTTTTTTGGAATTAATTATGTCGATTGCTAGGCATAAAGTATCCCGCGTTAGTAAGATCCGGACACTTCAAGAAGTGTGATGTTAGACAACCTAACTTAATGCAAACATTGATGTTGCTTTCACGGTTCAACCTGTGATCTATAGGTCAAATAGAGATAACTTTACTATTAGTTAGACCAAATGGCATGAAAAATACAATAATACTCCCTCCGAATCAAATTAAGAATAAATATCTCAAAAGATCACTCGACTACGAGGAATTATGTAGCAAAATCATTTAAAAAAATTGTATTAATAAAGTCATCCAATTTCAGACTTTTCTCTTATAAAATCACTCAACAAAATTTATCATTAAAAAAATCACTTTTCCCCCTTAACATTTTGGATTTGAAAAATAATACCCCCTCATGTTTTAGATGGGATAATGAACTAAGGGTGGCCAACGGGGTGGGGTGGGGTGGGGAGGGTCGGTGGGGGGGGCTGGAGTCAGTAGGGGGTGTCGGGTCGGGGCCTGCAGTGTCACGTCGTCGTGAGTCGTGGAGGGTCTTTTGCCCTTAAATTAAAAAAAATAACACACACACAACAAGATAGTTTAATAAAAATATCCCAATGTTGTTTTGTGTCTCATATTATTTAATAGAAGTATGATTTTTTTTTTTGTAATATAATTTCAAAATTACAACTTCGTGATATTGAAAGTTGCAAATAAATAACATAGTAACATTACAATTAAAAGAATTATATGTTAAGAAACACGTTTTCTAGTTTCTTTTATAATTTCTTGTGGTTCTTCAGTTGAAATTGGTATTTGTTGATCAAATTGGTCGACGTCGCTTCCACCTCCGTCAGATAAGATTTCGTTGTAGTTGTAGTCTTCTTCTTCATTGATCTCCGGTTGGCCACGCCTCTACGCTCGCGTAATTCGATCTCGAATAGGCGCAATCTCGATGAGTCTCCGTCTTGATGAATACATTATCTTACATATGATATCTGTAGGTCGAAAAAGCGCTTTCGGGCGTTGTTGATGGCGGCAGATGTCAACACATCTCGGGCCATCTTAGATAGTGTTGGAAATGTCTTCTCATTCTCCCTCTAGTATTTTAGCGTCTTCACGTCCCTCTTCATTTTCAATTGTTTTGTATAGAGCAGCAACATGTCATTTTTGAGGTTGTGTTAAAGAAGAAGAAGAAGATGACATGAAAGCCGGTTGGTTGCTAGCACTTTCTTGTTGGTAATGCGTATATATTTTTTTTACATTCATCTCGTATGCTAGCCACCACTTCTTCTCTAGTTTTTTCAATAGGTGGTGGGTCATTTGAATTTTTGAGAGATGGAGGTGAAAGTTTATCTATGCAATCATAAATAGTTTCAATAAGTATGTTACAACCGTCTATTTTAATAGACGGATTTAATACAACACTAATAATATAAATTGGGGGAATAGGATTATAACATTTTTTTATTTTTAGAAACATTTTTTTAATAGGTGCCTTATAAGCTGATTTTTCCATATATTCACTAAGCAATATAAATATTAGAGCTATATAAAATAATATTGATAAAATAGTAAGATAATAAATACCGGAAAATTCTTTAGTAGCTAGATAAAATTTCTCTAAAAATGTAATAAGTTCTAAAATTGTATCTCAATCAGAATCAATAATCATATCAGTAGGATTTCGATTACGGACGTTAAAAAATTGGGTTATAGGTCTTCTATACTCATAAGCAACACGTAGTTGGTTGTATAAAGAATTTCATTTATTGCATACCTCTTCGGGAATTTTTCTGTAAGGAAGTTGACAATCATGACAAGGTTTTTTATATTCTTTTATTCGTTGTATTCTATTACTTTTAAAAATAAAGTTTATAACAAATTGTATTTTTTCAAGAATGTCTTTAAAAAGTGATAGTTCATCATTTACAACTAAGTTATAAATATGACATGCACATTTTATATGAAAATGATTTGAAAAAGATGGAGTTAAAACATTTTTTAATAATCTAACAACAGTTAGAGGTGAGCGGGTCCGGATACCCTACCATTTTTTAACTAGGACCTATCCTTGTAAAGGCCGATTCCTAAATTTACTATTCGAAACCTACCCGGACCCTGCTGTTCCGGGTAGATTCCCGGGTACCTGTTCTCACAACAAAAGTTACAATATTAGAGGCCAGAGTCGAAGAAAGCGAAAAGGAAATTGAATCACTTCTGAAATCAAATAATGAACAGAGAGCCAGTACTGTGCAAGTCCTTGAGAATCTGTTGGAGACTGAGTGTGCTGCACGTGCTGAGGCAAACAATAGGGCAGAAGCACTATCTGTTCAGTTGCAAACTACACAGGGAAAGTTGGATCTTCTTCAGCAATAGTTAACTACAGTTCGGTTGAATGAAACAACATTAGATAACAAACTTAGAACTGCTTCCCATAGATCTTTGAAATTTAAATAAAACAAGCGTCACTCATTCAGATATATAAATGGAAAGAAATAATATATTAAATTCCCCGAGACCAAAACTAAATAATTTAAATGGGTGAGTTCATAGGGTCCGGGTATCGGTTCCGGGTACCCGGTCTTTATTTTCCGGAATCGGAACCGGACCCGACATTTATCGGCTCCTGATTTTACTACCCGAAACCTACCCATTATTCTAATATATCTACCCGGAATCTACCCGTTAGTGTCGGTTCCGGTCGGGTTTCTGGGTACCCTGTACCTGTGCTCACCCCTAACAACAGTAACATTAGAAGAAGCGTTATCTAATGTAATAAGTCATTATTTTATCAGTTATGCCAGAATAATCGCAAACTGAAAAATATTTTCTCAAATAAAAAGACCAGTGTGCTGTTAGGGCGGATATTTTCACGTGCTCACGCAAGTGTACGTATCGTTACAAGTAATATAGTCTGGTAAGACCGAATATCGTTCTCAGGGACTGGTTTCTAATTACCGAACATTTATTCTAGGTTATTTATTTGGCAAACGATAATTGATTTGGGTTTTTATCTAACTATTAGAATGATTGCAAGAAGTAAACTAAATTGTTGAGGTTTAATCAGTTTTGAAGGAATTAGGGCTTCCACTATCCTCGACTATCCACTCTTTTCAATCCCTAATGCAATTAGAATGACTTCTTCTTCTACGTTAAGATAACGGTTAACTAGACCGTCTTATATTCCGGTTAGGATATATAATCGCTCAATCCCAGTGCAGAACCCTTCTATATTTCTATGATAGGATTTACCACATAGGAAGATTAAGAAAAATAATTTATAATGCTACACAAGTATCGGGGTACTTTCGTCTGCGATTTTAACCTATGTCTATTCAGTTATAGCATATCCAAATCTCTCATCTCGGTTCTTGATTCGAGATCATATAGATTATGATAATTAATGGCCATTTAACTATCAAACATTCATACCAATATTGAATAAATCTTAATCAAGTGAAGAAGAAATCAAACTAATGCATTAATTCATGAAATAGAGGTTCAAGCGATTCAATAGAAAAACCCTAATAAAGTAATTAGCTCCTAAACATTGTCATGTCAAGAACTAATACAAACCAACATAAACTGAAATAAAAACAAAGAAAAGAAAAGAAACTTGAACCAAAGTTGTCTCCAATCTTGTGTTGTAGCCTCTTTTTCCTCTCCAAAGTATGATATGAGATGTAAGATCGCAGATGAATAGTGAGGTTAGGGTTTAGGAATTTTATAGTTGAGAAAATATGGATTTCGGACCCTAAAAACGGTGTCAAAATCGGCCCGAGCGTTTTCCTCCTTGCGCCGCTGATGCGAAATCTGCGCTTCTAATTGTGATCACCGATCTGCATGATCGCACTGCGATCTGCGGTCTTTCGTCCTGATCTACCAACTTTTGTCATTTTTTTGCTTCGGGAGCTCCTTTTCTGCCCACTTTTAGCTTCTTTTTGCCATTTTTCCATTTAGAACCGCTGTGACTCAAAAGAAAGAAAAACAACCCTAACAAGACACTTATTTAAACGAAAATGGGAAAATACTAACTAAAATTACTCAAAAAGCGTATATAAAATACGCCTAACAAATACCCCCAAACTTAACCTTTGCTCGTCCTCAAGCAAAGATCAAAATAAAATCAAAGAAACAGAAAGAAAACTGACTCAAAAGACTCTAATCAAGCAGCTGTACAAGGTTACTTAGAAAAGAATGAATGTCAGTTGGGATAATATGTTAGAACATACATAGCATGAATTTAGCAATCTAGAATTTCAAGTTAGATATTTCGCAAATTTATTTCAATCATAATCAATGGAAGTACAAACACATAATCTATGCATGTCAATTTCATTCCATCTTTTCCAAAATGCTATAGACATGTTTACTTGTTATTCTCCACTGATCATAGACATACATATTAAAAATCATCAGGACTTTCAAGGGTTGTAATGTAGGCTTAGGCAGGGGTAGGTAAAAATAGACATTTTAGGCTCAAATTAAATTACGTATCATAAGCTATTTTCATTCAATCTCTTCTTCCTTCTTTTTGACTTTCTTTTTAGTCTCATACCTATCATCTCCCCTCATTTCTTTTGAGAGAATGAGACACATTATAACAAGCACCCCAAAACTTAGACTTTTGCATATTTTTCATTGGGGTGCATCAAATTTATACTCTCTATTTTAATTCTTTTTCAACACTTTTCATCCCAAGAGTTTTCAAATATCACTTATGGCACAACAAAGGAATCATAGGGTGTCAAAGAAAGATCTTATTTTAGGCTCAAAGGGGCTGACTAGTTGTCACGCCCCGAACCCCGGGCCCGTGACTAGTGCCCTACTGGGCACCCTACTACCTTAACAACACAACTAAACTGCGGAATTTAAATAACACCTTTTTTTTTAAAACCAACATACGTGCGAGGGCAAAGCCGACCAGGCTGCCATATAATATACATAATAAAAGACACTACATTGTACATGAGTCCAATCTCACATATGAATACAGACCTCTAAGAGTTTTACTGATCTATGACGGGACAAGGCCCCGCCGTACCCATAACTGTACAAAAATGCATCTTGAAGGATCTATACCAAAAGATAAACTCACGAGCAGATGGAGCTATCCAAAACTCGGCGGTCCTACACTGCGAGATCACCAAAGCTGCATTACCTAACACTGCGGGCATGAACGCGGCCCAGAGAAGTCGATCTAACAGTGCAAGTATGGAGCGAAATAATGTACAATAACCAAATCATAAGCTGTATAAAAGAAATGGCGGCAAGTATAAAAATGAAATACGGATCCTACTGCTCCATTTTAACTCAAATCAATCGTATATTAACCGTTCTTTTCCTCATTCAATGAGAATTAACATCATATTCTTACGTACTTGCCAAGGATTTAATCAAGTTTTTCCACATAACTTACATATCTTACATAACATAATCCGGCCCGTTATGGAGGGACTTCTTATTTGGGAGCTTACTTTGATTATCCGTACGTGATAACGAAATCCGGCCCATTGCGGGACACGGTGTACTGATGAATCGTGTGACATAATCCGGCCCGCCTGTGGGGCTCGGTGTACTGTGGAATAATGTAGCATAATCCGGCCCGCCTGTGGAGCTCGGTGTAATGTGGAATCATGTAGCATAATCCAGCCCGCCTGTGGAGCTCGGTGTAAGATGACGTAACCCGGCCTATGTGTAGGCTCGGGGTAATATGGCGTGTCAGCCATGTGTAGGCTCGGTGTATCTCATAAAGTAATCCGGCCTATTTGTAGGCTCGGTGTATTTCATAACGTAATTCGGCCTATTTGTAGGCTCAGTGTGATTTTTCCTTACATAACATTTTTTAAACCATCTTTTCACTTCTTCTTAAGTCGTCATAACAACTTCCCATAAAGCTATTATAACAACCATTCATTTTAGAGAACTTAAGACACTTTATTCTTACAACATTAGGAAAACTAGACCCAAAAATACTACGTACATACATACTTAAAAAGAATCATAAAACTCCTTTCTTTTTAAAGCTCAAGTCACACACTCTTTTGGAAACCATCTTCTTAACTTTTGAAATAAATTAAGAAGCCATACTTTTTAAAGTTAGTCATTTCCACTCATAAAATCCAGGCTTATAGTATTAACCCCTCGTAGTATACATTCTTTAAAATCATATCGCTTAAAACTTCAAAATCCTTAAAAGACAATCAAAGTTCGTAGTCTTAAAACTTCATAACATACATTCTTTAAAGTCCATTTACTTATACTTATAAAATCATATAACCTCCACTTTTAAAATCAATCCCCTTTTCACATATAAATTCAAGTCATTTTTTTAAACATAAAATCAACTTTCTTACTTTAAATAAATCAAGACACATAGCTTTAAATCAAATCTCATAACTTCCTAACCATTCTTACCAACATCTCCCATAAGACTTGGTAAGGACTTAGGATAACTTTAGACATATTTTGAACTTAGAATCAACAACTTGGACACTTCTTAACTTCTAAGAGTGGAAGGAATCATGAAATACTATCACATGGCTATTTCATACGTAGGATCATGCCAAAGAAGGAAGAGGTTCACATACCTCGCGACGACTAGCGACAAGTTGCAAAATGCTCCCAAGTACTTTATCCTTGCTAGCTTTTCCACCCCTTTAAGTAGAATACGCCACTGTAGTACTTGAACCTATAATGGCCATATCGTCCATTAACCTCTAGCAAACTGAGAATAATACTAAGTATACAGTCTCTTATTCTACGGAAAATCGGGCAGCACTTCCTTTGTTTCTACATACTTTGCCACCTTTTTCAAGGCCGAATACAATAATCAAACATGCCACATTTAAGGCTCAACATACCAACCAATCAAAGGGGATTACACGCCTTACAATACGTGTAAAATTCCGCCCCACAATTCATACCAAGTAAGTTTAATATCCAAGCCATTCTCGGCCAACTTATAACCAATCCTAAGTCCTTTCCAATTCTTTTCCAAATTCCAAGTTCTTAGGTCTAACTTGTTATATAGTCATAGACAACTTCAACAATTACAATTTCCTTCTTTATACAACATGCGACGACTTAAACTAATAATCAACTTGAATTGTAATCTTAAGGGCTAAACATACTAGTTTTCGGATTAGGGTTCCAATAGCCAATACACTTATCAAACTACATAATATAAACATCTCATGCTTGCTAATATCCATAGCTACAACAATAAGTAATCTTAATTACTAAAACGACAAGAATTATACCTTCACAAGCCCTTAAAATTTCCAAGATTCAAAGTCGCTCCTTAGCAATTATTAGCTCCTTTACTTTACGCCCCAATCCGCTATTTGAAGCCCTTAGAAGTTCACAACCAACTTCTCTTCCATTTCCAATCCAAAACTAGGAAAACTACTTAGGTTTTCGCCTTGCGACTAACGTGAAAACGTCGTTTTTCCGAAATCTTTCTATTGAGATATCCTTACAATACCCTTAAGGACCTTGGGTTAAAGTCTTGTGAATTATGAACCAAAATTGCAAATTTTTCTAGTGAGAAAAGGCACAAAGCCGAGAGCTACTCTTGCAAGCATAATGATCTCTAATTTTTTTCTAAGTGTTGAAGACTTGGTTTTGCAATAGGGTAGTATATATAACACAATGGATGACTTAGATTATAACACTTGTGGGCTAGGATGAAGAGCAATTAATTAATTGGTCAAGTGGACAAGTTGACTTGGTCAATAATATCAAGCTTGAAGACTTTCATCCACAATGGTCAAATGACCATCCAAGCCTTGCAATTTTCGTCCAAGGGCATGTGTGGGGAGGTGCCACATGCCGCCCTCTCATTCGTCCATAAAATTTCGTAACCCTCGTGGGCCCCGCAAAACGTAAAATTCCTCGGGTGGGCCCCACGTGACCAAATCCGTAAAAATAAATTTCCATAATGTTAATAAGTTCCATATTCTTCAAATAATGCATTTTGAGAATTCAATTCTCAACAACGAACATTTTTTCTTTCCGACGTTCGAAAGATTTTCCGTCGGAAAAACAATTCTTCCATTCGTACCAATTTCCAAGTCTTGATTCCTTACGTACATTCTCTTATACATGTCCTGGACTTACGGGGTGTAACACTAGTGATACAATTTATGTCATAATAGGTAATGAATGGTCAGAAGGGCTAACAAAGAATGCCTGAATCATTTTCCTAAACATGTACATCTTTGCCTATTTCGCCTCAAATAACAAGCAAGCAGACTCATAGACATTTTTCAATCATTCTTTCATAATTGACAACACATAGGCTAAGCAAAAATATCTCAAATAGTTAGATTTTCATGAATTTTTGACATATTCAACTTAAGCACACAAATTTTAGCTTCTAATTCTATTACATTATCCCACTTAATTCACTAGGCGTTTCAAGTAAACACAACATGCATGATCATAAATTTTTTTGACTCATATAGACACAATAAAAGATAAAAAAACTCAATCAAAACGACTCAAAAACAGAAACACAAAAATAAAATAAGTACCCTCCCAAACTTAAACGACACATTGTCCCAAATGTGTAACGACACAAAAATTAAAAAGGGACGACTTACAGACATCAAAACAGCGGTTCAAAATGGTGGTGGTGGCGGCGGATGTTGCATTGAGGCGGTATCTGGAGATGTCGTGTTTTATCAACGGGCGTCGCGGCGCTGTGCCAAATTTCTCCCATTTTTGCAGCATTTTTCTCAATCCCTGCTTTTATCTGTCATCCACAACAGTCAACATACCAGATCGTGAGACGTTCAATTCAAAATAAAACAAACTAAAACAAAATTTTAAATAACATAAATAAAACTTGGGTTACCTCCCAAGTAGCGCTGTCTTTAACGTCTTTTAGCGGACATAATTAATCCTTACTAGTGCCCAATAGATCCTTCTGCGAATTGCTTGCAATCCGCACAGTTATTGTTGCAGGTCTCACTTCTCCCACAACACTTTTTTCAAACAAGGGCCTCATATATAAGATTATCCCACAATTACATAAGGCAGACGACTCTCTATAATGTAGGGATCAGTAAAACTCCCTACATCTCTCAACTTTTGGGGGTGCCCTTCAGAGTATGGACTTTCTTTTTGAGGGTCAACAATGACATTTTGTGTTGTCTTTTCTGCAATAGGGTGGTCCTCAGTGACCTCTTCTTTCTCTACACCAACTATCTTTCCAAATTCCTCAACAACTTGTTGTGGTTCATGTTCCACAATCTGCTCACCACTCCTCGTAACTGGGTCACTCGGTGGACTTTCTTGAGGTGTAATGGTTACCATGTCCCTTGGTTGCCCGATTTGTGGTTCCAAATTCAGAAACTGTCCCACTTGAGTCTCCAAGTTCTGCAAAGAGGATTTTACTTCCACCACGAACTGAGTTTGGGCGTTTGTGAGTGCCAACAATGCTTTTATCAATTTATCCGCTCTGCGATGGGGCCGACTGCGTAATCTTTGAAATTTCCCTTGAGGAGTCTGGCACTGGGTGAGCCTGAGTAAGGCTTCCTGCAGCTCATTTCGATCTTCCTGTGGAACTTGTGGGTTAAATTGTTGTTGATGATACTGATGCTATGGATAGTAATCGTAGTACTGCTGCCCCTGATAGTAGTAGTAGTAGTCCATGTGTCTTTTTTTATTACCTATAAAATAAGAAAAACAACAAAAACTGATAACAAGATGCTCGCAGACAAGTTAGAAACTTGTTCTTGGAGCAACCAAATTAGAAATAAAATAACATGACCAAATATATACAAATCAAATTAGAAATAAGAATAGATAATTCGATATTGAAAGTACGTCAGTGTCACGCCCCGAACCCCGGGCCCGTGACTGGTGCCCTACCTGGGCACCCTTCTACCTTAACAACTAAGTAAACTGCGGAAATCGAATAACACCTCATTTTTTTTTTAAAAACCAACGTACGTGCAAGGCAAAGCCGACAAGGCTGTCATATAATATACATAATAAAAAGACACTACACTGTACACGAGTCCAATCCCACATATGAATACAGACCACTAAGAGTTATACTGAACTATGACGGGACAAGGCCCCGCACCTATAATCAGATAAAAGCATGTCTTGAAAGAACTTATACCAAAAGATAAAACTCCAACGTAAGAGCTATCCAAAACTACGAGCGGTCCTACACTGCCGATCACCAAACAGCGTACCTAAACTCGGCAGATGAACGCGGCCCAAGGAGGTCAAGAAAGAATGTACCAAGTATGTGAAGCGATGAAATCGTAATAAAATCATATGATCTAAACAAAGCAGAGACATGTATGATAGCGAACCTACGACACAATACATAAGCGATTATATCAAGTCGGGACGCGTGCCTCAAAGTCACTATTCAAATATAACTATGGGTCTCACGCCAATAATATCAATCATGCCTAACACCAATAAGAATATCCAAGGAGTATCCCTCGTGGTCTCATGCCCCGGAATCCCACATCTTATAAGAATGACCATGGGGTATACAAACAACCGAATCAAACCCGCTCCGATCACATGCCTAATCCCACATCGTATAAGATGTCGCGAGTATCCTCGTGGTCGCGTGCCCGACATCCCACATCGTATAAGCATGACCATAGGGTATCCTCGCGGTCGCATGCCCGACATCCCACATCGTATAAGCATGGCCGTAGGGTAACACAAACAACCAGAATCTAACGACTCGTCACGTGCCGGAATCCCACATCGTATAAGCGTGTCGAGTATCCTCGTGGTCGCGTGCCGGCATCCCACATCGTATAAGCGTGACCGTAAGGTAACACAAATAATGGAAGCATACGTGGAATCCCACCTCACCGCTTCGATGCCCAAGTAAACTTACAACAAGGCGTGAATTCTCCAACCGGTAGTCGCAGCGTAATAAAACATAATACTTGTACTCAAATGCTATCACCGGACACATTGGCAATTCTCAATTAAACAAGCCAAAGTACTTATCAAGGCCCACATAGAATAATTCTCAATTAAACAAGCCAAAGTACTTATCAAGGCACACTTAGACTAATTCTCAATTAATCAAGCCAAAGTACTTATCAAGGCACACTTAGACTAATTCTCAATTAATCAAGCCAAAGTACTTATCAAGGCACCCTTAGAATAATTCTCAATTAATCAAGCCAAAGTACTACGTACGTACATTCTTTTTAAAGGACTCCTTTTTGTGTAATACCCCAAGATACTAACACCCGTAGTATCAAGGTGTGTCTATTTTTCAAAGTAAGTTACTACACTTTAGAAAACTCATTTCAAAGCTTGAAATCAAGTAACTTCAAATTTTCACAATCAAGGCAACTTATGCCCATAAATCAAAATAGACAACTTTCTAAACCTTCCATAAAGCCGTTATAACCAACTTCCCATAAAGCCGTTATAACCCTTTATGGTTTTTAGACAATTTCATTCATTTTATAACCAAGAGACTTATACTTTTAAAACCAAGTATCACACACCTTTAAAACAAGTTACTTCTCTTAAATCATGTCATTTCTCCTCTCTTAAAACAATTAAGTAAATCACTTGACTCCTCTAAAGTCATTACAACAACCCTTAGGTTTTGGAACTAGGACACTAGCCAAAATATTTGGAAACCACTTCCTTTTCAAGACTTCATGTACTTTAAGTAAAATACTTTCACTTTTAAGAATCCAACTTCACTAAGGCAATGGATTATACAACTTACAATTTAAACATCAAAGTACTATCAAGGAAGTACATAACAAATTCTATTTTAGGCAATCCAAATACAACGAAGGAATGGATCGTTTAAGAGTAGGACATACTTTCTTTATCTTAAGGAATCATGCTAGAAGAGGAGATAGTTCACATACCTTTTCGGCTAAATCCACAAGCTAAGCCGAATACGCCGTACGTAGAAGTGTCAACCTATAATGGTCACAACAAGACTATCAACTTCTAGTCTCTAACGTAGAATAATACTAAGTATACGGTCTCTAATTCTACGGAAAAATCGGGCAGCACTTCCTTTGTTTCTACTCACTTTGCCACCTTTTTCAAGGTCGAATACAATAACCAACACGCCACATTTAAGGCTCCAAACAATCAACCAAACAAAGGGGATTACACGCCTTACAATACGTGTAAAATTCCGCCCCACAATTCATACCAAGTAGTTTAATACTCACTAGCCATTCTCGGCCAACAATAACTCAACACAAGTCCTTTCCAATTCTTTTTCCAATTCCAAGTTCTAAGGTCTAACATGTTATATAGTTATAAACAACTTCAACAACTACAATTTCCTTCTTTATACAACATGCGACGACTTAAACGAATAATTAACTTGAATTCCAATCTTAAGGCTAAACATGCTAGTTTTCGGATTAGGGTTCCAATAGCCAAAATAATTATCAAACTTCATACTATACACCTCATGCTTGCTAATATCCATAGCTACAACAATAAGTAAACATTAATTGCTAAAACGACAAAATTTATACCTTTACAAGCCCTTAAAATTTCCAAGATTCAAAGTCGTGCCTTAGCAATTCTTAGCTCCTTTCCTTAAGTTCCAATCCGCTCCAAGCACTCCTTGGAAGCCTATGAAGAACTCATCTTCAAGTTCCAACTTCAAAGTTGAAGAACTCCTTAGGTTTCCGCCTTGCGACTAATACGAAAACACCGTTTTTCCGAAATCTTTCTATTGAGATATCCTTACAATACCCTTAGGGACATTGGATTAAAGGCTTGTGAACAAAGGATCAAAACTACAAATTTTTTGTGTGGGACTTAGGGCAAACCCGAGAGCAACTATTGAGAACAAGAAATGTTGTGAAATTTTTCTAAGTCTTCAAGACCTTGTCTTGCTACTAGTATGTATTTATAACACATTGGATGGCTTAGACTTAAACAAATGGGTGGCTAAGATTAAGATCACAAGGATTAAGCACAAGTGGCAAGTTGACTTGGTCAACAATATCAAGCTTAGCAAGACTTATCTTCCACCATGGTAAATGACCATTTCACCCTTACAATTTTCGACCAAGACCAAGTGTGGGGGTGCCACGTGTCGCCCTCTCATTCGTCCATAAAATTCCGTAACCCTTGTGGGCCCCACAAAACATAAAATTCCTCGGGTGGGCCCCACGTGACCAAATCCGTAAAAATAAATTTCCATAAGGTTAAGAGTTCCATACTTTTCAAATAATGCATTTTGAGAATCCAATTCTCAACAACGAACATTTTTCCTTTCCGACGTTCGGAAGATTTTCCGTCGGAAAAACAATTCTCCCCTTTCGTACTAACTTCCAAGTCTTGATTCCTTACATACATTACGGGGTGTAACAGTCAGTCCCCGACAACGACGCCAAAAATTTGTTAGGGCGTATATTTTCACGTGCTCACGCAAGTGTACGTATCGTTACAAATAATATAGTCTGGTAAGACCGAATATCGTCATCAAGGACTAGTTTCTAATTATCGAACATCTATTCTAGGTTATTTATTTGGAAAACGATAATTGATTTGGGTTTTTATCTAACTATTAGAATGATTGCAAGAAGTAAACTAAATTGTTGAGGTTTAATCAGTTATGAAGGAAGTAGGGCTTCCAATATCATCGACTATCCACTCTTTTCAATCCCTAATGCAACTAGAATGACTTATTCTTCTACGTTAAGATAGCGGTTAACTAGACTGTCTTATATTCCGGTTAGGATATATAATCGCTCAACCCCAGTGCAGAATCCTTCTATAGTTCTATGATAGGATTTACCACATAGGAGGATTAAGAACAATAACCTATAATGCTACACAAGTATCGGGGTGCTTTCGTCTGCGATTTTAATCTATGTCTATTCAATTACATCATATCCAAATCTCTCCTCTCGGTTCTTGATTCGAGATCATATAAATTATGATAATTAATGGTCAGTTAACTATCAAACATTCATACCAATATTGAATAAATCTTAATCAAGTGAAGAAGAAATCAAACTAATGCATTAATTTATGAAATAGATGTTCAAGTGATTCAATAGGAAAACCCTAATAAAGTAATTAGCTCCTAAACATTGTCATGTCAAGAACTAATACAAACTAACATAAACTGAAATAAAACAAAGAAAAGAAAAGAAACTTGAACCAAAGTTGTCTCCAATCTTGTGTTGTAGCCTCATTTTCCTCTCCAAAGTATGATATGAGATGTAAGATCCCAGATGAATAATGAGGCTAGGTTTTAGGGATTTTATAGTTGAGAAAATATGGATTTCGGACCCTAAAAACGGTGTCAAAATCGGCCTAGAACGTGATTTTTCCGCCTCGGCACCGCGGTGCCATTCTGCAGAATGGCACCGCGGTGCCGTAAAGCATCGCGGCTTCTCGCATCAGATCATGGCCCCGCGATCCGCATCATGGCCCCGCTGTCTTTCGTCCTGATCTGCCAACTTTCGTCCTTTTTGCTTCGGGAGCTCCTTTTCTGCCCACTTTTAGCTTCTTTTTGCCATTTTGCCATTTAGAACCGCTGTGACTCAAAAGAAAGAAAAACAACCCTAACAAGACACTTATTTAAACGAAAATGGAAAAAATACTAACTAAAAATGACTCAAAAATCGTATACAAAATATGCCTAACATGTGCCTACTATCAATATATCTATATGCTAAAATACGTTTTTGCATAAAAATTTATAGTCTATCCAATGACATGTTACAGCTAAATAATCATGGCCGTTAGTACTACGACCTATATCAGACGTAATAGATATTTTGCCAGGAAAATGATATAATGAATAACGTAAATATTTTTTATATTCGTGTGCAAATTTAAAAACATCTCTCATAACAATTGATCTAGGAATATCGTTATAAGCAGGATTGTACATTTCTCTTATATAATGAATAAAACCAGGAGATTTAGGAAATAAAAAAGGCAAACCCTCCACTGCAACTAATTTTGATAATGCTTCCCTATTTTTATTTTTATCGTATTTAGGGCCTACAATTGCCCCCGTCATAGGGTCAATTTGACCCTGTACCTAGTCCGGTACAGTATGTGAACCTTGTCCTGACTGAGAGAGCATTGACGCGCCTGCCTTTTTAGCCTTATATTCCTCCCACCTTGCTTTGTGAAATCTATTCAAATGTGTAGTTAAACCTCTTGTCTTACTCTGACCTTTTTCCATTTTAAATTTATAATTTTTTTTACAAATTATGCATCTAGAAACTTGTTATTCTACGTCCCTATAAAAAAAAAGCTCACAAATCTGATGTTAATTTTCGTTGTGATGGGCCTCGTCTCATACTAGGGGGAATAAGAGGCAGTTCAGTTTGAGGTGCATTAGTGGGTGTGTCATCTAGATTAGTGGGTGTGTCATCTAGATTATCTTCTAAATTAAAGTCTTGTAGAGTTCCAGAAAATAACTCCTCGTCTAAATCTAATGGTACTTCAGAAAATAATTCAATATCAACAAAATCGTCATGTCTAGGAGTAATATGATGACTAGAAGAAGTACCCTTACCCTTATTACTCCTACTAGAAGAAGCAATATTCTTACCCGTAATCATACGTTTCAATCCTTCCATTATAATTATGCAAATAAATAATTAAAGATAATGAAATTAAGTGCTCTAATTAAAGTAAAGAAACAATAATAATTTAATGAAGGAACGAATGTACCAAACGTCGATGTGTAATCGAGAGGTTGAAAATTGAAACTTTGCTCGATGGATGATCCTCAAGCTAGTTGTCAACTTCACTCTCAAATGAATAAATAAAATTGAATACTTAGTAGACAATGTAGAGAGAATGAGAGGTTGTAGGGAGATTTGTGAGAAAGAATGAAGAGAAAATGAGGTATTTATAGTTGAAAAATTAAGTTAAAGTGTAAATATAATAACTTAGGGGGTTAAAAATAAATATTATGGGGTAGGGGGTTTGGGGTGTGTGTGGGGAGATTTGGGCGTTACTGGCTGTCAAATTGTGTATAGCCGTTGTGCAATGGTTGGGGGAGGGTCGGGGTCTGGTCGGGGAAAATTATCGACCCCGCACCAAAACTGATACCGAATATCGATATTCAATTCCGGTACAGAGTCAGGTGGAGTCAGGGTGAGGTCGGGTAGCCCCACCCCGTTGGACATCCCTATAATGAACTCTCTGAATCTTAAATAAATGACTAGAAATGAGTTTGAAGATCTTTAGGTTTATATGAATTATAACATGTACTATTTTGAATAATTAAACAAATTAAGCAATAGCATTGTATAAAACTTAAATTTCATACCTTTTCTTTTTTCTTAATCTTTTTCTTTTGATATTTAAAGTCTCACTTTTCTGCATGATTTCTTGCTGAGCTTCAAATTATCTTGATTCGTTTTATTTGTCTTTTATGATATTATTTTTATTTAATTAATTATGACAATTCGGACAATTACGAAGGGTTTATTTGATTCTCTTTGACCTTTTATGTGTCGTTGTAGCTCATTTCACGTCCATTAAAAAATAATAAATACATGTTGTAATTTACTAAGTTATCCCTATTTATTAGATATTTCTTGAGAAGGAACTCTTCTTTAATATAAGAGTATATTTGGAACCAATCACTATTTTTTTGTTAAAATTCCTAAAATACTTATTTTGAGATAATATGTTTTTGCTAAAGTTATTTGGGACGGAGGGAGTACACTAAAAATAAATTAAGTAAATAATTTGTGTACGATTTTTTTTCATATCTGTCTTGTGTTCGCATTAACAAAAGTGTCATTCATGCATTAAATGACTAAGGAGTAAAATTTACGGTTCAGTGGAAGTCATTAATATTAATTTAATTAGAACTTGTATTTATGTTTAAAAGTTCATCTGATTTGTATAAATAATTTATTCGAAACTCAATAAGTTATTTTTTAAAAATTCAAAACTCATAAATTTAAAATTCTAACTTAATTTGTCGATAAATACCAACATAAATACCGAATAACTCTATTCATCATCGAAGCCTAAACAACAAATGAGAACAAATATGGCACATCACTTTAAAAATTTACTCACCCTTATAAAATAAGAGGTGTGTTTTAAGCTGAATTATTCTTAATCAAAATTTACATCATTCTAAGTTGGACATGATAGGTATTGAAATTTGGAGCATTAATTAGAAGATTAAAATTAATCCAGCAGTTAACGAAGCACTCGAAACAAATGTGCCTTGAAAAATTAGTATTTCCTCAGTTTCATATTACTTGATCACTTTTAGGGTGTTTTACTACATTATTCTTATTTTTTTTCTGATTAATTGCACTCTAATCAATATTAGTTACTTAAAAAAAATTAATGTGAAGGACAAAATAGAAAAAACTTAATTATTTCTATCTTATTTTTAGAAAGTAATTAAGTAATTTGGGACGGATATTTTTAATAATGTGGTCAAGTAACATGGACGGAGGGAATACTTATTTAATATGAATTTGTGTGTAAAATTCACTTATATACCTAAATTATGGATAGATATATTCAACATCTGAACTGAATTCTTTCTGATTAAAGAATTTATTTCTAGTTATTTTGAAATAATTAGGAGATTCTCTAAAAGAAATACAGGGTTCTGCTTTCGGCGGAAACATGCTTGGTCCCGTTTATGATGCTAAATGAATACGTTCTAAGAAGATAAATTGAAAAATCAATCACATCGAGATCTTGAATTTGATGAAATATGATGAATTGACACAATATTTTATAAATACATAATTATCTAGATCCCAATACACCTAATGCCAGATGGCTGCCAAAAAACATATATATAACAGAAAACACAATATGTGCTCCAACTACACATTCATAACTCTAAATATCAAGATTGGTTACAGTTTTCGATGTGATACTTCAAGATTGTCCCGTGAATTGATTATTCCTAAATGAGTCATGAAGGATATAATGAACACACCATTTCTCCGTATTAGATTAAGAACATGATCATAGGAATAAAAAATCGCTAATTCATGTAGAGTTATAAAATCATATTGTTTATTATATAAAAAATATTTATTTTAAACTAAAATATGAATGCTAAAAACATCCTATAATATGGACCGGAAAGAATAGCAGTTTTGCTTCCTTGAAATATAACCTTGAAATGTTGAGATACTCAACAACAACAACAACATACCGAGTGAAATTCTACCAATGTGGGGTCTGAAATTCTACCAACGTGGGGTCTGGAGAGGGTAGAGTGTACGCAGACCTTACCTCTACTTTGGAAGGTCAGCTCAAGACATATCATAGGCACAAGCAAATCAAAACACACGATCAGACACAAACAAAAAATTTTAAGCAGTATGAAAAAAATGGCAACAAAAGCGAATAAGTCATGATAGCGCATTCTTACAAAGAAGCCTAACTAACACAGGTAAATATGATTAAAAAAAGTACACTAAAAAAACACATATCAACATAAATCAAATGACAGGGCTATAAAGCAATATTGCGCCTACTAGTATGATAGGAAAATCATGCCTACAATAATAACACTACAACTACTAGTTTGTAAGCGTAAGTAGGACTTTGCCCAACTACCTACTATCCTTCTACCCTAATATGTGTCCTCCACAACCCTCTATTTAAGGTCATGTCCTCACTAAGTTGCACCTGCGTCATATACCGTCTAATTACCTCTCCCCAATACTTCTTCGGCCTACATCTACCCCTCATGAACTTGTCCCTAGCCAACCTCTCACACGTCCATACTGGGGCATTTGTGTCTCTCCTTTGCACATGCCCGAACCATTTCAACCTTGCTTCCGACATCTTATCCTCCACCGAGGTCACTCCCACTCTATCCTGGATATCCCTATTTCTAATCTTATCCCTCCTTATATGTCCACATATCCATCTCAGCATCCTCATCTCCACAACTTTCATCTTTTGGATATGCGAAGTCTTGACTGGCCAACACTCCGCCTCATACAACATAGTCAGTTTAACTACCACCCTATAGAACTTGTCTTTAAGTTTTGGTGGCACCTTTTTATCGCACAAAATTCCAGATGCGAGCCTCCATTTCATCCACTCTGCCCCAATACGATGTGTGAGATCGTCATCAATCTCTCCATTCCTTCGATAATAGATCAGAGTTACTTGAAGCTTCCTTTTTTAGAATGACTTAAGTATCAAGCCTCACCTCCACGTGTGTCTCATGGTCGCTCTCGTAACTGAACTTTTGCACTCCAAGTATTATGTCTTGGTCCTACTCAGCCTGAACTCTTTAGACTCCAGAGTCTGTCTCCAAATCTTCAGCTTAACGTTTACTCCGCTGCGAGTCTCATTAATCAGGACTATGTCGTCTGCGAATAACATACACCAAGGCACCTCCACTTGAATTTATCGCGTCAGTCTATCTATCACCAAGACAAATAAGAATGAGCTTAGTGCTGATCCCTGATGCAGCCCTATCATCATTGTGAGTCTCATTAATCAGGACGTTGAGATACTCAACTTACTAGATTAACCAATAAGTGAGACAATTTGTAATATCTAGTATTGTTATCTTTATTTTTGTATAGCAATAGTATATTTGTTTGGAATGAGCTAAATTAAGCGATATAATTAGGGAGAATTCATATAATCGATATAGTTTATTTGAATTGAGAACACAATAATAATAATAGTAATTGCTTGTCATTGTACCATATGCTTAGATGACTCATATGACTCAATATGATCAAAGACGAATTCATAATTTTAAGAGGATGAGTTAGGGAGAAAGGGTGTTAATTCGAACCCACTCGGTAAAAATTACACGTATATAAGGTAATATTTTTATGCTTTATGCACATATATAAATTTTGAATATCTTAAGTACAAGACTAGTAGTTGGATCAGAGATTTAGAGGTTAAAAATTTACGTTTAGGTTCTAAATTCAAAACCGAAGGATTACATTTTTATTTGCATTAGAAGAGGAAAATAAAAAAAATACTAAAACATAGGAAAAATAGCAAGCAGTAGGGAATTTGATCCCTCTGCCCTTAGGGCTTCACACCAGCACCTAAGGCGCTCCTCTCCTTCTAGTTTAACCATATATTGCTTTAGTTAATATTAGATATATTTATAAGTATTATACACATAATATATCGAGTTTAATCGGATGATCATGAGTTTACGTGACTCATTTTTAACATATAAATTCACCATACCAAATCAAATTAAAGTTGTGTTTCAAAGTTTCATTATCAAAAAGAAATTCTATATTTTGGTTCCATAAAGAAGATTAGGTTTGCAGGTCATGAGAAGACATATTGAATATATAATTATGAATTTATATTCTTTAATAATTTAACTCCAGTAAGAATCTCATCTTATGGAAAGTTTAAAAGTATTTAAGTAACTAAATAAAATAGAAAACAAAATGAAAAAGAATTGATGATGTTATGCACACCTTGTCTTTGTTCATGGTATTTCTGTTATGCTAGCAATTACTATCTTTTAAGAGAATAATGATAAGCAATTACTTCCTTCTATCATTATAATAGTGATATAACTAGGAAAAATATATCCCAAACTTATGATACTAAAATATAAATTATTCCATCAAACAATCCAATTATTGTACTTTCTCCGATCCATATGTTTCTAATTCTTATATTTAATCTAAAATAAATAATTTTTTATTCTAAAAAAGTATAAATTTATCCTTATTTAATTAAATGAACTTTTACGTAACAAAGAAATCATGTTAAATATGTACAATTTTCTCAAGCCATCGTTCTTAAAGGGTTTTGTCCAAGCTAAAAACACTATTTCATTCGGTTCAAAATAAGCGTCCACTTAGTTTTTTTCACACTCTTTAAAAAAATATTAATTCCTAAAATAAAATAAGTATTTTGACTAAATTATCCTTATTTAATATGACGCTTGCTTATTTATTGCCTTGAATAAATAGGGATAAATTTGGAAAAATGAAATTGTAAATGGATACTTATTTTGAACTAAAATAAAAATATTAAATGAACACTTATTTTTAACCGGGGAGAGTATATAATATGAATAGGAGGGAGTGAATTTGAAGCCTTAAATTTCCCTCCAAGGAAATGAAAATAGCACTTTTTGATCCTATAGTTTATTTTTTTAAAATAAAATGCTAAAAGAGCAGAAAAAAATACTTAGTGGAGAATTGAGAAATAGGTAAGGTGAAGAGAATGTTTGGGCCCAGAGAATCATGGATAAGGATCACTTGAAGGTTGTTATTGAAACAGACAAATGCTGATCATTGGAATAGGCAATGTTATTGAAATAGACAAATGCTGATCGTTGGAATAGGCAAACATGGTCACTTCGATCAATCACTAAATGATGATGCGGGGGGTGGGTGTGATGGAGAGGGTGGGTGGAAGAGAGTGGGGTTTGGTGGGGGTGTGGATAGGTTTGAGTGTGATGGAAGAGGATGGATAATGTTATAATGGGTAAATAAAATATATAATCACGCAAAAATAATCAAATTCGTAGTTATAAAATTAAATTTTTTCATGATTATATAACCACGAGATTACAACGAATTTACAATATCATACAACATCATTTTAAAAATAATAAAAATAAACATGATTTAATAAAACATCATACATTAATGAACCACGAGAAACAATCATCCAAACATGGGGTAAGTAGTGAAGTTATAAATTTAAATTATTAAGGAATGAATTAAATATTATCACTTGTCTGAAGGGAAGTAGCTTGGTACCTCGCATGAAAAATGACAATGCCAAATCGCACACAAGGATTAAGAACAATAATCTTAAATACTATGTCTAAACAACTACAACATATTCAAATCTCCCTTTTCAGATCTCGATTCGAAATCATATAAGTTATGACAATTAATGGTCAGTCAATTATCAAACAATCAATACAATATTGAATAGATCTTAATATAGCTGAAGAAGAAATTCGACGGAAAATCCTAATAAAGAAATTAGCTCCTAGACATTGTCATGCTAAGAACCAAATTAATATCCAACATAAACTGAATTAAATAAAAGAGAAGAAAAGAACTTGAACAATTCGATGTCTGCAATTGTAGTTTTGCCTCATTTCTTGCCTCTCCAAAGTATGATATAATGTATGACAGAGTTTAGGATTTTTATATCTGAGAAAAATTGTGTTACAGACCCTTTTACCCCTGTCAAAATTCATCCCAAAAATTTGGAATTTTCGCGTCGACGCCGCAGAGCTGCTGCTAAACGTCGCGGCCCTAATTGGCCACGAAATTGCTGGGAGTACACTGGAAATCACGCGCCGCGGCGCCTTCGACGGTGACTTGATTTTTCAGCTCTCTGGATTTTTTACGCCCCGATTCTAATTCTTTCGGCCTCGGCTCACCAAGCACCGCGACCTTTCATGTCTTGATCCGCGGCCCTTGACCCTATTTCGTCCAAAATTCACCTGATTTCTTCTATTCTTCACGGGACCTCTTAGACTTCATTTCTTGGGTTGTGCTTGTGCAACTTCAACCTCAATTAATCTCATTTTATCCTTAATTATGTATTTCCTCCTTTAGGACCGCTGTGACTCAAAAGACAGAAAAACAACCCTAATACTATATTAAACACAAACGAAAAGAAGAAAATACTTAACTAAAAATGACTCAAAAGAGTGTATAAAATACACTCAACAGAGTGTTAAATACATATATAAGCATACACACGATATATATGTATACTTATGTATATTTGACAAATGAGCATCACATGAGTAATAGGCAGAAGGTCCATCTCAAGTTTATGGGCAGAAGGCCCATCTCAAGTTTATGAGCAGAAGGCCCATCTCGGGTTTTATTGATGTATTATTTGGTATATATTGTGTAGTAGTCTTGAACTTTAATTAGTCATGTACACGGTGTCAGTCCATGCCCCATTGGGCCCTCGACTGCCACTCTACTGGTTGTTGTTGCTGGTCGCCGCCCCTACCGCCACCTCCTCCACATCGGTGGCCGCCACCCTTTCCACCATCGTAGTGACCACCGTAGTTTTTACCTCCATTACCACTATTTCATCCCTTTTGGCCACGGATTGGCGACAAAATTTTAAATGGTGAAGAATTATCATCGGACGGAGCAGCAACTATGTCGGAATTCGACATGATAGCTGTCTTTTTGGAAAAATCCGCTTCTTCTAGGATGAGCATAGAACGGGCTTGGTAAAATGGTGTAAGAGAATTGCTTTGGCGGATGAGCATACCCACTCTACTATATGCGTCGGTGAGGTCGACAACCATTTGTAAAATGAGTCGATTGTAGTTACCGGCACCCCGACGTTCTTGAGTTGGCATGATAAAACCTTGAGTCGTTGACAATATGCAGATGAATTGGGAAAATCCTCCATGTCAGTTGTGGATAATTCTTGCTCAAGAGTGACGGCCCGAGAATTTTTATTATCATGGAATATGTCACGTAAACGATCCCAAGCCTCCATTGCCGTGAAGTCGGGTTCAAATATCGTATGCAACAAATCACTCAAAATTGTGGCATATATCCACTGGAGGACCGTCTCATCAAGGGTCAACCATAATTCCTTTTCATCCTCAGATTTCGGCACCTTCTCCTTGCATTTTTCCGGTGGAATTATTTAATGGATAACCCGGTGTGATCGATAATGAATTTTAAAAAGCTCCGCCCATGTCGCATAATGTATGTTTTCCATCTCAAGGGTGATGGAGATATGAGATTTGATGTTGGATACAGCTAGGGCTAGATGAAAATTTAATTTCGAGTTAGGCATGGTTGTCATAAGAGAAAGGAAGTGGTCGGCGACGCACAAGGATGGGGGGAGGCCGACGGTGAAGAGTAAAATTTAAGGTTTAGGAACTTTTCCTAGAATCTGATATCATGTAAGAAATATTATTTCTTGCTTATTTCATTCCAAATTGGCAGTAAATATACACATCATACAAGCATAATCCTAGGCTAGAGTTAAGGTAATGAATCACTAAATATATACCTATCATACACAAAATATACACAATTATAATTAATTATTATTTCCTATTCTATCAAGTACCAAATTAATGATATTTGATAATATTGAAGTTGGTACTTTGCTATCATAACCATTAAGTTTTTTAAGAGTCGCTAACTTTATCACTTATAATTACCGTACTAAAGATAATGGTGCCTTCTGCTCAAATTCTGGGTCCGCCTCTGCGGAATCCTTTTGACATGGTACAAAAGCCATACTTAGTAAGAGTGGTAGAATTATACCTATTTAACTGAAAGAACTACATACATTTTCTATTACTCTATTTTAAAATTATCATATCAGATTTAATAAAATAATTACTTATTATAAAACCTGCGCATATTCTATCTTCTTCTTAGATTTGTGAAATTATACTAGATATGTTGTCGTTGTACTTATGGTTAATACTATGTTATTTATAAGTCCAATTTGATCTGTTAACGTAAAAATTATTTATACACAAAACATAAACTCCTACGAGATTCTTAATGTTAGCAATAGAATTAGTATTTGCCATACTCAACCCCAACACCCTAACCGGTAGTGGCATCCAACATGTAAATTATGTATATCATAAAGTAAACAATCATTGATTCCACTGCTGCTATTTGATTATCTTTGAATCCTATGAAAATGGCTTTTGCCTCGTCCCCTATTTCGACATACAGAATATTATAACAAGGGATACTCGATCTAGTCACTCTTGGATGAAATCATGAAACCACAGTTTATTCTCATATTATTAATCTAAATTTTATTATTCATAAAACAACACTATATAAGATTTCATATAACTAGCATTTATTATTTAATGAAGACATGACCTTAGATAGGGGTTGTGGAGGACACAAATTAGGATAGAAGAGTAGTAGGTAGTCGAGCGTAGTCCTTTTTACGCATACAAAATGATAGTGTAGTATTATTACTGTAGTGTAGGTTCGATTAGTCTGTCACACTTATAGACACATTATTGCTCTATAGTACATTATAGTTTGATTTCTGCTGCTATGTATTTTTTAGTATAATTTATTTAATTGTGTTAGCTACGGTTTCCTGTTGTTAGAATGCACTATTATTGCGTATTTGATTTTTACTGTTATGCGCCGGGTCGAATACTCAATTAGTTTGCTGAGGCAATCAAACATTAGACTATTTTATATAAGAACTAATATCAATACAACACACATTTGAAAAAACAGTGGAATGGTGGGGGCACATGGAACACAATCTGACAATAGGACCAGGGAAATGAGTTAAATTAGTTGACTGGTCAAATGAAACAATACTGATAGATAGTAGGGGGCTGATGTCGAATGTTTAGGAAACTGAGCCCTAGATTGCACTTTGCAAATTCGAAGAACAGTTAATCCTATTCTTTTGAAATTATCTTTATTTATATAATTAAGAATTATTACGTAATTTTTTTCTAATAATTTAATTAGAGTTAAGTTAATAAAAACACACCTAATATTTTTAGGAATGAACAATTTTTTAAAAGTGTACTCAAATTAAAACTATCACTAATTTTGAAACGGAGGGAGTAAGTACTTGGCATCTCCTATGAAGAAAAGAATCTCCATGCTTGTTTCCTAAGCAAAAAAGAAGCAAACTATGCAACTCTGCATGCATTTTCATTCATGCTAAAGAATATGTTCATTGATTATATATAGCAGTACAAGAATATTTAAATTAAATAACTAATTAATCTAATTATAATAGGAAATATAATTTTATCTAAAATAGGAGATCTAATTACAATAGGAATGCAATTTTACATAAAATAAGAGATATACAATTAATGAAAGAATATTCAAAATATTCTATTACACCCCCCGCAGTCGAAGCAAAAGGACACAAACTTGACCACGATCCACTTTTTCGTGAACGAAATGAATGTCAATCTCAATGTGTTTAGTGCGATGATGTTGGACGTGATTTTCGGAAAGATATATCGCAGTAGACCAGTGTTGCCTTTTGAATCGGGCAGTGAAGCTCAAGTAGAAGCTTACTGATCCAACAAGACTCAGAAACGACGTTGGCGACACCTCTGTACTCTGCTTCGGTACTGGATCGGGATAGTGTAGGTTGTCTTTTGGAAGACCAAGACAATAAGTTATCTCCGGGGAAAATGAAGTAAGAATACGTGGAGTGTCGGGTGTCAGGACATCCGACGTATAGATGTACTCCGAAGTAAATTGTACCTTGGACGTATTGTAAAATACGTTTGAGGGCATGCATGTGTGCTTCTGTCAGATTTTGCATGTATAGGAAAATTTGTTGCACGATATAGTATATGTCAGGTCTCGTGAATGTGAGGTACTGTAGGGCTCCAGACAGACTATGATAGTGATCGGGTCTGAATATGGGGGGTCGCAATCAGCGTTGAGCTTGGAATTGATGTCTACTGGCGTGTCGAATGATTTGCAAGATGTCATGCCTGCACAGTCAAGGATCTCTTCGGCGTACTTCTTCTAACACAGAAATAGGCCGCCAGAATGTCGAGTGACAGATATGCCCAAGAAATAACTCATGGGTCCAAATCCTTCATAGCAAACTTAGAGAAAATGAGAGACATAATGGACCAGCGGAGAGCATTATATGATGTGGTGAGGATGATATTATCAACATATAATAATAGGTAAGCCTTATAAGGATGCATCAAACGAAGGACTTATCAACCAAACAAGTCTCGTACTATTATATTGGAATCATTTTAGCATAGACAACCTTCAACTTAATCTTCTTATATCAAAACAAACTGAATTGATTCATTTACCAAGTGTATCCAAGTAAAGCAGTATACGACTAATATTTTAGCATGATCTTGATATGCAATATACCAGGAAATCAAAAATAAGATAACAACCTCTATACTTCTACCAAATTTTAGGTCCAGTAGTATGTGTCGGGGCTGTAAAATCCAGAGGCAATGTACTTCATGTACTGGATTTTGGATTATACTAAAGATAGGGGTATGTAGAAATCTAAGATTGAATCACACGACAGTAGTCATCTAGGTACTGGGCAGTCTTCATGAATTCAACAAATAGCAAGACAAGTATTACCCATCTTCCAGGCCTGAGTTAATCCTAACAAATATATGGTGGAATCATAATATCTCGACTATCAACACAAAAATGGATCTAGGACTCTTATACAAATGTTATACACTTAGCCATACTCATAGAGAAGCCACGATCGAATACGCACATGCTCAAAACAAAATCGACACCACAAATACTGAAGGCCACAACTAACATATTTATCTGGAATCATAGATTCAAACGATGACTAAATTAAGTCAAACAGATTCGACAAAAAAAATAACATATGGATCCTATCATACAGAGCACACAGTACAAACTAAATAATAGAAAGAGAGCGAGTTTCTGGACCTTTTGTGGGTAGCGAACTGAGGCGGCGTTTCGACCGTCGATTCACTCGAAAGGCTTATGCCTATGCGACGAAGAAGAACGAGATCTTTCACTCTGAATATGAAGCTTGGATTAATAACAGAGGGTTTAGAGCGTGAAAGCTTTGTAGATTCTGTCTTTGTGCTGCACTGGTTCGCCTTGGAAGGTTGATTTTTTCCGATGCCTTTGAAGTTAATAAACACTCGTATATATAGTTCTTTTGTGGGTTCTGATTTTGGTAATAATATCATGATTTCAGACTGATTTTATTGCGATCTTGGTTGCCATTTCGTACTGATTCGAGGATTATTTGGTTCTTAAGAAGGGTAGCTTTGATTTGGGGCTGATTTTGGTACGCGATTTGAGGAGAAGATTTTGGGATGCATGCGCGATTTGGAAGGAGACAGAATGGAAATATTGTTGACTCGCCGGAAAATCCGGCGAGGGTCTTGCTTGTTGTCGGCGGCGTGGATGAGGGAGTTAGGTTTAGGTTTCATTTTTGTAGAGGATGAAGTCTTATGTAAGGGGAAGGTGGGCTGGACGAAGGGGAATAAAAGGGCTGGGGAAGGTATTGGGCCGCGGGTAGTGGGCTGCTGGTGTGAAAAATGGGCCTGGGTATTAGTTTTAGGATAATTATTATTTAATTAATGGGTTATAGGTAAAGTTTTAGGTGTATTATTTAATTAGTAGTAAATTAAATTATTTTGATACGCCATTAGTTTTAGCTTGGATTTAAATTATTGACTATAAATGCGGGTGTGCTAATTAATTAGTGCTTAACATTTATAATGCGAGACCGTTATTAAAACTTACTCATTATGTGTATTTTGCGATGTTAAATTAAAATTGAATGGAGTTTAGATTAAATTATTTAAATGTTAAATGCAGATATGATATTTGAGGATTGCTTAATGCTTTTACGTAAAATGCGGTGCTTTTATTTAAAATCTTATTTATTGTGCCTTATTTATTATTATTTGAGCTAAAATTAAATTATCTTGATATGACTTTAGGTGTTTTATTAATTTTAGCCTGAGTTTAAATTATTACAATAATTACGACATTGCTTTGCGTATTAATAAATGCGACTATGCTATTTGACACGATGTTATTGCTAAATTATTTACTTATTTACGTATTTATTATTATTAAAATTATTAAGAATTAATGGAAATAGAATAGGGCTTAAAATTGATAAATGCGAGTGCGAGACCCGAAGTGCTTAATATTCTACGTAAGGTGCGGTGTCATTATCAAACTCCTTATTTACGCATGTATATGTTTATTATACATGTATTATTGGTGTAGAAATTATTTTTGCGATGTAAAAATTGCAGTTCTAAAAAGAAAATTATTTAATTTATTGATTATTGATTGAAGGGGATGGACAAAATTGGGTGTCAACACACCATATGAAAAGGATTTAAGGTTTAATTATGAAATCATTGAAAAATAGGATGAATCGAAATTTCGGTGCTACACAAAATTTAGATGTAAAGAATCAATCATATTGACTTAGTGGATAAATCAAAACTACAAAAACAAAAATAACAAGTGGATACAGTAAAGTAATGTTTGTCTCTTTTTAATAGGTGGAGTTTTATTTCAAAAAATTTACCCTATGTTATAGTTCAACAACGAAAAATAACTGTGATCTTTGCTTTTAAATCTAACCAGGATAATCAATGAATATATCTATAACGACAAATGAATTTTTCTAATCGACTAGCTAAAAATATTAAAATCCCTTATTTATCTATCGTTGGAAGCTTCACAAAACAAACCCAAGAGCCGGCCGTTGTGCATAACAGATATAGAATGGAAACATGAACTCCTTATATTAACTTGGACAATCTTCATCCTATAAGCTAACTTTTGAGGTTTAATTAGACTCAAGATTCATTCTTTACATGGTATCAGAGCCAGACTCATTCCAATTCTTTGTTCACTAATGTTGGGCCCCCAAATTATATTATCCATGCTCCAGTTAACAAGGTCTGGGCGTGCGGGGAGTATTAAGAGTCTCACATCGAATATGAAATAGAAACATGGACTCCTTATATGGACTTAGACAATCATCACCCTCTGGTAGCTTTTGGGGTTTAGTTGACCGTGATCCATTCTTTACACTCTCGTATGATAATAAGGGAGAATATTGTATCTCACACATCAAAAAACTAATTGTAGGACTTATTTTTTGTCTCGCAAGTTAATGAATTTAAAAGTATATTTGGATTCTTCAACTTGTAAGATAAAAATAAACCTCATACAACTGATATTAATTATGTAAGACTCACAAGTTAGTGGACCCAAAAGTATAGAATTTAGGTTCATCAACTTATCAAATAAAAAGAAGCGTCACACAATAAGTGTCAAATATATAATGAGTCACATATAAAATTTATCAAAACAAGATATTATTATAAAAGTGTGTATATACTTAAATATTGTTGTTAAAATGAAAATGTATATATTTATAGAAAGATTCTCCAACACAAATTTGGGAGAGAGAGAGAGGAGAAAAGTACAAAAGAGAAATGGGGCTTGGTCTTTGTGGGGAAGGAAGACAAAATGATTGAGGAGGTGGGGAATAAGTAGTTCGCGTTTGGCTGTTTGTACTGATTCTGTTTGGTTTTTAACTTGGATTGGAATGGGATTTTGTTGTGTCCTTATTCTGTTTTTTTTTTTGTTCTAACTTCTTTCAGGAGTTCACATATTCTTTTCTCCTTTTTGTTTTCAAGTGTCCCACAGCCCACAGCATAGTGGTGTTGGTTCTGTTTAAGCCTTCATGGGCTCACAGGGTCCCTCAACCATGTTGCCCAACCTCACCTCTAACTGTCACCATCCTTCCTTAAATAACAATGTTTGAATTGCAATAACTTGACCATTGTTTTGAGTATTATATATATATATATATATATATATATATGATAAGGAAATCCATAACTGCTATTCTTCGGGTGCGCACATGATAAATCTCGCTCTTGTGCAATAGCTCACAAACCAAACATGAGAGATAACTTGTACTCGACAAGCCCCCGTGCGACAAGCTAGACCCAGAAGGTGAATTCCCTACTATCGTAGGTAGGGCGTTTCGTACCTGAAATCTACATTATGGAAGCTCCATGCCCAACCAACCGAGCCACCCTTGCGGCTGACTTTGTATATATTTGTGACTTGTTGATATGACTCAAATTGAAATCTAAGGGGCTCGGAGTGACTTATGGCTTGAAATATTTGTGATTATTGATATTACAAAATATTTCGCAGCCAAATTTTTGCATGGGGATCGCAGAAGATGTGTCACGGTAACAAAGAGTAAAAACTGGGTTCACTAGTCAAGGAGAATTTTTTTCTCCCTTGGTTCCTTTTCCTCAACCAATTCGGTTGTGTCAGCCCTGAGATTGGTCTAACATTTTGTTATGAGCTGGATGGACAAAGATGGATTGAAGGTGTTGAAAGGGAATGGAAACAAAACGTACGATTCGCCGCGTCTCTACCTCTACAAGATCCCATCGAAGACGATCTCGAACTTCCCTCAGTTGTGCAAGTTGTTCATCGTATATCGAAGTTCTGTTCAAAAACCTTGTCCGAGAACTTGTATAGAGAAGGATTTCTGGGCTTGACTCTTGTGGGATGGGATGTGCTCAGCCGCCTCCAACTCTTTCTGTGGGTCAGGTGAACTTTGGACCGCGACAGCGGAGTTAAAAAATATTGACTCTCCATGATAGCGAAGAGTTAATACTCTTCGTGATTGCATGAGCTTATGTACCATCCCGTTAGGTCATTTTGGACATTTTGCTTATTTTCCTGTAAATGTCTTTTTTCTAGCTTTGTTTTGATGCATTTGATGTAGGGGAATGGGTGACGCGATTCCCGGGGCAATCAGATGAAAATCTAAGTTTTAAGTTTTGAAAGTTTCAAGTTTGATATATTTGACTAGGAGTTGACTTTTGGAAGACGCATTCGGAATCGAATTCCAATGATTATGTTAGCTCCGAAATATGATTTTTGACTTGGGTGAATTGTTGGGATGAGTCCCGAGTGCTTCGGATCAGATTCGGATAAGTTTATGAATTTTGAAAAGTTCTTAAGTTAAAAGATGAGTCTTGGTTGGCTAAAGCCAACATTGAGGGAATTTGAGTCTTTTTTAAAGTTTTGTTCATTCCGTTAGGTCCGAAATATCATTTATTACTGTCGCGCCCTTTTTCGGCCGCGGCATTCTAAATAGCGAACCCTGCGCCTTTTGTGTTCTAAACTCCTGCTGCTCAAATAAAAGGTTAGAAAATAAATAATAAAATGCTAAAAGGTTTAAGAGGCTTAAAGGTTTTTAAAATGCTAAAAGGATGCTAAAAGATTAAAAAAAAAAATATGCTAAAAGGATGCTAAAAGCGCAAAAATGCTAAAGGGTTCGCGGAGTCGCCACCTAATTAATTTGGGTGAATTAGGACACCTAAATGTTTAACTAATTTAAAGTAAAACATTAACTCCATTTTAATGGTCTGCTAAACTTAATGAGATTCTGAGTAAGGATTCTTTATTAATCTAGAGGGAAGGGGTTAGGCATCCTCTAAGATCCGCTAACTTGCGGTTGTCCTGCCAAACCTAGGGTAATTATTATATTTAAAGAATGCATGTTTTAAAAAAATATAAAGGGTGCTTTCAAAAAAATTGTTTTACAGAAAGGGGCATGTTGATAAAAAGTTTGCAAGACTAATACTATAAAAAAAATAAAGTTTTAAAGTGTGCTTTTATACTGTTTATAGATATATGCCATGTTGATTTATGATCAAAGACAAGCTTTTAGAATCAAATATATATGACGTAGTGCAAAAGATGATTATTTTATAGTTTTCCGATAATAAGGTTGTTCAACACAAATTATTTATATTATGCTAATGAAAGAGCTTATGAGAAAATTAATTTATTTTATCATGGATTTTATAAAGAAATAATACTTTAGTCGCGAGTTAAATTATTTAGTAAGGTTTAGATATGTATGACAAGCATAAAAGACAAGCAGGTCGATAGTGCGTTTCTAATTATGAATTGCTTTCCCTTATATGTTTGAAACTTAATTGTTCTAGATATCCCAAATATTACAGAAATAGAGTTATTAAATTACAATAAACAAATGAATAGCAAGTAAAGAGAGAGAATGAGATTTAAGAATGCTCTTTACGACGGATGACGACGTCCTATTTGTTTTTCTAGGAATTCCTGAAGCGGGAACGGGAATGCGGATGCGGTCACGGGTTGCCATTTGAAATAGCTTGCGGTGAGTCTCGCCGTGAGACTCTTTATTTTACTCCGATGCGTGCCATGTAAAAAAAAGAAGATAAGGATTAGCATCCGTCCAAATAATATTAGACATAAATAATTAAGTGCTAAATATCACGGATGTCCTCAATTTATCCACTAATAAATAAGACATCGTAAAAATCGATATATGCCATACGAATCGATGGCGAGCAACGACTATCAGCGAGCGGGTAAAATGGGTGGTTCTAACACATTCGGGTCAAAACGATAATGCAAAGCGAGAAATGAGTATTTTATGGGCCCAGTTCTAGCTATTAATCTGAGATTATAACTTTTAAATTTAAACAATTTTCACAAACATCTGCGATCGAAGGGCGATCGATCGATGTGTCTCAACATTAGAGCGATGCTAGATTATTCCACGATAGAAGGATGAATAGCCTTTGGTATAAGCGACAACCAATTACTTTAGGGCGGGATCGCATACACGAGGCATTGTACCACTTTAACTTAGGCAAACTTGATCCGATTTTACGATTCGCTATCTAATTGGACTGATTCCTTGCAATAGGCTTAACATGATATCTAAGTGACTTACGCTGGCAGTTCATGCCAAACAGGCTAAGCTAACAGGGATGACCAAATGACTAATCAAAGATAGAATGTTGGATATATATATAGGCTCGTTTGGGTCAAAACACATATATAGAATTCCAGGCATACTATTGCTAAAAAAAAGCGGTATTGAATTGGCATTAGAAGATAAGATTGATCGATTTAAAGGTCAAACCAATGTTATAGCAAATGATTGCAAATACATATATGTGAGGATGAGTGTGGATACTTCAAAGCAGCAAACTAAAGGTGGAACTCTAGATATTATAGTCTTAAAACATTAAAGAACCTGTCATCCTATGATCCAAGCCTATTGGCAGTATTGTGATTGATTGGAGAGAGTTATGACTTATGTTCAAATCACACCAGACCATAGTAAAATCTAATCAGACCTCACTTATGAATGATCTAGATAAACTGTGTCACCATTTTATAATCCAGGATCACATATTTCTTCAAACCATAAGGCATGTGCCATGTTTCAAATAGTAGGCTGCAGCCGGAGTCTAAGGCTAATCACATTGACAAAATAAGTTCATGCAAGGCAGTTACTGAATGACAATCAAATTAAGCTTAATCTCAAGTCATTTTACAAACCTACTGACACTCTCAACACTGATTTAAACCAGCAACAATTTATATAGAACGTGTGTAAGCCAAGCTGGAGATCTAATGCCATATAATATGTAATTTTTAGATACATTTACCAATCCTATTTCCCCTGCTTCCCAAAACCTTCCTATATTTTATCTAAACAGAATTGGACATGCTCGAGGCGTAGTAGCATGCTACAATCGAAGATATGAACACATAAGCACATTAGCGACACAAAAGAACCGAGGAGTTCGGATTTACTTAAGCGGGGCCTATTTCATGTAGAATTCTTTCAATTATGAAAGCAACCAAGCAGTTAACAAGCTGGAACAACTAAAGCGAATCTCAACACAAACATGCGGTCCACCAAATATCTGAAGTACAAAAGCATGAAACGATCATCGATATCAATTTAACATACGCTCGAAGCGGATGGCAAGCAGCGAGAATATGAATAGACTAAAATCGGGCATGAGTTAAGTTTACCTTCTCGTGAACGAAGCAACGTATCAAGTCGTCGGTACACTCGGCGGGTTTGCGATAGAAAAGGAAGGAAAGCTTTGCGACAAAAAGAAAAAAAGAAATTTGTTTGTTCTTGTTGGATTTGAGCAGGGTTTTGATTTCCTACCCTTATCTTGCTAATCTTACGGATCTTGGGTCCTTAACCCCGGTCAGGTTGGTTGTCGATTGATTACGGGAGTTAGGTGATCTTGCCGTCTGCGCCTTCGTCGATGCCTTTGCATGTCCTTATATAGCATACGTTTGAGTTCTTATATTGGTAAGTAAATGAAGGCGGATTTTGGGCGATATTAGTCGATTTTGGATTGATTTATTCTTGATTTTAGAAACGATTTAGTATGCCTTGATTATGGTAAGCTATATCTTTTGGCGGGTGTGCATGGGTAAGGAAGGTAGCGGATTCTCGGTGAAATCGGGATGTCTTTGGTGCCTTGGCGGCGATGGGGTGCGAGGGTGAGGGAGGTGCGGCGAACGAAAGGTTTCGTTTAGGGTTTTTCTCTTAAGAACATTGTTATGGGCGAAGAGTAAGTGAAAGTGAAATTTGCTCTGTGGGTTATCGACGAGAAGGGCCTGCAGGGGGGGAAATAAAGGGATTGGGCCCGCGGGTATTGGGCCTGCGGGTTATTTAATTAGGTTAGTTTTAATGGGCTGCGTTTTTTAAAGGTATTAATTTTAGGAGTTAAATTTTAGGTAGTAGGTATTTAATTAGTTAATTAAATAAATTGTGCTAAAATTATTTAAGTGTTTTATTAGCCTAATTGTTATAAATGCGGACATGCTATTTAATTAATGCTTAATATTTTAGAATGCGGCGCTATTAAAAATCTTATTATTGTGCATTATTGCGAAGTTAAATTAAAATTGAATTGAGTTTAGGTTAAATTATTTAAATGCTAAATGCAAGTATGATATTTAAGAATTGTTTAAAGCTTTTATAGATGCGACGCTATTAGATAAAAAATGATTTTAAATTACAAATGATTATGAAATTCTCTTGCGTATTAAAAACGCGACTATGCTACTTAATGGCGACGTCATTGCTAAATTATTAATTAAGAATCTGCGGGGCTTGAAATCAATTAATGCGGTAGCGGGACTCTAAGTGCTAAAACTACGTAAGATGCGATGCCATTATTAAATTATTTATTTATGCTGTATTTATGTTTTATTCGTTGCATTTTATTATAAAAATTACTTGAAAATTATTTAACAAAATTAGTCTAATTTTATAGATAATGGTGGGCGTGAGGTCAAAATTGGGTGTCAGCAATTTGTCCTCTTTGTATGGAGATGATGGAAGAATCTTGGACAAAGGCGTTGACTCGTAGCCAATTTTGTCTCGATCTTCGAGTGCAAAATCTTTGGCGGTAGACAAAGGCGACGCAAAAATCAAAATCTGTCCCGGTGTCGAGTTATGGCGACCTTTGGGCTACCATGGTCAGCGCACGGCGGGCTAGCGGGCTCGAAGTTGTCTAGTGTCGAGTTATGGCGACCTTTGGGTTACCGTGGTCAAAACACGAGCGGGCTAACGGGCTCAGCTGTCGAGTGTCGAGTTATGACGACACTGGACTACCCTGGTCAAAACACCAAGGCGGGCTAACGCGGACTCAAAGCTGTCCCAGTGTCGAGTTATGACGACACTGGGCTGTGGTGTAAAGAATAAAATAAAATAAACGGGCTTGAACCTGGGGTGTACTGCTATGGCTTGTGGTCTTTGGGTTACATGGTGATGTGGGCGAGTGGGCCGGCGGCAGAGGCGCTGCCCGTTCATTGGGAAGGTTGGCCGACAAATTGCCGGTTATGTAAGAAAATCCACGTTGTGCTCTGCTCTGCATGCTAAGACTTGAACAAGCGGTTAGTGCATAGCTAAGGCAAAAATGATGATGTATAATTTTAAAAGTAATGCAAGTGGGTAGAAAAGGTTATCTGCAAAATCGATGCTCTTTGTGTTGATGCGATGCTGCAAATGTTGTGATTTCGCCCTTGCACGGACGCGTCGCGATTGTGAATGCGGATACGTTGTCCTTGCTGCAATTGCCTCTGTAGACTAAAGCTCAAGAAAAGAGTTAGTGCATAACTGCTAAGACAGAATAATAAAGCCTGAATGAGGAAAAAAAATGCAATTTTGAGAACAGAGAAATCGTCCCTGCGTAGATGTGATATCACGATGATGGCGTCGTTTCGGACTTGTCGACGTTTGGCGTCGTTTTCGGACTTTTGGTCTTTTTCGGACTTGGCGTCGTTTTCGGACTTGGCGTCGTTTTCGGACTTGGCGTCGTTTTCGGACTTGGCGTCGTTTTCGGACTTGGCGTCGTTTTCGGACTTGTCGTCGTTTTCGGACTTGGCGTCGTTTTCGGACTTGGCGTCGTTTTCGGACTTGGCGTCGTTTTCGGACTTGGCGTCGTTTTCAGACTTGGCGTCGTTTTCGGACTTGTCGTCGTTTTCGGACTTGTCGTCGTTTTCGGATTTGGCGTCGTTTTCGGACTTGGCGTCGTTTTCAGGCTTGTTGTTGCTGCTCTTGTAGAATAAAGCTCAAGAAAGAGTTAGTGCATAACTGCTAAGACAGAATAATAAAGCATGAATGAGAAAAATGCAATTTTGAGAACAGAGAAAATCTTCCTTGTGTAGATGTGGTATCTTGATGATGGCGTCGTTTCGGACTTCTTTGTCGATAACCTCGTTACTGGGCGTGTTCTTTGTTGGCGTCATTGCGTAGTCTTCTTTGTCTTTGAAACGTCATTATGCGGGCGTTCTTCTTTGGCGTCATTGCGTGAACTCTTTGTCTTGATAACGTCGTTATGCGGGCGTGTTCTTCTTGCTTCATTGCGTGAACTGCTTTGTCTTGATAACGTCGTTCTTGGAACAGCGTTGCTTTGCTTTTGTAGAATAAATGCTCCTGAAGCTTCTTGAGAAAGCGTTAGTGTATACTGTTTAAGCGAAATGATAAATATATATGAGAAGTGCAATTTTATGGGTAGAGATGTCGTCACGATATGTGAATCTTTGAGATGTTGTAGGTCTTTGAGAATTTGACTTTGTGCAGGTGATCGCTAGGCTTTGTTGCGAACTTTGAGCTTTATCGATTGTCGATGTCTTTTACGCTTTTCTTCTTCTTACTGCTTTGGTGTATTTTGCTTCGCTAATATGAAGGACTGCGCTCGAAGAAAGTTTTGTGAGTTTTGGGGCGGTTGATTCGCGTTGACCTTGGACTCTTGATGTTCGGATGTCTGTCTTGTTTGGACTCATAACCCTGCACAGTTTCCTACCTTGTCCCGATTTTGAATATGCAAAGGCGTTTGGCCTTAAAGTGGGTCTCAGCGGAGTTGCGTGTGTGTTATGTGTACTCGTTGTTTTCAAAACAAAGGAAGGTTTCCAAATGGTGTGGCCGAAGCGATTTAGGCGCCACGTATCCCGTGAAGGAATCGGTGTCATGGCGTAGTTCATTACAAGTGAAATTGGGTAAATTAAAATTTCTAGATGTGGGACCGGGCGAGGCGGCGCTACGTATCCACGAGGAATCGGTCAAACGTAGTTCCAAACATTACATATAAAATGCATTAAACTAACTATTTCGGGACTTGGCGGGCGAGGCGGGGCAGTCCACTTCTTCTTGCTTTGTGTCTTGATGGTGAGTCTTCGCGGGATCATCTCTTGCGGCGCCTGACTAGACGAATGACTTATTCAATAGTTAAACAATCTCGTGAAGAGCACCCCTTTCTCTGGCGGTTGGTTGATGATTCAACTTTCTTCCCTTTACGTGGCGTAATAGTCCGCTTCGGTATGTCTTCTTCATTCTCGCCTATCATGCTCGCATGGGCATCTACATAACCGGAAGAAAGTTATTGTTTGCATTGAGAGGACCATCTTTTAGCCGAATGACTCCTCGCCGATTAACTCCTCTATTCGTCCTCGAGGTATAACAATTGTCGATGTCGTGTCCTGCACTGCCGGAGTGGTATGCCTGATGTTTAGCTTTATCGTGCCTCGGGAAGTAGGCACAGGAGTATTTCAGGAATTGGATGAAGTATTCCTGCGACTTTGACTTCGTACACTTGGGCTATGGGTTGGCTAAAGGGTATAGGTTTTGTTGGTTTTCTATCGGCGTCTATGCGGGGTTTGGGTCCGTTCGGGGTGCGAGTTCGTGATTGTGGTGAGTATTTTGGATATGCTGGTTGGGTATGGTAAACAGGATATGGGGTGGCGTGATCTTGATAATATGGTTGTGGATTTTGAGTGTTTTGGTAAGAAGGCGGTGGGCTTTGATTTCTTGGATGTTGTTACGGCTATGCTCTGAATGACCGTGATAGAGGTGATCGTCTCTTACCTGCGGGAGGTACCTCAGATGGAATTTGGCGCCTTTGCTCGCTAGTTGCTGTAGAAATTTGTCGGGTTTGTAATCTGCTGTCTTAATGCCTTCCACGAAGTCGCCCATTCTTACGACTTCTGCAAAACTTCGCCCAATTACACTGATCATCCTTTCATAATATGTCGCGTCTTTTAACGACTGCACGAACAAGGTGGTCATTTCGCTCTCTGCCATCGGAGGTTGAACCTTTGCTGCTTCTGACCGCCACCTCAGGGCGTATTCTCTGAAAGTTTCTGTGGATTTCTTTTCAAGTTTCATAAGATAAAATCTGTCGGGGCGATTATCGATGTTGAACACGAATCTATCCATGAAATCTTGTGCCATGGCATTCCAACCGTTCCATTTTCGAGGGTCTTGGCATGTGTACCAATCTAGCGCCTCGCCGGTTAGACTCCTGATGAATAACCGTGATGATTGCTTGATTTTTACCAACTCGATCAATTTATCGCAATATGACCTTAGATGAGCTCGAGGATTCCCTTTCCATCGAACATGTCAAATTTGGGCATCTTGTACCCCACAGGTAATTCAACGTCGGGGTGCATGCATAAGTTTTCATACTCTAAACCTTCCTCCCCTTTGTTCATTTGAATGCTTTTGAATGCCTCTTTCAAGCTTCTGATTTCTCTTGCCATATTTTCATCAGCTCTGGCTCGAGTCTGCCGCTCCATTTCCTTGTATTGATCTGTCTCTTGAGAGGATGTATGCATAATAAATGGTTGACTTTCGATCGGATGTGCTAATCCCTCATATTGTTTGTGTGTCATCTGCTCGTATTGGGTGGTTTGGCAATTTGGATTGAGTGGGGAGATATAAGTAGGTGGAGGTTGAGATATGCGTAGTAAGCGGATCATTTGTGGGCCGACTTGCAAATTGATCGGGCGAGTGATATTTTGGTGTGAGCTGGTATGTTGCGGCCTCTGCGGGGAGCTTTGGGGAAGTGGAGGCTCAAGGGCTTGTGACACGATTGCATTTGTCCCTTGCTCTGGGAGTGGTTCATTCAAGCTAGTAGACAGGTTTGTGATACTTCGGAGTCTTTCTATTTGGCTGCATGATTTCCATTTGCTGCAATAGTTTGGCGAGGTGTTGATCATTGGTGTTTCTCCTTTCTAACGCCTCTGCGATGCTCTACAGGAACGAGTCCTAAGTTGTTTCGTTCCGGTGCCTCTGGATTAGTCATTTAGTGGATGATTGTGTTTACGGTCAACGCGAATCAACCTTTCGGGGGATAAGCTAAAAATAAACCTTTAACAAATGAAGCAAACCAAGTTAGTATAATATGCAAAAAGTTGCAGACAATATATACTAATAAGCAAATTGTAAATCAAGTGCGTGTTCTAACATGTTTGGGACCTCTTTTAGTGCGAGAGGTGGGCCTAAGCGCGGATATGCGAGGTTATGTGGATTTGTCCAAGCGCCCAAGCGTAATGCTTTTTGTTGGAAATGGCGACCAAATGGCGGTGCACTTTTCCCAATTTTAGCATGACATGATTGGGTTTGGATTTGTCTATCATTGTCGCGCCACCACAGTAATATCTTTGGTTGGTCATTTGGGTTGAAAACGTCGACAAGTTGGTGTCTTCCTAATTGTGGTGTCGATGCGGGGCCGACCACCTAAGGTAAATCGTCGTGCCACTAAAATAAAGGGTGGTATAGCTCATCTTAAGTTTCTAAGATTTGGTTTTTCTAGGCCTTGAGTTCGGCGGACAACTCAGTGAGAAGGCTACGCGGTGATCGAGACGAACCGATCTAACTCGTGGTATCGACTCTCTTAAAATTTGGATATTTTTGAAAGAAATTTGCGGTGCTTGAAGCACACCGGTAGCGTGAGTGTGTGATTGTGTGAATTTTCGAATGGAAGAAATATGAGCGGAATGCGGTTTAAGGAAAGCAGTAAAGCAAGTAGCAAAAAACAAACAAAATACAATACACAAAAATTAAATGCAAAATAATTGCCAAATAATAACCCTAAGTCTGTTGTGGTTAAGAACCTAAAATCCCCAGCAGAGTCGCCATCTCTGTCGCGCCCTTTTTCGGCCGCGGCATTCTAAATAGCGAACCCTGCGCCTTTTGTGTTCTAAACTCCTGCTGCTCAAATAAAAGGTTAGAAAATAAATAATAAAATGCTAAAAGGTTTAAGAGGCTTAAAGGTTTTTAAAATGCTAAAAGGATGCTAAAAGATTAAAAAAAAAATATGCTAAAAGGATGCTAAAAGCGCAAAAATGCTAAAGGGTTCGCGGAGTCGCCACCTAATTAATTTGGGTGAATTAGGACACCTAAATGTTTAACTAATTTAAAGTAAAACATTAACTCCATTTTAATGATACGCTAAACTTAATGAGATTACGGTAAGGATTCTTTATTAATCTAGAGGAAGGGGTTAGGCATCCTGCAAGATCCGCTAACTGCGGTTGTCTGCCAAACCTAGGGTAATTATTATATTTAAAGAATGCATGTTTTAAAAAATATAAAGGGTGCTTTCAAAAAAATTGTTTCTGAAAGGGGCATGTTGATAAAAGTTTGCAAGACTAATACTATAAAAAAATAAAGTTTTAAAGTGTGCTTTTATCTTTATAGATATATGCCATGTTGATTTATGATCAAAGACAAGCTTTTAGAATCAAATATATATGACGTAGTGCAAAAGATGATTATTTTATAGTTTTCCGATAATAAGGTTGTTCAACACAAATTATTTATATTATGCTAATGAAAGAGCTTATGAGAAAATTAATTTATTTTATCATGGATTTTATAAAGAAATAATACTTTAGTCGCGAGTTAAATTATTTAGTAAGGTTTAGATATGTATGACAAGCATAAAAGACAAGCAGGTCGATAGTGCGTTTCTAATTATGAATTGCTTTCCCTTATATGTTTGAAACTTAATTGTTCTAGATATCCCAAATATTACAGAAATAGAGTTATTAAATTACAATAAACAAATGAATAGCAAGTAAAAAGAGAGAATGAGATTTAAGAATGCTCTTTACGACGGATGGCGGCGTCTATTTGTTTTCTAGGAATTCTGAGCGGGAGCGAGAATGCGGATGCGGTCACGGGTTGCCATTTGAAATAGCTTGCGGTGAGTCTCGCCGTGAGACTCTTTATTTTACTCCGATGCGTGCCATGTAAAAAAAGAAGATAAGGATTAGCATCCGTCCAAATAATATTAGACATAAATAATTAAGTGCTAAATATCACGGATGTCCTCAATTTATCCACTAATAAATAAGACATCAGCATAAAAATCGATATATGCCATACGAATCAGTGGCGAGCAAGCGACTATCAGCGAGCGGGTAAAATGGGTGGTTCTAACACGTTCGTGGGTCAAGCGATAATGCAAAGCGAAATGAGTATTTTATGGGCCCAGTTCTAGCTTATTAATACAAGATTATAACTTTTAAATTTAAACAATTTTCACAAACCTGCTGCAGTCAAGAAGGACGATCGATCAATGTGTCTCAACATTAGAGGCAGTACTAGATTATTCCCTGATAGAAGGATGAATAGCCTTTGGTATAAGCGTGACCAATTACTTTAGAGCGGAATTTGCGTACGAGGCATTGTACCACTTTAACTTAGGCAAACTTGATCCGGTTTTACGATTCGCTATCTAATTGGACTGATTCCTTGCAATAGGCTTAACATGATATCTAAGTGACTTAAGCTGGCAGTTCATGCCAAACAGGCTAAGCTAACAGGGATGACCAAATGACTAATCAAAGATAGAATGTTGGATATATATATAGGCTCGTTTGGGTCAAAACACATATATAGAATTCCAGGCATACTATTGCTAAAAAAAATAAGCAGGTATTCAGAATTGGCATTAGAAGATAAGATTGATCAGTACTTAAGGTCAAACCAATGTTATAGCAAATGATTGCAAATACATATATGTGAGGATGAGTGTGGATACTTGAAGCGACAAACTAAAGGTGGAACTCTAGATATTATAGTCTTAAAACATTAAAGAACTTCGTCCTATGATCGAAGCCTATTGGCGATATTGTGATTGATTGGAGAGTTATGACTTATGTTCAAATCACGCTGAACCATAGTAAAATCTAATCAGACCTCACTTATGAATGATCTAGATAAACTGTGTCACCATTTTATAATCCAGGATCACATATTTCTTCAAACCATAAGGCATGTGCCATGTTTCAAATAGTAAGTAGGAGTCTAAGGCTAATCACGTTGACAAAATAAGTTCATGCAAGCGATTCTTGAATGACAATCAAATTAAGCTTAATCTCAAGTCATTTTACAAACCTCGACACTCTCAACAGATTTAAACGTGACAATTTATATAGAGCGTGTGTAAGCCAAGTGGAGATCTAATGCCATATAATATGTAATTTTTAGATACATTTACCAATCCTATTTCCTGCTTCCCAAAACCTTCCTATATTTTATCTAAACAGAATTGGACATGCTCGAGGCGTAGTAGCATGCTACAATCGAGATATGAACACATAAGCACATTAGCGACACAAAAGAGCGAGAGGAGTTGGATTTACTTAAGCGGGGCCTATTTCATGTAGAATTCTTTCAATTATGAAGGCAACCAAGCAGTTAACAAGCTGGAACAACTAAACTGAATCTCAACACAAACATGCAGTCCACCCAAATATCTGAAGTACAAAAGCATGAAACGATCGCATCGATATCAATTTAACATACGCTCAAACGGATGGCAAAGCAGCGAATATGAATAGACTAAAATCGGGCATGAGTTAAGTTTACCTTCTCGTGGCAGAAGCAGCGTATCAAGTCGTCGATACACTCGGCGGGTTTTGCGATAGAAAAGGAAGGAAAGCTTTGCGACAAAAGAGAAAAAAAAGCCATTTGTTCTTGTTGGATTTGAGCAGGGTTTTGATTTCCTACCACTTATGCTGCTAATCTTCTGGATGCTGGGTCCTTAACCCCGATTCCGGTTGGTTGTCGATTGATTCTGGGAGTTAGGTGATGCTGCCCCCTGTCTCTGCCTTCGACTGATGCCTTTGCATGTCCTTATATAGCATACGTTTGAGTTCTTATATTGGTAAGTAAATGAAGGCGGATTTTGGACGATATTGGTGCTGATTTTGGATTTATTTGTTACTGATTTTAGAACGATTTAGTATGCCTTCAGTTATGGTAAGCTATATCTTTTAAGTGGTGTGCGTGGGTAAGGAAGGTGGCCGGATTCTCGGCGAGAAATCGGGATGTCTTTGGTGCCTTAGCGGCGATGGGAGTGCGAGGTGAGGAGGTGGCGAATGAAAGGTTTCGTTTAGGGTTTTTTCTCTTAAGAACATTATGGGCGAAGAGTAAGTGAAAGGTGAAATTGCTCTGTGGGTTATCGGCGAGAAGGGCTGCTGGGGAAATAAAGGGATTGGGCGCGGTATTGGGCTGCGGGTTATTTAATTAGGTTAGTTTTAATGAAATTTGCGTTTTTAAAGGTATTAATTTTAGGAGTTAAATTTTAGGTAGTAGGTATTTAATTAGTTAATTAAATAAATTGTGCTCAAATTATTTAAGTGTTTTATTAGCCTAATTGTTATAAATGCGGACGTGCTATTTAATTAATGCTTAATATTTTAGAATGCGGCGCTATTAAAAATCTTATTATTGTGCATTATTGCGAAGTTAAATTAAAATTGAATTGAGTTTAGGTTAAATTATTTAAATGCTAAATGCAAGTATGATATTTAAGAATTGTTTAAAGCTTTTATAGATGCACGTATTTATTAGATAAAAAATGATTTTAAATTACAAATGATTATGAAATTCTCTTGCGTATTAATAAACGCGACTATGCTACTTGACGCGACGTCATTGCTAAATTATTAATTAAGAATCCTGACAGGGCTTGAAATCAATTAATGCGGGCGCGGGACTCTAAGTGCTAAAACTCTACGTAAGATGCGATGCCATTATTAAATTATTTATTTATGCCTGTATTTATGTTTTATTCGTTGCATTTTATTATAAAAATTACTTGAAAATTATTTAACAAAATTAGTCTAATTTTATAGCTAATGACTGGACGTGAGGGTCAAAATTGGGTGTCAACAATTACTTAGTTGAGTCATTGGTCCGATTTTCGAGGGACTCGTTTATATTTTAGACTTTTGATTGAGATTTTAGTTAACTAAGAGAATTGGAGTTGACTAGAGTCAACAACGGGTCAAGATGACCTCGTATGTGTATTTTGAGTGCGCGAGCAAGTTTGTTGCCTGTTTTAGGAATGATTTACATATTTGATTTGTGTCTGGGAGGTCTCAGATGAGTTTCGGGGGTAGATTCGAGGTTTAGATGAACTTTGAGAGCTGCTAGTTTCTGGTGCACGCGCATTTGCAAGGGGGAGCTCGCAACTGCGAGTGCCACATTTGTGATGAGTGGGTTCGCATTTACGATGGAAGGTCCGCTTTAGCGAATGGGTCGGATTGGAAGTGAGCTTCTGTTTGTGAGCATGGTCTCGCATTTGAGAGGCTCACATTTGCGAGAAAGTGTCCAAAATTGCGAGGATCATTGGGCGGTTATTAAAAAGCCCTATTTCGACATAGACATTTTATTAATCATTTGTGGGACTTGAGAGCTCGGTTTAAGGTGATTTTTGAGAAGTTTTCAAGATTCATCAAGGGGTAAGATTTTAACCTTCCTTTTATGATTATTCCATTGATTAGTAAATAATTTCATGGTTGAACTATGATTTGGGATGAGGGTTTCATGGGTTTATGAACCCTAAGCTAGAATTTGAGAATTTTTATTTAAGCATGAAATTGATGTTAGATTTGAATGATTCTGCTATTGAGCCACCAGTATCGAAGTTGGATCAGCAGTTCCAACAAAATCAATACATTATCCAGCAGAATCAGTACCTCATACAAAACGAGCAATCTGAGGAACACATCGTGCAACAAAGGCATGAGTATGAGGTCACGAGTGTAGACCAACTAAACTCTTTTATGCAAAATTTGTCTATGGATGATGCATCAAATGCGTCATATCTAGGATACCCTTCAATGTACCAGTTGCCTCATCAATCACCACCGCCACTATCGTTCTGAGTCGTTTTGTGTGTCTGTAAGTCTTCATTCTCTTGCTTTACTTTTCACATTGGGGACAATGTGTTGATTAAGTTTGGGGGGGGGGGGGGAATTTACTGTTTTGTGTCAGTTGTGTTGCTGTTTTAGGTTTGCAGTTTTTAGATTGCCTAGGTTTAATTTCTTGTTTATTTTTAGTGTCTTTGTTTTTAGTGTCTTTGTTTTAGTATCTTGTGTTATGATATGCATGTATGTAGACGACATGTTAATCACAGGAAGCAGTCCTAGGGTAATCCTAGAGACTAAGAACATGTTGAAACAATGCTTCGACATGAAGGATATGGATATCGCAGATGTCATATTAGGGATTAAAATCTCTAAGGCGTCTGACGGACTAGTCTTATCTCAGTCTCACTACATCGAAGATATTTTGAGAAAGTTCGAGATGTTAGACAGTTCACCGATAAAGTCACCAATGGATACAAATAAAAAGCTTGATAAAAATCTTGGTGCACCTGTATACCAGGAACGATATGCACATGTGATCAGTAGTTTGGTGTATATAACAAACTGCACCCGACCTGATATTGCTTATGCAGTCAATAAGTTGGCTAGGTTCACCCGTAATCCGAGTGATAATCACTGGAAGGCGTTGAATCGGGTATTACAATACCTGAAATTCACGTTAACTTACGGGTTACACTATTCGAGATATTCAGCTGTACTAGAGGGGTACAGTGATGCAAACTGGATATCTGATATAGAGAACACCAAGTCCACCAGTGGGTATGTATTTACAATTGGTGGTGATGCTGTGTCTTGGAAATCCTCTAAGCAAACTTGCATCGCCCAATCCACAATGGAATCGGAGTTTATAGTTTTAGACAAAGCAGGAGAAGAAGCTGAGTGGCTTCATGACTTCTTAGAGGATGTTTCGTGTTGGAACAAACACGTACCTTCGATAATGATCCACTGCGACCTTCAATTGGCTCTAGAAAGGGCACGGAATGCTATGTACAACGGCAAGTCTCGTCATATTCGACGGAGGCATAAGACCGCTAGGCAACTGATCACCACGGGTATAATATCCATTGATTACATTAAAGTCAAAGGATATAGCAGACCCATTGACAAAGGGCTTACCCAAGGATCAGATGACTTGTTTTTCTAGGGGAATGGGCTTAAAACCCAAAATTTAAGGACCAATATAGTGGTAACCCAACCTTACTAACTGGAGATCCCAGTAATTCGATTCAATGGGAAAACTAAGCTATAAAGGTTCAGTTGATCGCTTCAGTGGAAGCATGAGCACTTCAGATAGTGATTTCTGTAAAGAAACACCAACTCCAAAATCATTCCCGCGCTAGACTGATGCGCGAAAAGATGCACACTTTACTTGTACGCGTTATCGTGACAAGTAGTATAGTCTTGGTAAGACCGAATATCTTCCACAAGGATTAGTGTTCAAGTATCAATTATCTATCTTTTAGTATCTATTTGGTAACCGATATTGATTTGGTTGTTTATAACTAACAATTATAAAGGCTAATTAACTATATGTTTACTTCAGTAGTGATGGGAATAGGGCTTCCACGTCTCCTCAACTATCCACTTATGTTACTTATTAATGCAATGAATTATGGTTCTTCTTCTCTCGGAGCTAGCAGGTTTACGAAATCGTTTTATACTCCCGTTAAGGCTATATAAACACTCAACCCCAGTATTGCTCCTTTCTACCTTTCGGTGATAAGGATGACTCTATAGGAGGATTAAGACCAAAAACCTAGTTAACCGTCACGCGCCATGCGTAAAATTATGTGTTTTAAGCCTCTCATTAACGCTACATAAGTAATTGAGGTATTTTCATCCCCAATCCAAAATATGTCTACCCAACTTACAGCATATTCACAACCTCCTCCTTTCGAAGTTTGATTAGAAATCATATAAATAATGATAATTAGTGATCAATTAATTACCAAGCATTCAAAGCAATTATTAGATAAATCTCAACAAGAAGAAGAATTACCATAAACATGCATCAATTCATAACATAAGTTTCTAGTGATTTAACATGGAAAGCCCTATAAAAGAATTAGTTCCTAGCCATTGACATGACAAGAACTAATTCAAGGTTCATCATAAAAACTGAAATAAAGGAAAGAAAAGAAAGAAAATTACTAAGCTATGGTCTCCAATCTTCAATCCAAGAATCCTTGTGTTGTGCAAGAAAGGGAACCCTTTAGAACTGCCTAGGGTTCTCATTTTATAGGCTCAAAACCGCCTCTAACTTTTCCCTTCAGGCCTGGCCCAGAAAATCGTCATTAAACCTGATTTTCCCGCGTCGGTGCCGCGACCCTGCTATCGACCGCCGGAAGTCCTGCGATACTTCGGATGATTTGGCGTCGCGGCCCTGCTCTCTGCTGTAGCGCGCTGGCGCTGCAACTCGCGCCTTACGGATATTGGCGCGCGTCCTGCACTGTTGGCGTAGGCGCGCGGCTGCTCGTGTTTCTGCCTCGTTCGCCACTTTCTCTGCTTTTAAGGTTTGGAACCTCCACTTTTGCCCTCTTTTAGCTTCTTTTCCGCCATTTGGCCATTTTAACCACTTTGACTCAAAAGAAAGAAAATCTATCCTAATACGACACTTATTTGTACAAAAAGGGACAAAAGACTAACTAAAAATGACTCAAAAAGTGTATATAAAATACACCGATCAAATACTCCCAAACTTAACCTTTGCTCGCCCTCGAGCAAAGATAAAAAGAAAGAAATAAAGGACTCAAGAAAGAGGAAAAATAACAGACTCAATGACATTGATCACTTTTGCTGCATTGGTGTTACTTAGAAAAACATGAAGATTAGTAGAATAATATGCAGGAACCTATAGCATGAAATTTTAGCACACTAAACACATTAAGCTATATATTTCGCAAACTCCTTTTTATCATGCTTAATGGAAATCACATACTGAATTATGCTTGTAAATTTCAAAATTCCTATGGCATGTTTACTTGCTATTCTCCACTAATCATGGCTATGCATCTCAGAGATCTTCAGGACTTTTAAGGGTTGTAATGTAGGCTTAGGTATGAGTAGGTAAAAATAGCATTTTAGGCTCATTTTTGTGTACCATAAGCTCTTTTAGCTTTTCAGTGTTTCCCTTTTCTTTTGATTCTCTTCTTCACTTCAAATCAATCTTCCCCTCTTTTGTTTTGGGAGAGTGAAGTGTATATTAATGACAAGCACCCCCCAAACTTAGGCTTTTGCCTATTTCTTATTACTTTTTTATTGGGGTGCAACAAGCTTGTTCACTCTTTTTGTCTCTTTTTTAACACCATTAATTCCACTATTTCACATTTTTACTTATGGCACAATTTGTGGAAATATAGGGTGTCAAAAAAGAAGTTTCAATTTTTAGGCTCAATGGGGCTGACTAGGGATACTTTTAAAGTCAGGGATAGAAAAGAGTGGTAAGAATTGACTATCAAAGAAATGTCTGAGTCATCTCCCTAACATGCACATCCTAACTATTTCGCCTCAAATAGCAAGCAATCATAACACATATGTTTTCATCATTTAGCATGCATAATTTAAGCAAGAAACTCCAAATAGACAGATTTTGTGAGTTTTTGGCATATCTAACCTAGGTGTTTAGATAGTTGCTTCTAATTCCATTACATTATTCCACATTACTTCACTAGGTGTTTCTAGTAACTACAGCATACATGATCTTTGACAGACAATTATGACTCAAAGAAAATTTTTTGTGACTCAAAATATACATAAAACAATCAAAAAGACTCAAACATACTATAACACTAAGACACAAATAAAACACCCCCCAAACTTAAATCACACATTGTCCCCAATGTGTGTAGACTCAAAGACAATAAAAGGAAACAAGACACTTACAGACTTGGCTAAAATGGTGGTGGTGGCGGTGGCATTGGATAGTCATGGACCATTTGGTTGAACAAGGAACTCATCTCGTTAATTTCTCGCCTCGTTTCTTCTTGTCCTTGTAACACCGTGTCCAAACTTTGCATCATCCTCATCGATTCCGAGATGCGCTCCATCGCGAGCGAAGGTTACGATTACGTGGGTGGCTGGTGTTTGCTTGCCGCATGTTGAGCCTCTATTTCAGGCTCATCTTCGTTCATTGCGGCCTCTGCTGCTTCTAGTGGTGGTGGTTGTGCTCTTCTTCTTGCTGCTGGGGGGCTTGGGTCTGGGAAAGAGTGCATTATCCTATATGACACAGGCAGTTTGTTTCTCTCATTAGTGTCAGTGGGTAGGATTGGGACCCCATTCATGTGGCATAAACTAGTGATAAGTGAGCCATGTCCCAATCCACCTGTTGTTACCAACCTGCTGATTTCTTCAATACTTTGCACTATCTCTTTCCCCACATCAATCGTTTTCCCCGTCATGATTCCATATATCAATTTAATCCTATCTTCTGGCACTCTGGTGAAGTGCGTTGATGGGATCGAGCGATCGATGAAATATAGCCAACCGGTCGCTTTGTTGAAGCACCGCTCAGTCCTCTTGACTCATTTCTTGCAATATCAAATGCAGCCCCAGGGTAGCTTACTGTGTCTGCAACGGCGTCCCAGTTGATGCTGGTGGTGCTTCTAGACCATGTTCTAAAGTAGTTCCAATCACCATCTCCTCCTTCAACATCATCTGTTTCCAATTGCGCATTTACCGTTTTTGCCACAGCACATAATTTCCTCACAAAGCATCCATTTTCCACCTTCTCGGAAGATTAGCATAAAATTCACGCACCATCACCGTGTTTATTGGTGCTATCCTTCCCGGTTCTACAAATCATTTCCACCCTTTATCTCGATCATCGCGAATGGGTTCATAGACATCTCCTCTTCCGAGTCTCTTTGATAGTCCATTCCTCTTTCGAGGATTAAGGGCCTTGTATTGAGTTTATGGTATCTATCTTGAGCACTTGGTGACAAACCTAGTCTCATCATATTGCGGGTGATGTAGATCACGGAAGCTCTTCTTTTCCGCGGGCGTGTTAGATAACTTTTTGCAGCTTATCCTTCGTATCCACACACTACCTAACACTATCACCCTCAAAAACTTCAATTTCTGCACAACTCCCACACCTCCAAATTCCAACTCCCGTACTACACAATACCCAACCCTCTTTGTATACTCTTCCTCACTTTTTCACAGCCAGTTTTTCGACACCCCAACTACTTGAACAATACAATACTCTTCCAACTACTACCTCCTTTGACTACTGAAAGCTTTCAAGAAAAGATGAAGATTACATTTTTATGGTGTTCTTCAAGGTGTTCTTGCTTCTAATGGTGATTTGAGGCAATGGGATGGAGTTTTGGTGGTTGAGATGGCTAAGGATTTTAGGAATTTAAGAGTTTTGGTTGTGGTTGGGTTTGATTTGTGGAGGATTTGTGGGTAAATTGTGGATTTTCGTGGGTTTTGTGGAGAAGGGGGTTTAGGTTTTGGTTTTGAAATTGGGAAAAATCTGATTTCTGGGCGTTATATCACTTTCTGGATTTTCGCCCGTGTGCGGCTGCAATGTTCTGCTTGCCGGCAGAATTTCTGCGCGCCATTCTGGTATTTGCGGCTAGACAGCAATTTTTCGGATTTTTAGCGCGACGCTTAAACTTGACGCTACCGCTTTTTAGCCGGCTACCCATTTTTCTCGAAATCTGGCCGTTCTTGATTTTTCGCCCTTGATTTATTGGCCTATTCACCAATCACAACACAAACACTACCTCCGTGAGACCGTTCTTAATAAAGTAAACTACAATATTAAAGTAAAATATATCAAAATACCTTGGGTTGCCTCCCAGTAGCCTGATCTTTAACGTCTTTTAGCGGACGCAAGTTCTTAACTTTCGATAAATGTGGGGTGGATTAACCCGCAACTAATCAATTTTCTCCACATTTTTCGTTTTCTTTTTCTTCTTCTCCTCTTAGCATTATCGTTAAGGGAAAGTTCAGGAACACATACATGCTTTTGTGGAGGTTCGACAATCCATACCTGCTTTCATCGGCTCATCTCCTTTGGTTTGACTTGTACGGGCTCACAGGGAGGTTTGATGGTGTTGATTGCAAAGCACCTGCTCATGGTTGGTGGCTCAATGATGTGTTTAAATACTTTGAACACCATTTCTTCCTTCTCCACCCTCAATGTCAGCTATCATCTTTCTACATCGATCAAGGCTCTCCCTGTCGCTAGGAATGGTCTCCCCAATATGATAGGGATTTCTGCATCCTCTTCCATGTCAAGAATGAGGAAGTCCGCAGGAAAAAAGAATTTTCCTACTTTAACAATCACGTCCTCAATCTTCCCTCTTGGATGAACCACTGTCCTATCGGCCAGCTGCAGGCTCACCGTGGTTGGTTTGGCCTCACCCAACTCCAATCGTTTAAATACCGATAACGGCATCAGATTTATACTTGCCCCTAAATCGCACAGAGCCCTGTTGCATGTTACCCTGCCAACTGTGCAAGGTAGTGTAAAACTCCCTGGGTCTTTTAGTTTAGGGGGCAAGTTCTTCTGCAGGATAGCACTACACTCCTCCGTTAGTGCTACCATCTCATACTCTGCCAATTTCTTCTTTTTCCCCAAGATCTCCTTCATGAATTTGAAATAGGAGGGCATCTGCTCCAATGCTTCTATAAATGGTATGTTGATATGCAGCTTTCTGAATGTCTCCAAAAATTTAGAGAATTGTTTATCAACTGTCTTCCGCTGTAATCTCTGGGGGAATGGGATCTTCTCTGTATACTCTTTCTGCAGGTTTTCTACTTCTTGGCGAGATTCAACCACCTCTTTTTCTATCTCTCGCCTTTGCTCAACTATTGGTGAGGTGATCTGGCTCCAATTGTTTGCCACTTCTCAATCAGCATGCGCATTGCTCCTGATTCACCTCTGTGTTGCTTGGCGGTGTACCACCTTTCTTGTTTGCTTGCTTTGCTAGCTGGCCCACTTGTGTTTCCAAGTTCCTGAACGAGGATCTAGCTTCTGTCACGGCTAGTGCAGGCGTTGGTGAGTGCCAACAAAGCTGCTCTCAGCTCATCTGGCTTTTCTTGCTGAACCGGTGCATTGAACTGTTGAGAATGTGGGGCCTGAGTAAATTTGCTGATTTTGGTCTTCTTGGAGTGCAGTACTAGCCCTGTATTGATTCTGCTGCCCCTGGTCTCCTCTCCATGAGAAATTTGGGTGATTCCTCCACCCTGGATTATATGTGTTGGAGTATGGATTGTTTTGTGGCCTCTGATAGTTACCCACGGCCTGACATTCTGCCTGCTCTATTGGCACATTATTAGGATCAGCTGAAGGACACCTATCGAATGTATGTGGGCCACCACATATTTCACAGCTCTTAGGCATCTGCACTGCATTCACTGATATTGTATGTTGCTGCAACTGTTTCGTCAAAAGGGCTACTTGAGCATTCAAGGCAGCAATGGCATCTATTTCGTGGACTCCCACTGTTCTCCTCCCACTCATTGATCTCTCTTCTGTGACATGGTTGTTGGTGGCCATATCTTCTAATAATTCGTGAGTGTCGTGGGCTGTTTTCCTCATGAATGTCCCACCTTCTTTGCGATCTATAATGGTTACGGTTGTTCATTGAGCAGTTATAGAAGATGTGGACCAAGTTCCACAACTCAATGCAATGGTGTGGGCATTTTCTCTGCAAATCTTTGAACCTTTCTCACGCTTCGTACATTGACTCTCCATCTGCTTGGTAGAAGTTATTCACTCCTCTCAATTTATTTGCTTTGCGGGGAAAGAATTTGGCCAAAATTTATGTGCATTTCTTGCCATGTAAAAATCGAATCGGTGGCGGGAATTTAACCATACTTTTGCTCTATCCACGAGTGAGAAGGAAAGAGCCTCGATCTGCATCATCGGTGACAGATTATATCGAAAGTTGCACATAGCTCGAAGTTAGCTATGTGCATATGTGGATCCTCGATGTGATCCTCCAAATTGCACCGTGTTACGCACCATGCTCGAGAATCGTCGGTTTTATCTCAAAGTTGTTTGCTCTGTGCGGGGAGCCTAATACATGTCGTGCTTCATTCACCCTCGGCCATAGTCTCCCAAGCTTTTTCTGCACGGACTTGAACTCTTTCCTCGACATCCATAGGTACTTGCAGGCATTCACGGATTAAGTTGATTTTCACCTAACCGCTTCTCTCATCATATTGTTGTTTTGAACACCGTCCATCCCTATCAGGTTGCAATCCGATTCTTTCGTTACGTTTACGAGTTTTCTCAATCTCTGGATTGAAGGGAACAAGAGTGTCTGCCCCTCTTCTCCTTCGCATAAACTGATTTCCTGAAATAGATCAAAAACAGACAAACTGATCACGACAACTGATTTATTTACCAAAAAATTAAAAACGCAAAAATAAAATAAAAATTCAAAACAAAATTAGAAATTAAAAATAGATAAATTTGATATTGAACTATGCCTAATCCCCGGCAACGGCGCCAAAAACTTGATGCGCGAAAAAATGCACACACTTTAACGCAAGTGCACGTTATCGTGACAAGTAGTATAGTCTTGGTAAGACCGAATATCGTCTACAAAGATTAGTGTTCAAGTACCAATTATCTATCTTTTAGTATCTATTTGGTAACCGATATTGATTTGGTTGTTTATAACTAACAATTATAAAGGCTAATTAACTATATGTTTACTTTAGTAGTGATGGGAATAGGGTTCCACGTCTCCTCAACTATCCACTTATGTTACTTATTAATCACGATGAATTATGGATCTTCTGCCGGAGCTAGCGAGTTTACGAAATCGTTTTATACTCCCGTTAAGGCTATATAAACACTCGACCCGATGTTGCTCCTTTCTACCTTTCGGTGATAAGGATGACTCTATAGGAGGATTAAGACCAAAAACCTAGTTAGCAGTCACGCGCCCGTGCGTAAAATTAGGTGTTTTAAGCCTCTCATTAACGCTACATAAGTAATTGAGGTATTTTCATCCCCAATCCAAAATATGTCTACTGAACTTACAAAGATATTCACAACCTCCTCCTTTCAAGTTTGATTAGAAATCATATAAATAATGATAATTAGTGATCAATTAATTACCAAGCATTCAAAGCAATTATTGGATAAATCTCAACAAGAAGAAGAATTACCATAAGCGTGCATCAATTCATAACATAAGTTTCTAGTGATTTAACATGGAAAGCCACATAAATTAATTAGTTCCTAGTCATTGACATGTGAGAACTAATTCGAGGTTCATTATAAAAGCGAAATAAAGGAAAGAAAAGAGAAAATTACTAAGCTATGGTCTTCAATCTTGATCCAAGAATCCTTGTGTTGTGCGAAAGGGAACCCTTTAGAAGCGCACAGGGTTCTCCTTTTATAGGCTCAAAACCGCCTCTAACTTTTCCGCCCGGCTGGCCGAAAATCGTCATTAAACTGATTTTCAGCGTCGCGCGCGCGCTATCGCTCGGCGCCGGAAGTCCTGCGTTACTTCGGATGATTTGGCGCCGCCACGCTCTCTTTATGCTGAGCGCGCGTACGCACGCTCTGCGCGCCACGGATATTGGGAGCGCGGCCCTGCACTGTTGGCGTGGCCGCCTTGCGCAGCTCGTGTTTTTGCCTCGTTCGCCACTTTCTCTGCTTTTAAGCTCTGGAACCTCCACTTTTGCCCTCTTTTAGCTCATTTTCTGTCATTTGGCCATTTTAACCACTTTGACTCAAAAGAAAGAAAATCTATCCTAATACGACACTTATTTGTACAAAAAGGGACAAAAGACTAACTAAAAATGACTCAAAAAGTGTATATAAAATACACCGATCATAGACCTTAAGTGCTATCTGCAGTATGGGTAAAAGGTTAAGTTTTCAAAAACCTTTAATGATCCTCAACAGTTGAGGTTAGGTTTTTGGGAAACTTTTAATGGTTCCTAACACTTGTGAAGTAGGGTATAGCAGGATAACTTGTAGGAGACCACCTATTTAAGTGCGAGGACGGGCCGCCTCAAATGAATACACTTAAGAATCCAATAAGTTGTTCATGGCCAAAACGGATAAAACATTACGAAGAAGAGAGTAAGGGAATTTGTTGTCTTGGTAATATTGACTTGGCTTACACTAAACACTGATGGTTCAAGACATCACGTTCACCGCGCAGTAAGTAAGTCCGATGGTATTCAACTATGGAAGGTTCAAAGCTGAAGCCACCTCTTCTTATGCAACATCGGTCCGCTGAAATATTGCTGGAAATGGAAAAGGCACCCTGTGAGTGCGCCAAAATCTCTTTCAAGAGGGGATTGTTGGAAATTTGCCTTTGGCGGGAGTTGCGACCGACCAACTTTAATGGCTTAAACACTAGTGTTACGTATGTTGGAGAATCCGGTTCTTTACACATGCATGATCTACTAAGTACGTAGATAACCGTAGGGCCAAGGATCGTCAAATTTCGTTGAGAAATAAAAGAGATATTGATCCACGAAGTGAGGTGTTTGAAGCATGGAAAAGTGTGGTTTGGGATCAATTCTCCCTCATCGGTGGAGGAAGAAAGAACTGTTGTGTTTATAAGACTCAAAATTGGTTTGGGGTTTGGGACCCCAAGGGGTATCCCATGTGTTTAAAGGAGGGAGAACCTAGATGTGCTTCGGTTCAAGGAAAGCCCACACGCGCGCCGCCGCCCGTTCGGGTTACGGGTCTTATCTTTTTGGACCTGAATTCTTTCATTCATATGTACAGTTTGGTCCCTGAAGTTTCCAAAAAGTCGAGTGGGCGAGAGAGATCGAAGCATACGGACTCAATTCAGTCATTTATTTTGGCTGAATTACTCCTCCTATAATAGCCAATCCGTTGCTCTTTTTCACCATTTATTTTTGTGGTATTACTACCTCCATAATGGTCATTACTTGTCCAGTAATGGCACTTATGGAGGCAGTTCAACAACCTCCCTCCTCACTATATAAACAACTCATTTGCACCATTGTTGAGAACACATTACAATTGTGAAAAACACAAGCAATTCTTCTTCCTACAATCTTCCAAGCATCATTTCGTTACTCAAAATTCCTCACGGTAGCACTTGAGTTTCCTTTGCTCAATTGTTCCATTGTTGTTTTATCTTGGGAGACAATTTTCCAGGACGTATAAAGGATACATACGGGGCAATATTGTCTTAAAGACAGAGTGTCACACTCGACTCAGCATTCACAGAACAGTTTCCATTTTTCTTGTTCAACATCATTGTAATTTCAATTTTATTGTTGAATTATATTTTCAGTTTTTGTAGGTCTTAACAGTTATTTGTAATTCCCGTTTCCTGCACCTTTGTAACCAACAAAAAGTTCTCTCTTTCAGGTTATTTTGCTAGAACTTGCAATATCTATTCTGCAGTATGACCTGCGAAGCAATTTCGCCACAAAGATATTCTGTTGCTCATCTTTCACGGAAAACAATAAGCAATCGTCTAATAACTATTCAAGTTTTAGAATCGCAAGTCACATTTAATTTGGTTCATGTAATCTAGTATTGATTTTTTGTTGTGAGCAGATAATGGAAGCTAATAGGCGATGTCGAGAGGACCATTCACGGGCTACACTGACCCCAGATGTAATAATGCATGTTTTACGTATGCATAGGAGGCAAGCGCTGGCTTATGTTGAGAGAGACACAAAAGAAATGACGTCGAGAGTGATGGCAATGATGGGGGAGAGGCTTATGTTTTAGGGTTTTCAGATGGTGATACTAAGGAGGGTACTACAGGAAATTCTGAATGCAACATTAGCTGGACTCATGTATTTTATCCAGGAACAAGATTATTATCTTCTACTCCCTCCGTCTCAATTCATGTGAAGGCGTGAGATTGGACATAGAATTTAAGAAATAATTAAACACTTTTGAAATTTGTGGTCCAAAACAAGCTATAGATATTTGTGTGGCTACAAATCATTTCATTAAGAGTAAATTAGATATTATAAAGTTAAATTGTTACTAAATATAAATACAAATATGTCATTCTTTTTTTAATTAATTAAAAAAGAAATAATGACACATAAATTAAGACGGGGAGTAGAGCTGTTATCGGTCCGGTCGATGCAGTATCGACATCAGGAACGGACCGATAAGGTTACGGTCGGACCGATAAATTCGGTCTGAAAAGAGATCCGGATCGGACCGATAAGGTTCTGGTCGGTCTGAATCTTATTTTCGGTCCGAAACCGATCCGAAATATTAAAATTTCTGCTTTACTTATAATTTTTTTATAAAAATCCCTGCTTTAATGTCTTTATTGCTTTACATAATACATATTAACAAACTTAAAGCAATATATAATAGCAATATTCCAATGATTGATAAGATAGTTATTGGGACTGATAACATATAAGTTATCGGGTAATTAGGCAAGATTCTGGGACCAGATCCTTATATGCGATACTGTATTCGAACCGTTAACTTCCGGTCCAAATATTTCAGTCAGGTTCTCGGTATATTCGAAGCGATAACGCCCTAACGGGAATACTTTTCTCTTCTTATCCTCTAAGAGCCTACTTCTATATCAATCATGAGGGTACTACACGAAATTTTGAATGAAAATTAGCTGGACTTATGTATTTTATCTAGGAACAAGATTCTTATCTTCTACTCCCTACTGTCTCGACACAGAGTTAAGAAATAATAAATATTTTTGAAATTTATGATTTAAAATAAGTTATAGATATTTATATGGCTATAAATTATTTTATTAAGGATAAAATATATATTATAAAATTAAATTATTAAAAATATATATAAAAATATGTCATTCTTTTATTAACTGATTAAAAAAGAAATTATGTCAAGTAAATTAGGAGGGAAAGTACTTTTTCTCTTCTTATCCTCTAAGAGCCTACTTCTATATCGAACATGGCTCACTGCTGTTTGGTGCACCTTATGCTGTAGTGCATCACATGTTCAGCTAACATCTAAGTTTGAGAACTTGCTAGTTGCCTGTTCCCAATGCCATAAGCAGTGTGTCATCTGCACTTAAGCGAAGTTCAATGTTTAGCTTCTGCAATTATCTCGTAGCTTGATTACTATAGGGGAATGGTGTCATTTGAAACTTGAAAGATTGCTTATGATCTATAAGCAGTACATGCACCGCCATTGTGATTTGAAGGTGACTATTGCTCTCAAACGCACACGCAAATATATGCTTAGAAATCGGATATTGAATCTACATTGACTTATAATTAACCGTTAGCTAAATTAAACGATCTAAATTATCTATACAAGAGAGGAAATTCGTAGGTTGTAACTCTAAATTAATTAAAATAAAAAGAAAATAATATTGAACTTCAACAAAGAAAGAGGGCTATCTAGCGATCACGGTATATTCTTCAATTGATTCAACTTCTTAATTTATCCAGTTTACTGATTGACAGAGTTGATATTACGATTACGAATCTCTCGAGTCATCTAGCCGCCTCTTTATATTACTTTCATGCCTATATCTCTATGGTCATGAACCTTAACACAAATGCATTTATATTTCATGTATATCAACCAATCAGTGCGAACTAGGTATATCTTTATCCTAGACGCAAATTCGCTCCCTGATATCCAGGATTGAGATCCTATTCTATTTAAACTTAATGATATCCTAGTATTTCTCTATCGAGTTCAATCTAAGAATCAAAGATAGTATTTGTTGGTGATCAAGCAATCAAATAATTAAGCTCATAATTTAAAAAAATAAACCAAGACGATAAGCTAATTAATTGAAATCAATATTCAAATAACAACGTTTATGAAAGAACCATAACCTTAGGACGAAAAGCTTAGCTAGATATGGAGGAAAAAATAAATCATCCAAAGAAATTATATAAAAACTAATATTAAGGAGAAGAAGATGTAAAAACTCAATAATCTCTGGCGATCATGGCGGCTCCAAATGCTCTCTAGGTCTAAATTTCTCCATACAGGGTCATAAATTATCCCAAAATTCTATAAAAATTATATCTTATGAACTATTTATTGGTGTAGGGAAAACAAATTGGACTTTTGGCCGAAAATATTGTTTCTCGCGTAGCTTAAGCCGCCTGGCTGTTTGCGAGCAACAAAGTTCTCCATATGTTTCCACTATGAATTTTCAATTGCTGAAGCTTTCCATTTGCACTTTTCTTTTCTTTTTTTTCTTTTCTAATCATTAATTCATCATTACGTCCCCTCTTTGTTCCTTCTCATCTCTTCTTCTTTTTCTTTGGTGTTTTAATCCGTTTTTATTAAATTTCTTCATCTGCTTTATTTCTACATATTAAAAATATAATACTAAGCATATTTAATTATAATTAATACTGAAAAGACAATTAAAAAAAATAAAATGTGAGGCAAATAATGAATAAATATATACATTTTAGACATAACATCAGTGACTATAAAAAGAACTTGAGTAAAATTTTCTGTTGTTCTGTGTGTCTGTGAAACTTTACATAAATGAGTCAAAGTAGTGGTTGCAAGTGAGTTGAAGCACTTATTCGATGGTCCCCGTATGCCCCGGCCTGCTGGAAGAATTCCTGATTTATATATATTTCAGGCCGGTGAGAGAGAGGGTTAAAGATAGTTGTTATAAAATTAATAGAACTTAAAATGGATGAAACACCATATAGATGAAGGCTAGAAATTGCTAAATCAACTGCTCCTGCCATGCCTCCCTTGGAAAGGTCGAATACTTGAAAATCTTTGGACCACTATAAGAAGTTTTTTGATATATTCACTATCAATGGACAATGATATGTGGTTCCAGTTTGCTAAACTCAGCTTCACAAACTGTAATGACGTCGAAATTTTTGAAAGGGTTTAAGACTTTGCACATGCGAGTTGGTAAGTGGCAAGGTGATTGGGGTACAACCATCCCGACGTCGCGGGTTCGAACCCGTGTGGTAACAATACTTTGTTGAAATATTGCAAGGGTTGTTGCTGGGTTCGTGTCCCGTTGGTCCTCTCCCTTGCAGGGCTGTCACTCGCGCATATCCCTCGATTTACATCCCACCTGGCTAAGAGGCCTCTGGTACAGGTGGGGGGTTTCGCCTTCGGGACTTTCCCCTCATCAAAAGAATAGATATATTGAAAGTGATTTAGGATCTAGGGAGAGTACCAAGAAAAGTTGGAAACCGCACGATACTAAATTTTTTGAACTAATGCTCACAGGGCCTAACTTCAAACGATCACTACAACAACAACATACCCAGTGAAATTACACAATGTGAAGTCTTGGGAGGATAGAGTGTACGCAGACCTTATCTCTACCTTGGTAGGTAGAACGGCTGTTTCTGAAAGACTCTCGGATCAAGACAAAGCATAAGCACAAGCAAAGCAAGAGAAACGGTCAATCCGGATAAGAAATTCAAACGATCACTAATCTTAGCATATAACGAGTTAGGCTTGTGGGTAATATACCAATTTAATGGTCTTCAAGCCTAGTTTCGAACGCCGCTAACCGTTGTCATTTAAACATTCCTATAAAGAGTTCTAATCATTTTACTAATAGGTGTCCAGAAGAGAAAAGCTTGGAATTACAATCTTATAATTACACTTTAAAATCATGCACAACAAACTGACAATTAAATGATTTGCACTACTGCCAAGTCTTTCTCCAAACAAATTTCAAGATTACTCTATTGTTGTGGCATTTTCAGTATTAGTATATTTTACTACTTCCATTGAAGATTTTCTATCTTTCTATAAATCACATTAGATCAGAACTAAAGTTACCAAGAATGGTATAACTTCGACACAGCCTTACACTAGGGGTGGTTGTTAAGCGTATTTTGTATACGCTTTTTGAGTCATTTTTAATTAGTATTTTACTCGTTTTTGTTGTGTTTAGTATATTATTAGGTTTGTTTTTCTTTCTTTTGAGTCACAGCGGTTCAAAACGGCAAAATGGCGAAAAGGAACGAAAAATGGACATAAAGTAATCAGTAGAAAGGGCGAGTGAAGACCGGACGAAAGTCGAGCGGCCATGGCCGTGGTCAGCGAGCCGCGGCGGAACATCGGAAGCCCGCAGAACTTTAGGCGCGCGGCTGATCTGCGAACGCGGCTGCTGAAAATCGAGAATCCAAAGTTTATTTGGCCAGGGGCAGAAGGGTCCATAGGGCACGCAAATTGCAGCATACTAAAAGCCCTAGGGTTTATTCTATGATAGGAGGTTGGTCATTCTCACACCTGACACATCGAGCGGCGATTGGAAGCTATAATTGTAGACTTTAGTTCGCAGTACTTTTCTTTCTTTCTTTTTAATTCAGTTTATGTTTGGAATTGTATTAGTTATTAGCGTGACTATGACTAGGAGCTAAACACTTTATTAGGGCTTTCTTTTTTAATCGCTTGAAACTCTATTTCATGACTTAATGCATTAGTTGATTTCTTCTTCACTTGATTAAGATTTATTCAATAATTGGTATGAATGTTTGATAGTTAATTGATCACTAAATTATCATAATTTATATGATTTCGAATCAAGAACCGAGAGGAGAGATTTGGAAATGTTGTAATTGAATAGACAGGTTAAAATCGCTAACGAAAGTACCCCGATACTTGTGTAGCATTATAGGTTATTGTTCTTAATCCTCCTATGTGGTAAATTCTATCATAGAAATATAGAAGGGTTCTGCACTGGGGTTGAGCGATTATATATCCTAACCTGAATATAAGACAGTCTAGTTAACCGTTATCTTTACGTAGAAGAAGAAGTCATTCTAGTTGCATTAAGGATTGAATAGAGTGGATAGTCGAGGATTTTGGAAGCCTAACTCCTTCATAACTGATTACAACTTCAATAGTTTAGTTAATTCTTGCAATTATTCTAGTAGTTAAACAAAAAAAACCAACTCTATTATCGATTGCTAAATAGATAACATAAAATAGATGAACGGTAATTAGAAACCAGTCTCTGAGGACGATATTCAGTATTATCAGACTATACTACTTGTGAACGATACGTACACTTGCGTGAGCACGTGGAAAATCACCCAACAAGTTTTTGGCGCCGTTGTCGGGGACTGACGTACTTCTAATATCGAACCATCTATTTTTATTTCTACTTTGGATTTATTTTTATTTTTACTGTTAGAACCCTATTGTCTTGGTTTGTTTGTTGATTTTGGTCTATTTCAGGGATTTAGTGTATGCGAAGAAGGAGATGAGCAGATACACTTATTCCCTTCAACCCTGAAATTGAAAAAACGTGCAAACAAAACAAGCGAAATAAAAGAATAGTTGATTCAGTGACCATGTACAACCAACCACCGAATCAGAATGGGGAAAACAACGAGGTTCCTGAACATGTAGAGGAGCCAATACCGGTCTCAGCAGAAAGAAGCTTGGGAGATTATGTTACGCCGCGATTCTTGGTGCCGAGACGTCTGCACGAGCTCCAATGATAAGGCAAACAACTTTAAGATCAAGTCAGCCATCCTGAGCATGGTCCAGAACATAGTACAGTTTGGGAGATTTCCATCTGAAGACCGCCACATGCACATTGCCAACTTTCTGGAGATGTGTGCCACTTTCAAATACAATGGCGTTACTGACGATGTCTTTAGACCGAGGCTTTGCCCATCCTCACTTAGGGACAGAGCCAAGGGCTGGTTGAACTCACTATCTGTCAACTCCGTCACCACCTGGAAGGACCTAGCCCAAAAGTTTCTTGCAAAGTTCTTCCCTCCTTCTAAAGCGACAAAGTTAATGGGAGAGTTTCACAATTATTATCAGGTGGATAGTGAGTCACTCTACGATGCATGAGAGCAATTTAAGAATCTGCAAAGGAAATGCCCACATCATGGCATAGAGAAGTGGATGTTAGTCCATATTTTTTATAATTGGTTGAGTGGTACTACTCGTACCATCATTGTTGTTGCATCAGGGGGAACGTTCATAAGAAGAGTGCCAATGAGGCACATGAGTTACTGAAAGACATGGCTGCCAACAATCATCAAGGGGCAGATGACAGGTCAGTGAATAGCAGGAAGACTATGAGCATACATGAATTAGATGTCATCATCGCCACGAATGCGCGTATGGCCGCCACGGCGAAGCAATGCAGGCGAACACTATATCTGTGAATGTCGTCCAGATATCGGTAAATTGTGAGATTTGTGGTGGACCGCACTTTTTGCGGATGCACGCGGTGGATCTAATAATGTGCCAATGGAGCGAGTTGAACGATTGGGAACTTTCAGCGACCTTATAATTCCAACACATACAATCCAGGGTAGAGAAATCACCCTAACTTTTCGTGGAGGAACGATCAGGCCCAGCAGCAACCATATCAAGGTAATTACCAAAACTAGCAAGCCGAATCGGGATACCTCATCCCCGATTTAGATCACCTACACAACAGAAAAGCGATGGTGAGGTTGCATTACTTACACTCGCGATTCACGCGAATAAGTTCGTATGCGAAACCATGTCCTCTCTCAGGAACCTGGAAACGCAGGTTGGGCAACTGGCGAAGATGGTAACCAACATACCACATGGTACTCTCCCAAGCAATGCGAGGTCGATCCAAGAGCGATGTAAATGCGGTGTTGTTAAGGAGTGGAAAAAGCGGTTGGAAGCGAGTTGCTCAACGCCATGATGGATCATGAGAAAGAAGGTGAGAAAACAGTTGAGGAAGGAAATGAGGGGGTCGCTGAGAACCACCCTACAGTTGAGAAAGCTCCACCAGCACCTTTGAGGGAATACACTGATAGAATCCCTTACCCTCAGAGGCTCCAAAAGAAGGCCATAGATAAGCAGTTCTCCAAGTTCTTGGAGGTATTTAAGAAGCTTCACGTCAATATCCCCTTCATTGAGGCGTTAGAACAAATGCCCGCATACTTCAAATTCATGAATGAGATATTTGGGAAAAGAGAAGGTTGGCGGATTATGAGACAGTAGCGCTGACAGAGGAGTGCAGCGCCATTTTACAAAAGAAACTGCCTCCTATGTTGAAAGATCCAGGAAGCTTCACCCTGCCCTGCACTATTGGCAAAATAACATGCAACAGGGCACTTTATGACTTAGGGGCTAGTATCAATCTCATTCCTCTGTTTGTGTTCAAGAGATTGGGTTTGGGGGAAGCCAAGCCAACCATAGTTAATCTGCAGCTGGCTGACCGAACTGTGGTGCACCCCAGAGGCATAGTAGAAGATGTGCTTGTCAAGGTGGGAAAGTTCTTCTTCCCAGCAGACTTCCTTATTCTTGACATGGAGGAAGATGATGAAATACCCATCATTTTGGAGAGACCATTCCTTGCAACGGGTAGAGCCCTAATCGATGTGGATAAGAGAGAATTGAGACTACGGGTTCAGGAAGAAGAGATGGTATTCAAGGTGTTCAAATCTACCATTGAGTCTTAGGCTAGCAACAAGTGTTTCGCAGTAAGCACAACTGACACAGCAGTTCAGCAAGCACAGACCAAAACTAGGGATATCATTCCTACAGCTGTGAACCCACATGCTAGTTTGAAAGCTGCAACAAAGTTCATGACATGAAAGCTGACAAACAGGTAAATCTTACTGAACCCAATGATGTGAAAAGGAAAAATAGAGTGAGGAAGAGGAAAATGATTTTTAAGTGGATATGTTGTGGGGTTGATTTACCCTAATGATTTGATAAGGAACATGCGTCCGACTACAAGACGTTAAAGACAACACTACTTGGGAGGCAACCCAAGGTTTAAATTATGCAATTTAGTTTTGTTAGAACAGTCTCACTTTTGGTATTTTTGTTGTGTTGTGATGACAGGTGAAGGAATGGGACATGAAGCACGGAAAAATGCTGGAAACAGGAAATCGGTGCAGTACTGCGGCGCCAAAATACAGGGTCGCGGCGTCGAATGTTCAGAGAGTTGCATGATTTTCGGCGTCGTGGCGCCGAACAGCAGGACCGTGGCGCCGGGATGGGAATTCAAAAAATAAAATGCCCTCGACCCCCACATAAACCCAAACTCTTCCTCTCTCTAAAAACTCTGAAAATCATCTCTCTCACACACAAAAAAATCTTTCACAAATTTCCCCAAATTCTTCCAAAAATTCCTACACACCACCCCCATTAAAAACCCTCATAGCTTTCACCATCACCATTCTTTCACTTGGGTCAAAAAATTTATGTAGAAGAACTCTTCAAAAAGATAATTTTCATCAATTATATTGAAAATTTCTTGGTTAGTGGTGAAAGTAGCTTCAAGAATTGGGTAGTTTACATGCTATTTTGGTATTGTGTGATTGGGGGTTGCGTGGTGTGTGTTGTGTGTTGTTATTGTTGTTCAGTGTGTGTGGACTGGGTGTATTATGGTGTAATTGTTGGTGTATGCTGGTGTGTTTGAATTGTGGTTGGTTATTGTTGCGGTGTGGAGTGAAAGTTGTTTGGAAACCTCAAAGAAACAAAGGAAACGTTGCTGAAATGTTCCCAACAACCTTCATGTGACTTGAGAAACGAACGACCGAACCACCTCATCTTCATCGGTCCAGTTATGATGTGACCGGTTCACCAACAGGATTCAGAGGATAGTACAACAGGATAAGTGGTAGAGGCGATATCTGAAGTGAGAATGGACTATCAGGCCGACCCACTCGATTAGGATGACGTTTATGAGCCCATTAGAGCCGCGATTGAAGCCAATGGTTTGGAGAGGTTCGTCGATCATGAGGCTATTCCACAACAAAATGTCAGCCTTGTTAGAGAATTCTACACCAACTACCCAGAACAAAGCAATGGAAGATGTTTTGTAAGAGGGCGTTATATACCCGTTAGTGTTGAAGCAGTGAATGTTATTTTTGGGACAGTTGATGTTGGGGACCAGGGCCACCACAAACCATTTCAGAACCTAGTCACGGAATGTCAATCACATACCATGGGATGTAGTTGATGAGGCCCTATACTACCCAGGAGCGCAGTTTTGTTATTCCCGCAGCGGGGGCAGAGGACTTGCCCGGTGCCAATTCAACAGAGTAGCCAAGGCTTGGCTATATTTCGTGAGTGCTCGCTTGATTCCGTCAACTCATTTCACCAATGTACCAGCAGACATAATCAAGCTCATCTTTGGCATCATGAGGGGCCTGACTATTGATATTGGAATGGAGATAGTGTAGCGTATTGGGGAAACTAGCAGATTGACTACTACTGGCGGTTTGAGACATGGTTCATTCATCACTGCATTATGTGCTAGGCACAGAGTCCCAACATTCGTCACAGACATTCTTGAGAAGACTCTTCCACCTATAACATACAGTCTAGTCCATTCATACCCTGACCTTGCAAACCCGACGGTTAGGAGACGAGGTCAGCGGCGAGCGAGGAAGCGGCCGCAATGGAGCAAGAAGGCGAGCGACCACACGATATGAGCGACAACGACCACGATCTCCGCAGCTTTGGAGCCTCTAGTGCAATCATGAGCGGATGCTCTAAATCAACAACGAATCTTTGGGAAGCGATGCGCGATGTTGACACCCAATTTTGACCCTCCCGTCCAGTCATTAACTATAAAATTACACTAATTTTTAATAATTTTAAAATAATAAAATGCAGCAATAAAATATTAATACAGGCATAGATAAACAATTTAATAATAAATAATAAATACATAAAATAATAATATAGCACACGCGTTTTATTAATAGCAGAATTAAGAAGTTCTAATTTTTATTTAATGAGTCTTAATAATGACCTCACTTTATAAACATTAAATACTAATTAAATAACACACCCGCACTTATTATTTAGACTAATAAAGCACCTAAAATAATTTAAGCACAATTAATTAATTAATTTATCACTAATTAAAAGCCTAGAACTAATAAATTAAAACCACCTAACTAATACCTAGAATTAATACCCAATACCTAATTAAATACTAACTACCCAGCCTTTAATTCGCCCAGCCCATCCAAAACGCAGCCCACTTCCCTAATTAAAAACTAACCTAAAAACTAATACCCAACCCCGAAAGCCCAACACCTGCGAGCCCAAAGCCCCCTCAGCCCTTTAACCCCGTCCCTGTCGACAAAACCGAGAGAAACAAAAGAAAAAACCTAAATCTCACTCTGCAATCGCCGCCTTCGTCCATCACCCGTTATTCTCGCCGGATTTTCGGCTGAAAATCCGGCTCCCTTACCTTCTCCCACTCCTTTTCCATTACCTTAACAAATCATATAAGACATTAATACCAATCTGGCAGTAATCTCTCCAAATCAGGCAGTAAATCACCCCTAAAATCAGTCCAAATCTCCTTCAAATCAGCTCAAAATTACCATCGAAGGTTTACCAAGTTTAGAACAAGAGATTGAGACTATAAAATGAGCCTTTTCACCATTCAAAGGAGGGTGTCGGGGCAGAACATTGAGGGGGGGGGGGGGGTTATGGAAAGGAAACCCGAAATCTGGGCATCAGTTCAGGCATGCAAAAATCAGCAAAGAATAGAAAACCCCAAACCCTTTCTTTTGTAAGACTCTCGATCTCCAGGATCTAAAAGGAAATTCGGATTAGGAGCAAAAATGACAAACATCAGTTCCTCAAATCGCATCGCAACCCCGAATGGATCGGCGACTTGATACGCTGCCTCGGTTCGCTGTCCGGAGAAGGTAAACTCAAATTACTCTCAGTTCGTTTCGTAGTACTGTCTGTTTGTTTGTGATTACACGTGTATTTATTCATTCATATTTGTGAGGCATGAAGATGACGCTGGCCATCGTTAAAGTTATATGTTGATCTGTTTATTGAGGCCCAAACATGCTGGGTCGTATACTCTATGCCCTTTAGGCATTTGTTGTGTTCTATGTCAAACTAGTTGACTTGCCATATATTCTGTAACGTCATGTCCTCACTGTGTCCTGTAGTGGCCTAGACACTGCTATGCCAAATGAATAACGTGGTGTGGTTCTGTTTAGTTTGGTTTACAGATTTTGGTCCCTTCATATCAGTTGTAGCATGTCTTCCATGTTTCAATAAGTCATGTATTCTTACGTCCCTGCTAGCATGTTGGCAGACTCGCTGTTTGTGAATCCAGAGTAGTAAGAAAGAAAACACGATAGGAGGTTTCGTGTGTTTAGGTGTTAATTTCTATGTATGTGTCTCATTTTGGTTAGGCTCAGAAAATATGGAAATCTGCTCCTATTGAATGTCTATGATGGTTAATGTGCCGATTAATTAATATCGTTTTATCTTCGTGTTGGTTAAGACCATACCTGGATTGGATCTCAATTATCATGTGCGATTAGGCTTATTGTAATGAAAATTGAGGAAAATTTGTTCTCGTGGGTGTCAAGAATGGCAGGAAAATTGTTTGCATCTATTTGTGTGTCCATATTGTCTTTGTGGTTTTGTTTGTGATTTAAGTTTCCTTGTTAAAATTATAGCTGCATTTGTCAAAACACATGTAGGATCATGTAGTGAGATATATATAGGCTGTAGTTGATGTGGGAATTGTTTTAGCAAACAGAGGGACCTGGAAGGGGCCTGAACTCGAGATGTCCATTCCATGACAAGCCAGGTCCATTGTTTACTGTGGTTGTTGATTCTGGCCTCTACAATCATGCATTTTGGATTGTTGTGGTTAATAATTGTACATCAATAGAAGAGCATGATCATTTCCTAGTTAAAAATATTATATGTGAGCATGTTTGTGGCATTTGCTAAGTCTGGATAGTGAGAATCCCTCATATTTTATGGTGTTCATAACATAAAGAAAATCTGTTTATTATGCCGGCACTGGTGTGGTATGTCTAGTTCGAACCCTAGTAAGGCACCTAAATGTATTGTCATCAAAGGGGAATTATTTTGACAAAACTGTTTTTTTAATAAATACAAATTTTATAAACAAACGGGTCTAGGATATAAGGGATTTGAAGTTGGTGTACTGTTTGTTGTGGCGTGTTTTGAGTTTATATTATTTATTTGGGTTCTCAGCCTTGATATATTTGCCTAGTTTCGTGGATATTAAATGCATACATGGTGAAATGTAACCCATATGTGTCAATTTTGGGCGATGTCTATTTATTATGTTTGGTAAAATTGTGGATATGTACTAATCCTTATCATCTTTTTTACATGAAATGCAGGAGCAAAATGAAGAGTCTCACTGAGACTCATCACGAGCTACTTCAAATGGCAACCGCGTCTATGTACATTCATCCGCATTCTCGCCTGAAATTCCCTAAACAAAATAGTACAAGATGACGTCGTCATCCATCTCAACTCCTCACCTCGTTAAATCTCGTTGCCTCATTTTATGTCTTTATTGGTTATTGCAATTTTATTATCTTAATATTGTAATTAATCTGATACATGACTCTATTAGTCGTCGAATAGATTGGGAGGGTAATTTAAAAAATATAAATTCATTTTATTATTTGTCTTAGGTTCAACATAGGTCTAGATTAAAAAAACAATTTAACCACTCTTTATTTATATTTCATATCATGTGATTAAGACTATTTTTACTAACCCCATAACAAAAGAAATATTTTTTCCTCATACTCGTTATTAACATTATATAATTTATCATTTTCCTATTATCAATAAGCACTTTAGATATCAGGACATATATATATATTAGTTAAAAATCAATTTGGCAAATATAAGTACTGTTTTCAATAAACCAATCTTATACTTTTATAAACCATGTCTACTTTATGTTTATTTTGTCCAAATCCGACTTTTGAGTTATATTTCACACTATTGCTATACGATGTGTATTTTTTAAACTTTACATAAACAAATCTTACAACTCCCTTGTGTTTGTCAAAAAATACATCTTTTTTATATACTTGCAATATCTTTTGACTTAAATATCTCTAAACATGCATTTTTTCTAATACAATAATTAACCTAGGTTTGAACGGACAACCGCAAGTTAGCGGGTCCTTTAGGGTGCCTAACCCCTTCCCTTTAGGATAATAAAGAACCCTTACCCAGAATCTCATTAAGTTTAGCAGACCATTAAATGGAGTTAATGTTTACTTTAAACTAGTTAACATTTAGGTGTCCTAATTCACCCAAAATAATTAGGTGGCGACTCCGCGAACCCTTTAGCATTTTTAATACTTTAAACACTTCTTTAACTTTCTTTTAGCATTTTATTATTTATTTTCTAACATTTCTATTTGAGAAGCAGGGTTCGCTTTTTTTTTTAGGAAAAAGTCGCGGTCGAAAAAGGGCGCGACAGAATGGCGACTCCGCTGGGGATTTTAGGTTCTTGACCATAACAGACCTAGGATTATTATTTGGCATTATTTTGCATTAATTGGCTGTGCTATATTTTGTTTTATTGCTACCTGCTTTACTGCTTTCCTTAAACTGGCATTCCGCTCATATTTTCTTCCATTCTGGAAAATTCACACTATCACACACTCACGCGTTGGTGTGCTTCGCGCACCCGCAAATTTCTTTCAAAATATCCAAATTTTAGGAGAGTTGGCGCCTGCGCGGAGTTAGATCGGTTCGTCTGATCAGCCGCGTAGCCTTCTTACTCGAGTTGTCCGCTTGGGAACCTTGCGTCTAGAAAAGCCAAATCTTAGAAACTTAAGATAGAGCTATACCACCCTTATTTTAGGGCATGCATGCATTTACCTTAGGTGGGCCGGTCCTTGGCATCGACACCACAATTAGGAAGACACCAAACTTGTCGACGGGTTCCTCAACCCAACGACCAACCAGCATATTATGTGTAGCGTGACGATGATAGACAAATCCAAACCTAATCATGTCATGCTGAAATTGGGAAAAAAGTGCACCGTCATTGGGTCGCCATTTCCAACAAAAGCATTACAGTTGGGCGACTTGGACAAATCTATCATAACCTCGCATATTTGACGTTTAGGCCTACCTCTGGCATAAAGAGGTCCCAAACATGTTAGAACACGCACTTGATTTGCAATTTGCTTATTAGTATATATCGACTGCAACTTGTTGCATATTATACTAACTTGGTTTGCTTCATTTGTTAAAGGTTTATTTTTGTCTAGCTTATCCCCAAAAGGTTGATTCGTTGGCCGTGAAGCACAATCATCCAATAAATGACTAATCCAGAAGCACCAGAACGAAACAACTTAGGACTCGTCCCCGTTCCCGTAGAGGATGCAGAGGCGTTGGAAAGGAGAAACGCCAATGATCAAAACCTCGCCACACTATTGCAGCAAATGGAAATCATGCAAGCCGAAATAGAAAGGCTCCGAAATATCACAAACCTGTCTATTAGCTTGAATGCACCACTCCCAGAGCAAAGGACAAATGCAATTGTGTCACAAGCCCGAGCCTCCACTTCCCCAAAGCTCCCGCAGAGGCCGCAACATACCACCTCACAAAATGTCACTCGCGGTCAATTTGCAAGCCGACCTCCAAAGCGATCCGCTCACTCATACACATCTCAACCTCCACCTACTTATATCTCCCACTCAACCCAAATTGCCAAGCCACCCAATACGAGCGGATGACACACAAACAATATGAGGATTAGCACATCCGATCGAAAGCCAACCATTTATTATGCATACATCCTCTCGAGACAGATCAATACAAGAAATGGAGCGGCGGACTCGAGCGGTGATGAAAATATGGCAAAAGAAATCTGTAGTTTGAAGGAGGCATTCAAAGCATTCGGATGAACAAGGGGAAGAAGGTTTGGAATATGAAAACTTATGTACGCACCACGACGTTGAATTACACGTGGGGTACAAGGTGCCCAAATTTGACATGTTCGATGGAAAAGAATCTCGAGCTCATCTAAGGTCATATTGCGATAAATTGATTGGAGTTGGTAAAAATCCAGCAATCATCATGAAGCTATTCATCGAGTCTAACCGCAGGCGCTGGATACACATGCCAAGACCTCCGAAAATGGGACAGTTGGAATGCCATGGCACAAGATTTCATGGATAGATTTAGATTCAACACTGACACTGTCCTGGACAGATTTTATCTTATGAAGCTTGAAAAGAAATCCGCAGAAACTTTCAGGGAATACGCCCTGAGGTGGCGGTCAGAAGCAGCGAAGGTTCAGCCTCCAATGGCAGAGAGCGAAATGACCACTTTGTTTGTGCAGTCGTTGAAAGACGCGACATATTATGAAAGAATGATCAGTGTAATTGGCGAAGTTTTGCGAAGTCGTAAGAATGGGCGACCGTGGAAGAAGGCATTAAGACAGCGAATTACAAACTTGGCGACTCTACAAGCAACGGCGAGGCAATGCGATCGATTCCATGGAGGTACCTCGCGAGAGGAGAAGAGATGCATCACGCCATCATGGTCATTCGGGGCATAGGCGAGAACAACATCGGTGTATCACAATCCACCGCCTCGCTACTATAACCAAAACACTCAAAATCCACATTATCGACTACGCCCCGTATCCTTTACCATACCCAACCAAAGATATCCAAAATACTCACCACAATCACGAACCCGCACCAAGCGGACCCAAACCCGCGTAGATGCGAAAGAAAACCAACAAAACCTATACACCTTTAGGCGAACCCATAGCCCAAGTGTATGAGAAGTCGGCCGCGAGAATACTCCACCTGATTCGAAATACCGTGCCTACCTCCGGGCACGATAAAACTAAACATTGCGCATACCACTCAGGTGCGAGAGGACACGACACCAAAATTGTTATACCTCAAAGACAAAATCGAGGAATTGATCAAAGATGGAGTCATCCAACTTAAAGAAGTTCCCAATATAAACAACAACCACTTACGGACCACGATGATGCCTATGTGAACATGATTGTTGAACAAGCGGTTTGGAAGGGGATCGTTGAATCATCAATCAATCTCCAAGGAAGAGAAATGCTCCTTGGCTAGAGCACATTGCGCTGAACGGTCATTCATCAAAACATGCACTTCGCAATCAAAGAAGAAGATCTGAAGCTGCGTGAAAGGGCTCTAAAGTCTTCTCTTTGCTGAAAAGGAAACATAAATACAATGTGATCCGGTATGATCCCGCTGAAGACCCTGCCCTCTAAGACACAGAGCAAGAAGAAGTGGACTCGCGCCCCTGCCTCGTCCCGCCGAGTCCTGAGATAGTTAGTTTAATGCATTTTGCCCTTTATATGTAATAATTGGAACTACGTTAGACCTGATTCCCTTGGCGGATACGTAGGCGGCCACATCGGCTTCGGTCCCACCTTTTACAAAATCCCGATTTCTCCTTTGCTTGTAATTGGAACTACGTTCGACACGATTCCCTTGGCGGATCGTGGCGGCCATCGACGGTCCGCACTTTGGAATTTTACCCAATATTCGCTTGTAATGAACTACGCTATGACTGATTCCTCGTGGGGATACGTGGCGGCCTAAATCGGCCGGTCACACCATTAGGAAACTTTCCGCCGTTGCGAAATAACAAGAATGCATAACATACAAGCAACTCCACTGAGACCCGCCGTGCCAAACACCCTTTTCAAAGCGGGACAAGGTAGGAAACGGCGGGGTTATGAGTCCCAAACAAGGCGGACGTCCGACATCGAGAGTCAAAACTTCAAAGTCAACGCGAATCAACCGCCCGCCAAACTCACAAATTTTTCTTTGAGCGCGAGTCCTTGTATTAGCGAAGGTGCAACAAAGTTCTGCATACTAGCGTAGAAAATACAACAAAATTCTTGAGAAATAGCGAAGCATAAACATCAACAATCGAGTTCAAATCCGCAACAAATTATAAGCGCGTCGGCTCGAACATAAAGTCAAAGTTGCAACCACGCGCATAACAAGTGGCAATTAAATCGGTCGTGCGAGGACAACATCTCAAGATTCATCCTAAGATATCGGGGGCGACATCTACCCATAAAATTGCACTTCTCATATATATTTATCATTTTGTTTAAGCGGTATACACTAACGTCTTCTCAAGCTTAGCTTGCGGGAGCATTTATTCTACAGAGGCAAAGACGCGTCCGGACAACGGCGTTATCGACATTATGTCCAGCGACGATATATATCCGGCTTCGGTTTACGTCGATCAGCGGGACAATTTTTAAGGACTTCGCCACGAAAGGACATTGACAAATATGATCGTATGCTTGAAAGATCGACCTGGCGGGACAATTTTAAGGACTTTACTACAAATGACATCAATGGACACGGTCAATTTACGCTGAAGGGTTCCATGTCCCAAAGCGGGACAAAATTTTAAAGAAAGCGTGGCGAACGCAGGTAGTATGAGAGAATATCGCCGATTTGGATAAGGATGCTCGCTCTGTTTCATAACATGTCGCTATTCAAAATCGACATAATTTCCTACTAGTATTTTCTCAAGATAGAATATTTTCAACAAATGTTTCGTAGAGACTCGAAATCGACGGGGTTACATGATCGGACAAGACAACGGCGTGCAAATATCAAGAGCCAACACAAATCGTGACCACTCCCGAACTCACAATTTTCTTTGAGTGAATGTTGCAGTCAGCGAGGCGAGGACAATAACATTCCAATACAACATCTACATTTCGTCCATACAACGGCGAACATCTACATTCGTCCATCTGACAACGTTAACATCTACATTTCGTCCATCTGACGAACATCTACATTTCGTCCATACAACGACGAGCATCTGCGTTTCGTCCATACAACGATGAGCGCATCTACATTTCGTCCATACAACGATTTAACATCTACATTTCGTCCATACAACGCATTTAACATCCGTCTGACAACGAACATCTGCATTTCGTCCATACAACGACGAACATCCGCATTTCGTCCATCTGACGACGTCTACATTTCGTCCATACAACGAAACATCTGCATTTCGTCCAAAGCGACGCCAAGTCCGAAAGCGACACTCAAGTCAAGCGACACGCGTCAAGCGGCGTCCGAGTCAGAAAGCGACTCGGTCAAAATGACTCGTCCGGGCGACACGTCCGAAAGCGGCTAAGTCAGAAAGCGACACGCGTCGAAAGCGGCTAAGTCCGAAAGCGACACGTCCAAAAACGACGTCGGTCAGAAAGCGACTCAGTCCGGAAACGACTTACGTCCGAAAGCGACGCCACGTCAGAAAGCGGCGCTAAGTCGAAAGCGACACCACGCCCAAAAACGGCGCCGAGTCGAAAGCGACTCAGTCCGAAGCGGCGTCGAAAGCGACTCGAGTCCGCGACTCAGTCCGAAAGCGACGCCACGTCCAAAAGCGGCTAAGTCCGAAAGCGGCTTAAGTCCGAAACGACGCCAAGTCCAAAACAACGCCATCATCAACATATCACATTTACGGGACGATTTTCTGTTCTCAAAATTGCATTTTCTCATTTTATGCTTTATTATTATTACGTCTTAGCGGTTATGCACTAACTCTTTCTTGAGCTTTAGTCTACGGGGCAGCGTGAACACAACGCGTCATCAACACAACAAGTCCAAAAACGGCGACAAGTCCAAACGGCGCCAAGTCCGAAAGCGGCGCCAATAGCAACATTCCAATACAACAGTTCGCTCGGCTGCAAGTCTACATCAAATACATCTTGCAAAAAGCCTGGCTACATCATTTACACTTTAATTATTTCATCTAGTTTTGATCACGCATGAATTACGACACAACTCCACATATAGAATAATTTTTATCTAAACCTTAGGAGACATGATTTGCATTTCGTCTATACAAGACGATAACGCCCACACAAGGCGTCATTTGCATTTCGTCCATACAAGATGATTCCGCCCATACAAGGCGACATGTGCATTTCGTCCATACAAGACGATAACGTCCACACAAGGCGTCATCTGCATCTCGTCTATACAAGACGGCGCATCATCACATCATTTCATATACGATTTGACTACAACCACAACACAAAATTTACATTCTTACATTATTTTGTTTTGACAGTTATGCACTAATGCTTCTATCTTAGCTTCAATCTACAGGGACTGCACAAGATGGAGCATAACGTGGATTTTCTCTTCTAACAGGGCAATTTGTTGGGGCCAACCTTCCAATGAATGGCGGCGGCCTCAGCGTCGGTCACTCGCTCGCATCACCATAAAACCCGACCATAAGCCATAGCAGACCTGAGTTCAAGCGATTACTTTTATTTTTATTTTTACACATAGCCCAAAGGTCGTCATAACCCGACACTGGGACAAATTTTGAGTCCGCGTTATCCCGCCTTGGTATTTTGACCATGGTAGCCCAGTGTCGTCATAACTCGACACTGGGACAATTTTAAATTTTGCAAACCTTTCAATTCTGAGGATCGAGACAAAATTGGCTATGAGTCAACGTCTTTGTCCGAAGATTCTTCCATCATCTCCATACAAAGAGGGACAACTGTTGACACCCAATTTTGACCCTCCCGTCCAGTCATTAACTATAAAATTACACTAATTTTTAATAATTTTAAAATAATAAAATGCAGCAATAAAATATTAATACAGGCATAGATAAACAATTTAATAATAAATAATAAATACATAAAATAATAATATAGCACACGCGTTTTATTAATAGCAGAATTAAGAAGTTCTAATTTTTATTTAATGAGTCTTAATAATGACCTCACTTTATAAACATTAAACACTAATTAAATAACACACCCGCACTTATTATTTAGACTAATAAAGCACCTAAAATAATTTAAGCACAATTAATTAATTAATTTATCACTAATTAAAAGCCTAGAACTAATAAATTAAAACCACCTAACTAATACCTAGAATTAATACCCAATACCTAATTAAATACTAACTACCCAGCCTTTAATTCGCCCAGCCCATCCAAAACGCAGCCCACTTCCCTAATTAAAAACTAACCTAAAAACTAATACCCAACCCCGAAGAGCCCAAAACCCCCTCAGCCCCTTAACCCCCGTCCCTGTCGACAAAACCGAGAGAAACAAAAGAAAAACCTAAATCTCACTCTGCAATCGCCGCCTTCGTCCATCACCCGTTATTCTCGCCGGATTTTCGGCTGAAAATCCGGCTCCCTTACCTTCTCCCACTCCTTTTCCATTACCTTAACAAATCATATAAGACATTAATACCAATCTGGCAGTAATCTCTCCAAATCAGGCAGTAAATCACCCCTAAAATCAGTCCAAATCTCCTTCAAATCAGCTCAAAATTACCATCGAAGGTTTACCAAGTTTAGAACAAGAGATTGAGACTATAAAATGAGCCTTTTCACCATTCAAAGGGGGGGGGGTCGGGGCAGAACATTGAGGGGGGGTTATGGAAAGGAAACCCAAAATCTGGGCATCGATTCGAGCGTGCAAAAATCGTGAAAGAATATAAAAACCCAAACCCTATCTTTTGTAAGACTCTCGATCTCCGTGATCTAAAGAAATTCGGATTAGGAGCAAAAATGACAAACATCGGTTCCTCAAATCGCATCATGACCGAATGGATCGGCGACTTGATACGCTGCCTCGGTTCGCTGTCCGGAGAAGGTAAACTCAAATTACTCTCAGTTCGTTTCGTAGTACTGTCTGTTTGTTTGTGATTACACGTGTATTTATTCATTCATATTTGTGAGGCATGAAGATGACGCTGGCCATCGTTAAAGTTATATGTTGATCTGTTTATTGAGGCCCAAACATGCTGGGTCGTATACTCTATGCCCTTTAGGCATTTGTTGTGTTCTATGTCAAACTAGTTGACTTGCCATATATTCTGTAACGTCATGTCCTCACTGTGTCCTGTAGTGGCCTAGACACTGCTATGCCAAATGAATAACGTGGTGTGGTTCTGTTTAGTTTGGTTTACAGATTTTGGTCCCTTCATATCAGTTGTAGCATGTCTTCCATGTTTCAATAAGTCATGTATTCTTACGTCCCTGCTAGCATGTTGGCAGACTCGCTGTTTGTGAATCCAGAGTAGTAAGAAAGAAAACACGATAGGAGGTTTCGTGTGTTTAGGTGTTAATTTCTATGTATGTGTCTCATTTTGTTAGGCTCAGAAAATATGGAAATCTGCTCTTATTGAATGTCTATGATGGTTAATGTGCCGATTAATTAATACCGTTTTATCTTCGTGTTGGTTAAGACCATACCTGGATTGGATCTCAATTATCATGTGCGATTAGGCTTATTGTAATGAAAATTGAGGAAAATTTGTTCTCGTGGGTGTCAAGAATGGCAGGAAAATTGTTTGCATCTATTTGTGTGTCCATATTGTCTTTGTGGTTTTGTTTGTGATTTAAGTTTCCTTGTTAAAATTATAGCTGCATTTGTCAAAACACATGTAGGATCATGTAGTGAGATATATATAGGCTGTAGTTGATGTGGGAATTGTTTTAGCAAACAGAGGGACCTGGAAGGGGCCTGAACTCGAGATGTCCATTCCATGACAAGCCAGGTCCATTGTTTACTGTGGTTGTTGATTCTGGCCTCTACAATCATGCATTTTGGATTGTTGTGGTTAATAATTGTACATCAATAGAAGAGCATGATCATTTCCTAGTTAAAAATATTATATGTGAGCATGTTTGTGGCATTTGCTAAGTCTGGATAGTGAGAATCCCTCATATTTTATGGTGTTCATAACATAAAGAAAATCTGTTTATTATGCCGGCACTGGTGTGGTATGTCTAGTTCGAACCTAGTAAGGCACCTAAATGTATTGTCATCAAAGGAATTATTTTGACAAAGCTGCTTTTTTAATAAATACAAATTTTATAAACAAACGGGTCTAGGATATAAGGGATTTGAAGTTGATGTACTGTTTGTTGTGGCGTGTTTTGAGTTTATATTATTTATTTGGGTTCTCAGCCTTTGGATATATTTGCCTAGTTTCAGGATATTAAATGCATACATGGTGAAATGTAACCCATGTGTCAATTTTGGGCCAATGTCTATTTATTATGTTTGGTAAAATTGTGGATATGTACTAATCCTTATCATCTTTTTTTACATGAAATGCACCGGAGCAAAATGAAGAGTCTCACGGCGAGACTCATCACGAGCTACTTCAAATGGCAACCCGCGTCTATGTACATTCATCCGCATTCTCGCTTCAGAAATTCCCTAAACAAAATAGTACAAGATGACGTCGTCATCCATCTCAACTCCTCCTACTCGTTAAATCTCGTTGCCTCATTTTATGTCTTTATTGGTTATTGCAATTTTATTATCTTAATATTGTAATTAATCTGATACATGACTCTATTAGTCGTCGAATAGATTGGGAGGGTAATTTAAAAAATATAAATTCATTTTATTATTTGTCTTAGGTTCAACACATAGGTCTAGATTAAAAAAAAAACAATTTAACCACTCTTTATTTATATTTCATATCATGTGATTAAGACTATTTTTACTAACCCCATAACAAAAGAAATATTTTTTCCTCATACTCGTTATTAACATTATATAATTTATCATTTTCCTATTATCAATAAGCACTTTAGATATCAGGACATATATATATATTAGTTAAAAATCAATTTGGCAAATATAAATCTTTGTTTTCAATAAACCAATCTTATACTTTTATAAACCATGTCTACTTTATGTTTATTTTGTCCAAATCCGACTTTTGAGTTATATTTCACACTATTGCTATACGATGTGTATTTTTAAACTTTACATAAACAAATCTTACAACTCCCTTATGTTTGTCAAAAATACATCTTTTTTATATACTTGCAATATCTTTTGACTTAAATATCTCTAAACATGCATTTTTTCTAATACAATAATTAACCTAGGTTTGAACGGACAATCATGAGTTAGCGGGTCCTTTAGGGTGCCTAACCCCTTCCCTTTAGGATAATAAAGAACCCTTACCCAGAATCTCATTAAGTTTAGCAGACCATTAAATGGAGTTAATGTTTACTTTAAACTAGTTAACATTTAGGTGTCCTAATTCACCCAAAATAATTAGGTGGCGACTCCGCGAACCCTTTAGCATTTTTAATACTTTAAACACTTCTTTAACTTTCTTTTAGCATTTTATTATTTATTTTCTAACATTTCTATTTGAGAAGCAGGGTTCGCTTTTTTTTTTAGGAAAAGGTCGCGGTCGAAAAAGGGCGCGACACGCGATTTAATGCACACACTTAAACGCAAGCGCACGTGTCGTGTCAAGTAATATAGTCTTAGAAGACCGAGTTATCGTCCTCAGGGATTAGTGTTCAAGTACCAAATTCTATTCTTTGTTATCTATTTGGTAACCGATAATTGAGTTGTTGTTTATGATTCTAATTATGAAAACTAATTAACTATGTTGTTTTACTCAGTAATGATGGAAATAGGGCTTTCAAATCTCCTCAACTATCCACTTAACTTACTTATTAATGCAATTGACTATGGTTCTTCTTCTATTGGAGATAGCAGGTTTACTAATCCGTTTTATACTCTTTCTGGATTTTTGGCGCCACGGCCGCTTCTTGGCGCCATGTGCTAATTTCTGCGCATTTACGCTCTTTTAGCGCCGCCTGCTCTGGCGCGCTAACCCGATTTTCTGGAAATCCTTGGCTTATCTTCAGTTGTCGCCCTCCAAATTGTTGGCCCTGCACCTGTCATCACAACACATAACAAAAACCTCCGTGAGACTGTTCTAAGTAAAAATTAACTGCATTGAAATAAAATAAATTAAAATACTTTGGGTTGCCTCCCAAGTAGCGCTGTCTTTAACGTCTTTTAGCCGGACGCAACTTCTTTAAATCAAGAGGTATGGGGTAGATTAACCCCACAACCAATCCATTTTTTTAACATCCTCCTTTTTCTTCTTCTGTTTTTCTTCTTATAATTATTTTCAAGAGAAGGTTCAGTATCACATACCTGCTTTGGCGGTTCAAAGATCACGCATCGCTTTGCGGGCCTATCTCCTTGTTTTGGCTTGCCTTTGGCTCACAAGAAGTTACGACAGTCTTGATTGCAGCACCGCTGCCATGTGGGGACTCAATAACGTGTTTGAACACTTTGAACACCATTTCTTCACTTTCTACCCTCAGTGTCAGCTCTCCTTTCTCTATATCAATCAGGGCTCTCCCTGTTGCCAAGAACAGTCTCCCCAATATGATGAGAATCTTCGCATCCTCCTCCATGTCAAGAATGAGGAAATCCGCAGGGAAAAAGAATTTTCCTACTTTAACAAGAACATCCTCAATCTTCCCCCTGGGGTGCACCACCGTTCTGTCCGCTAGTTGCAAGCTCACCGTGGTTGGTTTGGCTTCACCTAATTCCAACCTCTTAAACACCGACAAAGGCATCAAATTTATACTCGCCCCCAAATCACAAAGGGCCCTATTGCATGTTACTCTGCCAACTGTGCAAGGCAATGTAAATCTCACTGGGTCTTTGAGTTTAGGGGGCAATTTCTTCTGCAGGATGGCACTGCACTCCTCAGTCAGTGCCACCATCTCATATTCTCCCAATTTCTACTTCTTTCCCAAAATTTCCTTCATGAATTTGAAATAAGAAGGCATTTGCTCCAACACCTCGATGAAGGATATGTTGATATGTAACTTTCTGAATGTCTCCAAAAACTTGGAGAATTGCTTATCAACTACTTTCCTTTGCAATCTTTGTGGGAAAGGAATCTTCTCAGTGTACTCCTTCTCTGAAGATTTCTGTAATATTGGGCGATCTTCAACAACCCTTTCTCTCTCTGTTTCCACCATATGTTCAACCACAGGCTGAGGTGCAAGCTGTTCTAACTGTTTGCCACTTCTTAGCTGCACTGCCTGACATTGTTCTCTAGGGTTCATCTCTGTGTTGCTCGGCAGGGTACCCTGTGGCCTGTTGGTTGCTAGCTTTGCTAGTTGCCCCACCTGTGTTTCCAATTTCCTGAGAGAGGATCTAGTCTCCGCCATGAACTGGGTCTGGGAGTTGGTGAGTGTCAACAAGCCGCTCTCATCGTCGCTTTTCGTTGTCAGAGGGCAGAATTGTTGAGAGGATGAGGCTGAGTGAATGGCCTTGGTTTTGCATCGCCTCTAAACTGGTTCTGCTGCCCTTGCTCACCCCTCCATGAAAAATTTGGGTGATTCCTCCACCCTGGATTGTATGTGATTATGTGTTGTTCTGGGGTCTCTGATAGTTCCCTACAGCTTGGCACTCTGCTTGCTCGATCGAGATATTGTTAGGATCAGCTGATGGGCATCTGTCGAAGGTATGTGGACCACCATACATTTCACAACTCATTGGCATTTGCACTGCATTTACAGACATTGTATTTTTTTGCAGCTGCTTGGTCAAAAGGGCAACTTGGGCATTCAGGGCAGTGATGACATCAATCTCATGAACTCCCACTGTTCTTCTGCCACTCACTTGTCTATCCTATGTGACATGATTATTGGTGGTAATGTCTTCCAATAAGTCATGAGCTTCATGGGCTGTTTTTCTCATAAAGGTTCCACCTGCGGCTGCATCAATGATTGTTCTGGTTGTTCCGCTCAGCCCGTTATAGAAAATGTGGACCAAATTCCACAACTCAATACTGTGGTGTGGACACTTCCTTTGCAAGTCCTTGAATCTCTCTCATGCTTCGTATAATGATTCTCCATCGGCTTGATAGAAATTATTCAACTCCCCTCTCAGCTTCGCTGCTTTGCATGGTGGGAAGAACTTTGCTAAAAATTTCTGTGCCAACTCTTGCCATGTAAATATCGAATCTACTAGCAAAGAATTCAACCACACTTTCGCTCTATCCCTGAGTGAGAAGGGAAAGATCCTCAATCTGACGGCGTCATCAGTAACGCCATTGTATCTGAATGTTGCACATAACTCCAAGAAATTAGCTATATGCATGTGAGGATCCTCCGACGGCAATCCTCCAAACTGAACCGTATTCTGCACCATACTTAATATTGCAGGTTTTATCTCAAAATTATTTGCTCCTATTGCTGGGAGCCTAATGCATGTTTGTGCTCCGTTCACCCTCGGCAGCACATAATCCCTCAAGCTTCTCTCCGCTTGGACCTGAACTCTCTCCTCTACATTCATTGGCACTCTCTGAGGCATTCTTTGGTTAGGCTGATGATCTCCTAACCCCTCATTCATCTCGTTGTTGTTTTGTACGCCTCCCATCTCAATTAGGGCTGAAGTTCGTTGGTTCCTTCTATTCTGTTTACAAGTTTTCTCAATTTCTGGGTTGAAGGGAACAAGAGTGTCTGCTCTTCTTCTCCTTCGCATAAAATGGGTCCCTGAAACAGATCACGACGCACTGGTTTTCACACAAAAAAAAAAAAACCAAATTAGAAATTAAGAATAGATAAAATTGATATTGAACTACGTCAATCCCCGGCAACGGCGCCAAAAACTTGATGCGCGATTTAATGCACACACTTAAACGCAAGCGCACGTGTCGTGTCAAGTAATATAGTATTAGAAGACCGAGTTATCGTCCTCAGGGATTAGTGTTCAAGTACCAAATTATATTCTTTGTTATCTATTTGGTAACCGATAATTGAGTTGTTGTTTATGATTCTAATTATGAAAACTAATTAACTATGTTGTTTTACTCAGTAATGATGGAAATAGGGCTTCCAAATCTTCTCAACTATCCTCTTAACTTACTTATTAATGCAATTGACTATGGTTCTTCTTCTATTGGAGATAGCAGGTTTACTAATCCGTTTTATACTCTTGTTAAGGTTATATAAATACTCAACCCCAGTACAGCACCTTTCTACCTTTCGGTGATAAGGTTGACTCTAGAGAAGGATTAAGAACAAAAACCTTATTAATGCTACACAAGTAATCGGAGTATTTTCATCCACGATTCAACATATGTCTATCCAACTACAGCATATTCACAACCTCCCCTTTCGGATTCCGGTTAGAAATCATATAAGTTATGATAATTAATGATCAAGTAATTACCAAGCAATCAAAACATATATTGAATAAATCTCAACAATTAGAAGAAAAACCACAAACATGCATTAATTCATAAATATAAGGTTCAAGTGAATTGACATGAAAAGCCCTATATTAGAATTAGTTCCTAGTCATAGACATGACAAGAACCAATTCAATATCCAACATAAACTGAAAATAAAGTAAAAGAAGAACAAGAAATTACTAAAGAAAGGTCTCCAATCTTGAACTCCAAGATGTGATGTGAATTGGCAAGAAAGGGAACCCTTAAAAAGCGCTTAGGGTTCTCTTTTATAGTTTCAAAGCGAGTGCGAGTTTTCCTCGGGCTGGCCCATGATTCATTCAGAAATCTGATTTTTCCCGCGTCGGCGCCACGGCGCGGCGTCGCAGCAACTCTGCTTTGTCTAGGCGCGCCGTGAGGCGCTTAATGTTTGTGCACAGTTCGCCACTTTCTCGTATTTCGAGCTCTGGAACCTCCGTTTTTGCCCTCTTTTCGCTCCTTTTCCGCCAATGAGCCACTTTAACCAATATGACTCAAAAGAAAGAAAATATATTCTAAGACGACACGTATTTGTACAAAAATGGACAAAAAACTCACTAAAATCGACTCAAAAAGTGTATATAAAATACACTGATCAGAAACCATGAACATATGCTTTTAAATTAGCAACAGATGATGCAAGGGCATCAGGACCTGAGCCAGCGCGTCAATGATTTGAGCACCAGGTTCAACAAGTGGTCAATGCAGTATTCGCCGCCACCACCACCATTTTGAACTGCTATTGTCTGTAAGTCATCCCTTTTATTTTTGAGTCTTACACATTTGGGACAATGTGTCGTTTAAGTTGGGGGGAGTTCTTATTTTATTTTATTTTTGTGTGTCTATCTTTGAGTTTTTTGTGTGTGTTTTATATGTGTCAATTTTTTTTTATGATCATGCATGATGTGTTTACTTGGAACGCCTAATGAATTAAGTGAGATAATGTAATGAAATGAGAAGCAAAAATCTGTGTGCTTGAGATAGATATGCCCAAGATTCATGAAAACCTGATTATTTGGAGTATTCTGTGCTTAGCCTGTGTATTGTCAATTGTGAAAAACATCTGTGATGGTTGTTGCTTGTTATTTGAGGCGAAATAGTTAGGATGTACATGTTACGGAAATGATTCAGGCATTTCTTTGTTAACCCTTCTTACCCTTCATTACCTACCCTGACAATAAATTATATCCCTAGTCAGCCCCTTTGAGCCTAAAACAGAATTTATTTCATTGACACCTCATGTCCCCTTGTGTACCATAAGTAGTAATCGAAGAGAGAGATGAAAAGAGTAAAAAAGGAAATACGAAAAGAGAGTGAAAAATTGATTCACCCCAATAAAAAAATGTAAAGTTTAAGTTTGGGGGTGCCTATGTGAATGTGTTTCATGCTCTCAAAAAGAGAAGAGGGGAATGATTGGTATGAACGAAAAAGAATACCAAAAAGAATGACAAAATGGTTGAATGAGAAAAAACGCTTATGGTACGTAATTTGAGCCTAAATGCCAACTTTTATCTACCCCTGCCTAAGCCAACATTACAACCCTGAAAAGTCCTGAAGATCTCTAGTATGTACGTCCATGATTAGTGGAGAATAACAAGTAAACAGGCTCATGGAACTTTGAGAAAAAATGAAAATAAAATTGGCATGCATATGTTGGGTATTCATGCTTCCATTAATTGTGACTGAAATTAATTTGCGAAATATCTGACTTGAAATTCTAGATTACTAAATTCATGCTACATATGTTCCTACATATTATCTCAACTGACGTTCATGTGTTTCTAAGTAATCATGTGCAGCTGCGTGATTTGAGTCTTTGTTTTTGTTCTTTATTTTTGCTTTGATTTTTGCTCGAGGGTGAGCAAAGGTTAAGTTTGGGGTATTTGTTAAGCGTATTTTGTATACGTTTTTTGAGTCATTTTTAGTTAGTATTTTACTCGTTTTTGTTGTGTTTAGTATAGTATTAGGTTTGTTTTTCTTTCTTTTGAGTCACAGCGGTTCAAAATGGCAAAATGGCGAAAAGGAACGAAAAATGGACATAAAATGAGGAATCCAAGGTCGAAAAGGACAGAAATTTAAGACCCGGACGATTGGGTAATTTATTTATTTTTGCCCTTAAATTAAAAAAATAACACACACACCAATATAGTTTAATAAAAACATCTGAAGACTGTTTTTGTGCCTCTTATATTAATTAATAGAAGTATGATTTTTTTTGGTAATACAATTTCAAAATTGCAACTTCGTGATATTGAAAGTTGCAAATAAATAACATAGTAAAATTACAATTAAAAGAATTACATGTTAAGAAACATGTTTTCTAGTTTCTTTATAATTTCTTGTCGTTCTTCGGTTGGAATTGGTATTTGTTGGTCAAATTGGACTATGTCGTTTCCACTATGCACCTCCGTCGGATAAAATTTCATTGTAGTTGTAGTCTTCTTCTTTGTTGAGAACTGTTTGGTACGGTAGAACACCCTGCAAAACAAAAATATCAAACTCGTTAATCGGTTGACCTTATACCCGATTCGGAACAGTATGTGAACCTTGTCCCGACTGATAGGACATTGGCGCACCCGACTTTCTAGCCTCGTATTCCTCCCACCTAGCTGTGTGAACTTTTTTTACATGCTTAAGTAAACCTCTCGTCCCACCCTGACTTTTTTCCATTTTAAATTTATAAACAATTTTACAAATTTGACATCTAACTAATTCATTATCTTGGTCCCTATCATAAAAAGCTCATACATCTGATTTTAATTTTCGTTGTGGTGGGCCTCATCTCAGGGGGAATATGAGGCGTTCCAGTTTGAGTTGGCACTAGTGGGTTGTCATCTAGATTATCTTCTAAATTAAAGTCTTGTTGAGTTCCAGAAAATAGCTCCTCGTCTAAATTTAATGGTACTTCAGGAAATAATTCAGTATTAACAAAATCGTCATGTCTAGGAGGAATAGGATGACAAGAAGAAGTACATTCGCCCTTGTTACTCGTACTAAAAGAAGCATTACCCTTACCCTTACCAATCATACCTCCAAGTGCTTCCATTTTAATTATGTAAATAAATAATTACAGATAATAAAATTAAGTGCGCTAATTAAAGTAAAGAAACAACAATAATTTAATGAAGGAACGAATGTACCAAACGCCGACGTAACGTCGACGTTAATCGAGAGGTTGAAATTGAAACTTTGCTCGATGGATAATCCTCAAGCTAGTTGCTAACTTCACTCCCAAATGAATAAATAAAATTGAATATTTAGTAGACAATGTAGAGAGAATGAGAGATAGATTGGAGATTATTAGAGAGATTGTAGGAAGATTTGTGAGAAAGAATGAAGAGAAAATGAGGTATTTATAATTGAAAAATTGGGTTAAAGTGTAAATATAATAATTTAGGGGTTAAAAATAAATATTAAGGGGTAGGGGCGGTTGGGGAAGGGCGGGGTCGGGGTCGAGGAAATTTCGACCCACAGAAATCGATACCAAATCTGAGTATTCGATCCTGATGCAGTCACAGGTCGGGGTGGGGTCGGGTAGCCCTGCCCCGTTGGACAACCATATCTTACACTAATAAAGGAGAATGACCATTTTATAGACCTTCAAGTGGCTGACAGCACAAGTAAATTGTTAAGAGTCACACCTTAGATATGGAATGAGAACCTGGACTCTTTATATGGATTTAGACAATCCTCACCCTACAAGCTAGCTTTTGGGTTGAGTTAGACCCAAGACCATGGTTGAGTTAGGATTCTTTACATGGTATCAGAGTCAGACTCATTTCAGTTCTTTGTTCACCGATGTTGGGCCTCCAAATTATATTATCCACGCTCCAGTTAACAAAGTCTGGGTGTGCGGGGGAGTGTTCACATCGGATATGAAATGGGAACATGGACTCCTTATATGGATTTGAACAATCTTCACCCTACAAGCTAGCTTTGGGGTTGAGTTAGGCCCAAGATCAATTCTTTACATAAATGTCAAAAACTGAGATTATATATCTCTCCAGTACTCATTCCAATAGCATAGTAGTTCATGCACAAATAGTTGAACACAGAAAATACACCCACTTTCAAAATGACAATAGATTCTTGATAGATTTTCTACATGCTATTTGCTACAAACTTTTCAATACAATATAATCAATCCACTGTACATAATACAACATGATACACTGGACAAAATATACAGACTACGATAAGCCGAAAACAGAACACAAGATACAAGTCATAAGAATGAGTGGAAAGATATATAAATGTTTGTGCTGGTGGGAGGTAGCAGAGGTGCACACAAGCTAAGCCTGGACACCACCGTAATTAAGAAAAAAATAAAGAAGAAAGATATATAGATGGCTGCACCTTGAAGCCTACCTTACATTAAAGTTGCAAAGGACTGACCCTGTGGACAAAAAATTTGAGAGAGCTGGTCCAAGCAAGAAAATCCACACTAGGTAAAGTAGATACTCCAGATCAAAAGGGAAGCAAGAGAAGAACTGATTTCTCTTATGTTTAAGCTATGTTGTTCGGACTCTCCAAAAATGTTGCCGCACCCGTGTCAGATCCTCCAAAAATGTACTAATGCAGAATCTGACACCAAGCGGCATTTTTGAAGGGTCCAAACCTTTAAGCATATTCAGGATTCAGTGCCCAGGCTTCCTGATAAATCATGTCTTTAATCTGCTCTTCTCCTATCCCTTGTTGCTCAAAGTCGAAGGAGAATGGGACGAGGCAGACTGGTTCATCAGCTGCATCGTGGAACTTTGCAAGGTAGGGATGAGCTAAAGCTTGCTCAACTGCAACCGAAGACAAATATATTAGAGGATGAGCTTTTTTGGAATATAATTAAGTAATTAAAAGTGTGATCTCTCTAAAAGCCACTTCAACATGGTATCATAGCAGGTAGAGGTTCTGGGATCGAGTCTCACTGCCACCCATTGTCAAAAAAAAATTCCACGTGCTTGGTCATGAAAAAAAAAAATCAGGCCCAACACGTGAGGGGCGCGTTGAGAATATAATTAAGTAAAAGTGTATTCTCTCTATAGATGAGATGGTCTCTAATAGCTTAAAAGAGAATGGATGTTGCAGAAAGAATCTTCCTTTAGTGTGGCCTATGCAAAAATGAATTCTTTTTACTGAGGAAGAAAGAATAATTCCTAAAGGTAGCTGATGATGAACATAACAGAATGACTGTAACTGTCATAGTTTACAGTGTATTGTTCTTAACTAACCCCTTCTTTTTATAATCATTAATTAATCAATTTGATATTATATTAAGTCTTTCTTTCTAAAGGGGCTTGCAGTCGCGTTAGCGCTCCTTATTATACAAATGCAAGAAAGGAGAAAGTTGACTTTGATAAAGAAGGGTTTGATCTGACTAGTTTCAGTAAAAACACAAGGCAAATTAGACTCCATAGAGTTAAAGTGTGAATACATTCAAGAGTAAGGTATATTATCATTTTATTACAAAAAGAGATTCTTTTGAGTTAAAATAATTAATCTATCAAGCTTTCAAGTCTATCTTAAATAGCGGTACAGATGAAATTACCTGTAATTCTTCTAGTAGGGTCGAGTGTCAACATTTTATCTACAAGATCAATGGCTAGCAGTTCACATGAGGAACACTTTTGCTAACTGCTGGCGTGGATGTTGTGGGAGTTGCCTGATGTATCTCTTAGCATCTTCATTTGAGGAAGCTAAGATCAGATTCTGTTGGGGTGCCAAGAAGCTGACAAAAATAAGCAGAAATAAGCATTTGTTTCCGTCCAAAATAAGCTGATGTTAATGGTTGTTTGGACGGAAGGAAAATATCCTGTTTGGACAGCTCGAATAGAAGATATTCCAAAGCAATATAAACAAAGTATTTGACAACATCGATCATTGGTGAATTAATTTTCATGAAGAAACCATAAAATCAAGTCAAGAATACACATAGTAAAACGTCTTTCCATGTAAAAACATGAAAAAAGTGTATCCTATTCTGATATGTCTTTCATGAATCAGTGTTTACCTCAGTTAGCAAGCGTATTTGATGTACATGATCTTTTCCAGCGAACAAAGGTTTTCTATTCATAAGCTCCATGAAGATGCAACCGACAGACCAAACATCTATGGCAGCAGTGTAATCTGAAGAGTTCAACAAAAGTTCTGGTGCCCTGTACCATCTGGTTACTACATATTCTGTCATATTCTCGTTCTCTAGGTTTGGCCTAGCAAGACCGAAATCAATTATCTTAAGATCACAATTTGCATTTAGCAAGAGGTTGCTTGGTTTGAGATCTCTATGAATAACATGCGCGGAATGTATGTATTTTAGCCCTCGGAGGAGCTGATACATGAAGTACTGCAAAAGAAACATTTTTAAAAATTATTTAGAGAAACAATATTAAGACACATATCATATAGGTTTATAAATTTAAATTGCTATAGTACAATTCATAAAAGCATTTGAGTGAGCAGGGGCTGGATTTACCTGGCAATGATCCTCCGATAAACCTTGGTTGGATCTAATTATTTGGTGAAGATCAGTATCCATGAGTTCAGTAGCAATGTAAATATCAGAAAACTCCCTCCGCAAAGGAGGAGGAATAACATCTCTTAAACCAATGACCTGCATAGCATTTTGGTTTTCCTTGATAAGCAAAAAGTATGAGGTATACTTGTACTAAATGAGGCATCAAATTGCATTGCATTAAACCTCATCCTGTTTGGAATATAGTTCATCATTATGAGGTCATATTTTCCAGAATCAAACATTGATATACAGCAGGAAATATCCATAATATATGTGAGGAATATGAAGTATTTAACTATTAAACTCTAAAGCATCCACTACCACGAGGTAAATGGGGCAGCTCGGTGCACTAAGCTCCCTATGCGAGGATCACAGGAAGGACCGGACCACAAAGTGCATATGCTGATCTTACCTTGCAGTAATTTGCATATTAAGACAACTGGAAAATCATGATAATTTATAGCCGAAAACAAGAGGAATAGTTTATAATCGGCTTTTGGAAATTCCACTACAACGAGGGAGATCAGTTGAGGTCTTATTTTATATCCGTTCACACTTCAATTGGCACACACAACATTACCCCAACTCTTCCTTAACCTCTTAGACTGCCTTGCCAAGGTTTTGCGCGTTATGTCGAATTAAACACATGCTCCACCGTTTGTGCAGACCCCCGCCTATTTGTTAAAAATTCCTAGTCTTGATTTCGATTCTTCCAGATGTATCAGAAACCCTTTACCTTACCCCCACCCCCTATTCTGGTCCATTCCATTCCAATACTAATCATAATTAGCCTCACTTTTCCTATACAGATAACTAGTTAATCCCAACTATTTACATATCTTGATTCTAGGGAAAAATACTCATCCGTAAAGCAATAATATGATATTTTCACTCATGATCAGAAAAAATTCTTTCACTAATAATTCACAAGACCAAAAAGAATAGCCAAAGTGAAAAAGTTACACAAGAAGATTCACATTTTCATGGTCGAAATGGCGAAGAAGCTTAATCTCTCGGAGCGTCCTCTTAGCATCCATGTAATTATCAAACGCGTTGGCGATTTTCTTAACTGCAACCATCTCATTCAGCTCCGCATTAAACACCGAGCTTCACACAGATAACACCATAATTAGTCACTCAAAGTCCAATATAAGGAATCCAGAATTTATACACCACTTAATAGACATACTCATATTTATAAAATTTATATATGCATATATGTCAATGTCACGTACATCTACTGCTTATATACTACACTCCAACTATATTCTCAATACAAAGGAAAAATAGGTCAAAACCAAAGAAAAAGTTGGAACACAAAGGTGCGACACATAGATAAAACTATCAGATTTCTTTCCATTTGCTTAAGCATGAGCTACCAGTAGTTGTACGGATGGGAGATAAAAATTACTCCATTCATTCCGATTTAGTACTTGGTCTATCTCCGAAAGAATTGACAACTTTTCATATTTAGTACTCAATCCGATTTAAAAACGGGAAAAGAGTCATTTGCCCCCTCAATGTTTAGAAAAAAGTTTGTATTTGACCTCGTTAACGTTTGGGGTCAAATATGACCTCCATTAGTCCAAACCTTTTAAATTTATCATTTTTTAACGGCCACGTGACATATACGTGGAAAGTAAGCTGAGTGTTGCTGGAGTTGCTGGACAACGTCGGTGGGCGGCTGTCCAGTCGCCGCCGCGGCAATGCCGCCTGCCATCGCCAAAAAAATGGTGAAAATCACAAAATTGAGAGTTGAACTTCGGGAATTAGTGTATGTTGTAGAGAATGACGATACGAACTCAGTGATACCACCCACAGTCCTCGACTCTACCGAAGCTGATCGGAAAAAGCCAAAACCCGTCGGATTTTTTGATTTGATCGATCGGCGAATTGGGTAAGAATTGAAGGTCGTGGTTGGGTGTAGGACGTCGGCCTTGAGACAACGAGTCTACTAGTACCAACCACGAACCTCGAATGTATCTCAGGTCGCCGGAAAACGAGCGGCGACGTTTAGGGTTTCAAGGATTTCGATTTAAGTGTTATTGCGATTTAGTGAGAATCGAGCAACATGGGGGTGTCAAAATGACGGGGAGGAGATGGGGAGTCTGTTGGAGCCACCGTCGGATCTCGCAGTTGCCCGAGATCGCCGAAAAATGCGAAAATTCGAATCGAAAAACATGGTATTTTTCGATCTGAAATTGTCGACGATTTAGGAAGAATCGACGGTGGTGGTTGGTATGGAATTAACGGGCTTGACGAGATGAAGCTATTGGACTATGTCTCATCCCCGATGGATGTCGGAGTTGGTCAGAGCTACCATGGTTTGGCCGAAAATTTCAATGTGTCGTCCACGTATCTGCCACGTGGCTGATCCATTAAAAATAGATAAATTTAAAAGTTTTGGACTAACGGATGGCATATTTGACCCCAAACGTTAACGGATGACAAATACAAACCTTTTCCTAAACGTTAAGGGCAAATGTGACCCTTTTCCCGTTTAAAAACAGTGTCCACTTAGTTTTTTTTTTTTGTTCAAAAAGATAGTCTACTTACCAAATCAAGGAAAAAAATTATTTTTTCAAATTTTTCCTTGATAAGTGTTAAGTAATCAAATCTCAATACCTATTTAATTGGAGATAGTTTAATCAAATTAACTATTTTTGTCTAGAAGTTAGCATTTTGTTAAGAAATGTGCAAATAACTAAGTAGACCTCTTTTTAAACCGGAGGGAGTAACAATTTAACTCCAAACATTTCAAGTTTCATATTTCTCTTAAACCTAACAGTCAAATTCCTACACATAAATTGAAACGGAGAGAGAAAAGTTTTTAATGACAACATAGATATACATGTGAAAAATAATAAAATTTTAATAAATATTAGATCTGAACCCATAATTCTGAAATTATAGTAAGTAAAAATTTTAAAGGTGGAACCTATAGATTTAAATTCATAGAAAAAGAAGAAAGGGAATATTACCAGACAATTCCATAAGCGCCACGGCCAATAGGCATAATAGGAGGGCGATATTTGGTGGTGATCTCAAATAAATTACCAAAAATGTCATATTGAACATATTGTCCACCGTGTGTCAAAACTTCAGGGAATTGACCACCCATATTTGTATCAACCATTATGTATGATTGAAGGATATATGTGCCTAATTAACACAAGATCATGAAAGTGTATATATGACTATATGTATATGACTATATGTATATATATAGATATACGAGAGGGGGGGTCAATGGAGGAATTAGAGGAGAAGGAAGGAGGAAGGAAGTTTAGAGGAAAGAAGTTAGGATGCTGTCCCCCGGACATAGTCCATTGATAAAGTCTGGGCGCTATAAGGCGCGCGGGTCTGCGCATCGTGGGTTCGATTCCCGCCAAGCACATAGAGGGAATTAATTTTGTGTTAGTGATCCATTATGCGACTTGGACAGTGGCTGGAAGCGCGTTCAGCGATTTCTTGGTAATAGTCTTTGAGGGCCGGTGTTATTAATGCAGGAATCTGAATCAAGTCCCAGCGATAGGAAGCAAAGCCTCAGGACTGCTATCAAAAAAAAAAGTTAGGATGCCCATTGACTGGAAATTTTAATATAAAGTATACAAATATGCAATATAGTACTATAGATTACATTAGATTTCCACGTTATAGTTATTCGCCAAGTCAACGGTCTCCTATTCACCCCCCTTTGCTTCTTCTTGGCAAGTCTTTCAGCCCCTATTTTATTTTTATATAATAATTACTCCCTCTCACTCAAAAAAGGTTCATTTAGTCATTTGCATACTCTTTAAGAAATTATTAATTTTTAAATAAAAATAAATAATTTAATTAAAATGCACCTAATTAAATAGGTATTGAAATTTGATCATCTAATACTTAATAAGGATAAATTTAAAAAAAGTAAGATGAATTCAATCTTAATTTAATAAGTGGACACCCTTTTTAACTAAAAAAAATAAATGTTAAGTGAATAATTATTTTTTATCCGGAAAGAGTAGTAATTACTAGCATATTGGACATGGATAAAGTGATATTTGAATTTGAAGTTTAAAATGATATTTGAAAGTTGAAATTGTATTTGATCTCAACACGTTAAATGAACTCTAAACTTGCTAACATGATACGTTTGAATAACAAACACGAAGATCTTATAAAAAAATTGAACATTTTTGTAGCGATCATATAGATATTGGACATTTTAGAAAATTATTTTGTAATTAATTTAGCAAAAAATAAACAAAGTATTTCCATTTATCCCTAAGCACCTTTACTACGTGAACCAAAATTTCATACCCCTGCCCTAAAGAAATCTATAGTCAGGATAATAGCACAATTATCCAAGATGCAAAATGATTGGTTATAAGGATAATAATACTTCTTAGGTTAGTATCATCAAACTAATTGTAAATCGCAATTAGTATTATTTTTGTACAGTCATTAATATTTGATATTTTATATTGTGTATGACTCATTTAAAGGGGAAACATTCTCTACGGGAGTTTATTCATTTTCATGACTCGAATTCAAAATCGTTTAATTAAAATGAAGGATGTCATTAATCTCACCACACCCTTGATATTACCACAAGCACAAGAGGTTTAATTATTCATCATACTATTATCTAAAAAAATGGTTCAAATTTCGGAATAACCTAACTTCAAATGAAATTGTGAGTTATTTATGATCAAATGGTACTACTACCTGGAGATATCTAAGATCTATGTATATAGTTGACTATTTCGTAAATTTTCATCTCCTCTATTAAGAATTAATCTAAATAATTATCCATCCAACCGCTTAAATTAAAAATAACAGGTGGATATGTAATATATGCATATACCGACTAGAAAAAATAAATAATAAACCCTAGTGCAAATCGAGGGGAGGGGTTCTAATTTCTAAAGGGTTCGGATTGTCAGATTATAAAACTCAGAAGTTTGTCAAGGGAAGGTTTCCGAATTGGTCTTTCTATTTTGAGAAAGAGTATCTAAACCTGTCAACCGGTCCGGGTTGACCGGCCGGACGGTTGACCGGTAGTTTAGGCCCGGCCGGACCGGTAAGGGCATCTGGGTTGGGGTTAGGTTGGCTGACTGACATATGAGTTATTTAAAAAACGTAAGGCGGACAGTTAGACGTAACGAAGCCAGTTCGTTCTGGTTAACGGGCCGGGCCGGACGGTAACAAAAAATTAAAAATTGCCCAGTCAAAATGGCCGTTGGGGAAAGAGGAAGAAATTTGAGGCGGTGTGGCGGTCATTCGGCCAGTTGGTGATATATATATTTTTTTTTGTTTTGTTTTATTATTTATTTTAATTCCATTTTACCCTTTAAAAATCTATAAATTCTCTACATTTTCTTCATTTTTATCACACAACATTTCTCTCAATTCTCTTATTCTCAATTTCTCATACTCTCTTAATCATCTTTATTATCAATTTTCAAGTTATTAATATTATTAGTTTTCAAATTCAAAGTAGCAAGACGCAAGACTTGAGCTTGAGTTTCTATTGAATTCGAATCCGAAGTTTAGTACACTCGTTTCATTCTCTAATTATTTTATTAAATTGTCATATTTATTTGTTGATTATTTAAATATTTTATAATGTCTTTACTAAGGGAATTGCGTCGGAGTGTAGTAAATCTAGTTCAAGGGTAAAAAATCATGAGTTCTTCATCATCTAATCAAAATATAGATTATGATCAAATGCAAGAAGATTTTGGAATAGAAGATAATGAATGTGATAACGTTGATTAGATAATATTGTTGAACTTGAAGAGCAAGAACAGAACCTCTACACTCTTAGTGTTCCTACATCAATGTTGGTACTACTAGTGGTAGTCGTAATCGTAGACCTCCTTTACGAGAACCGGTGCAGAAAAAAAAGGAGTAAAGTGTGGCTCTTTTATGATATAGTTGTAGTGCGATAGAGTTAAATGTAATATTTGTGGGAGAACTTATAAACATAAGGCGGGGTGGTGGCGGGGCGGGCACTATAGGTAGACATATAAAACACGATCATACGGCACAATGGGATCTTGTCTACGATTTAGAACGATCGACAACAATTTAATCCATTAAGCGGGGTTGGCTAAATGCGATCCAAAAAGATCGCGTTGAATTAGCAAAAATGATTATCGGAGGTTGTTTGCCTTTTTCTTTTGCTTCTTCTTCATATTTAATTACATATATTCAAAGAGTATATAATCCTTTTTTAAAGGTGTTCCTCGTAGTACTACTAAATGATATTTTTAGACTTCATAATGATTATGTTATTTTCTTGCAATATTTGTTTGTTAACCTTCCAGTATGTTAGTTTTACTTGGACATTGGACATCGTTGAGCAGTTATGATTATTTAACAATTACTTGTCATTGGATTGATGAAAATTTTAAAATGGAAAAACGTATTATTGCTTTTGCGTATGGCGAGGATCAAAGTCATCTTGGAAAATATATAAGCGAAACTATTTGTTTTATGCCCAAAAATATAATCTTTATAATAAAATACTTTGTGTATCATTTGATAATGCATCTAATATCTATGCTTTGTAGATCTTTTAAAGCGGAAGTACAACCACCACTTCTGATATATTTCATGTTCGTTGTGCTTGTCATATTTATAATTTAATTGTTAAAAGTGGTCTTGATTTATTTTCTGAAATAAAACTTGTCAAAAGAAAATTGGAGTTATTGAGGTAATAATAGGAAAAATAGAATTATAGAATTTAAAGAAAAATGTAAACAATTTAATTTGAGACCTAAATTCATGCGGAAGAGATTATTACGGTGGAATTATACTTATTTATTTTTAAAAGAATGTTATAAGTATAAAGACCCATAACACATGTTGCAAATGCGCGTTGTAAGAACGTAATGTATATATTAGCAAGCGAACATTGGAAATCAATTGGTGAACTTTTAAAATTTTTACGTAAATTTTACCTTTACTGTTGAATTTTAGGATCTTATTACCCAATGATTTGTAATGCTTTAGCTCATATATGAAATTTCCTATTTACTTTATGGTTTAAAATCAAATGTGAAATATCTGATGCGATTCTGATTATGTTTGAAAAGTTTAAAAATATTTTTTCCTATTCACGATGTTTATTGTATTAGTGCGATCTTAAATCCTTCTATTAAAAGGTAGATTGTCATAATCTAATATTTAGTTTATATACTTATATGGAAATAGGTGGAGCAAACTCCATCTTCGTTTGATTGCGTAAATAAACTTGATACTAATTTAACAACATTATATGAATATTATGCTACATTACATGATAACACCAACTCTGCTACTAATATTCCTTCTAGTTACAGTTACGTGTCTACACTGCGGGATTGATGATGATGGCGATGAAGAAGAATCTTTAGACATATGGAGCACTTTTACAACACAACCAACCTGGCCGATCTTGCGATGAGATGCGATTTTATTTGCAAAAGCGGTAGGCCGAAGAAAAATTTTGACCGCTACAATGGTGGCGGGATAACAAAGGCAATTCCGGTACTTGCGGCGATGGCGGGATGTTCTTAATGTGTCGATCTCAGCGGTGGCCGAAAGTGCATTTAGCCAAGCACGAGATCAAATAGGAGACACGCGTCACTCGTTGGGTGGAAGCACATTAGAAGTGTTAGTCTGCAAGGGATTGGATCGGATCGGAGAGAAGAAATCAAGGATGTGGAGCGTTAATTCTCGGAAGATGAAGAAATAGGCAATATTTTGGAAGGCGGGAGGCGGGGCGGAATTAATACTCGGATTTAGAGGCTATGGAGCATAACCAATTCAATCAACTTTATAGATTACGAAGAACTTGCAAAAGGATCGTAATATGTAAATAAAATTATTATTACTTCATTATGTACTCTTATTAACGTTATGAAAGTTCAAAAGTTTACATCTTATCATTAATTTTAATTTTACTATCTATTTAGTTGTTAATACATTATTACTTATAAGTTATATGACTTATATCTACTAATCTAATAAATTAATAAAATTATAATTACAAATTTACAATATAAACTATAAAGTTATAAACTATAAAGTATAAAGTTATAATCTATAATAAAGTATAAAGTTATAAACTATAAAATAAAAAGTTAACTTTAAAGTTTCAATTTTAATATATCTGACTAAATTATATATTATATTATTATATTACATATTTAAATTGAATTTAGTTTATATTATAGAAAATAAATACTAGAATTTAAAAAAATTAAAAAAAAATAAATAAGAAAGCGGACCGGTTGGACGAGTTACGACACGAACCGCACGCCAACGGAATCCGTATAGCAGGACGGTTGGCGGTGTCGATGAGCAGGGCCGTGCCGGTCGAGCGATTAAACCGTGAGGACTCTGGTCGGTCAAGATCGGCAGATTAGCGGAGTATAAGAGTATCATTCTTTGAAAGAAATGGTCTTACTGCGTGCATCATGACCGATTCGATATTTGTAGTAACTAGTAATAGTAATTGTGTGGAGTCCAAAATAGAGGCACATCTCTCAACCATTTCCTGAGTAGGGATGTCAATTGGGGCGGGGACGAGTTCTTAGCGAGCGGGGCAAGCTCTTAGCAGGCGAGACAAAATTAATTTTGTTAAAAATTGAAATGCGGCTGGGCAAATGGTGGGTTTTAAATAAAATCAAGCAAAATATGAGAGATTTTGTGAGTTTGGTGGCTAACTTCAGTTTGGTTTCATGTAATGAACACGCCAGAACAATGGAACAACCTCTCATTTGGTTCTTTGTCGAACAAAAGCATCAACTTTTCTGTTATGCTCTATGGATAATGCTTTAATGTGCTTTTGAGTTTGACTGAAATCATCGACGGACCCTCTAAGTTATTCGTATATTCCACTTAGACCCTCCAACTGAATCCTCCAAAACCTGAGATTTTAAGAGGTATTACTTTTATATTACTTAATAAATGAAAACAAAATCTGAAAGGCCCGAACAAATTTTTAACTTTAAAATTATTTCTCAATATTATCAGAAACAAAACTTACTTTTATCCAATAAAATTTTCCAGAAATTAGTTCAAAATATAAAAGACTAAAATGTGTTTTAGATAAACATGCAAAAAGTGTAAGCACTATATGCGAAAATATTTATTTTGGGCGATAAAAGAAGAGAATGCAAAGTAAAAATAAAATTCATCCTGAAAAAGACTGATTGTTCATCCATTTAAAAAAAAAACTCAAAAGAAGTTAACAAAATAAATATCAAGTTGAAAGTGAAATTTTTTTGTATAGTTCTCAAAATTGATAGCACTTTGGGTAGAATCTGATAGTATAGTACCTTTTCCTAGTTGTGAATGCCATAAGACTCGGGAGTATGTGAAATTTATGAATGGTCTAAAGTCGATACATATGAACAAGCTAGGGCACAAATCCTTATAATGACTCATCATCCCACAATTAACAAAGCTTAATTGAGAGGGGAAGTGAAAGGAACATGATCAACAACAAATTTGTAAATGATATTAGTGACTTGACTGCATTACTATCCACAGGAATGAGTGCTACAGAAGCAAAGAAATCTTATAATCCTGTTTATGATTCAAATGCCCGATGTGATTCACGCAAATTGAAGGGACATCTTATGAAGGTATCTTCTCTGGACTTGTAGGATATTCTCAGACTATAAGTTCAAAAAGAAAGGACCTTATCAGGGCAACAATAAAAACACCTATCATGACAACAATCAAAACAGCTATCAGAGAAACAACTTTCCTCAAATGGAGTATAAAGGTAACACTCATACTGCTAAATATATTGTGACACAACATGTTGAATCAAGTGAAAGTATATATATGTCCTAGAGACAATCATTTTAGGGACAGATGTACTTGAACACATTCGTATTATTAATGAGATTAATATATTGATGGCATTTACTGAATTATTATTTGATTGTTTGTGTTATTCATTAATGTGCATCCCTTGAGCTAACGTTGTCATTGATAGGGTGAGATATTAAGGATAGAGTGTAGTTCTTAAAGATGTCTCGACTGATGATCATTGAGAATGGGATGTCGATGATATATTATAAGTCGACATGTGGTCTGCATCACATTCTTAGAGAATGTAGTGTGTATCACTTACTACTAGTAATGGTTGCTAGTGATGGACACATAGATACTCTTAGAGGGTATTGGCATACCCTGCTGATAAACTATTTGTTATACATGTCTAGAGTATTATCATCATGTGGGAGATAAAGGTCCTTTGACTTGAGGTCAATACGCACCGGGTTTGTAGATGTACTTTGATCATGTCCTAAGCTTAAATTTCTTATAGGATAAGACATGGCTTGAATTGGGTACATTGCGATACATACTAAGGTGGTAGTTGAGCCAAGAATATGATTCATTCTTCGATTAGATATTCGAGAGAACACTCAACTTCTCAGTGATATTAGGTCGACCAAGTCATTGGCCAATGCAAGAGACATATTTGAGATATGATCTAGTTGTCGACTAATATAAATGAGATAAAGTGATCAAGACATTTGGATAGACACTTGGCAAATCATAAACTTGATCGAGTGTGTCGCGAATGAAAGGAATTTATCATTCCACATAGAGGTTGTGTTTACTAGAGTCTTGTAAACGTTCTTTACATATTGAGTTCGTCATGTGGCGCAGTCTAGGAGTTCTGTGTGAACTTTAATTTGATTAAGTGTCGATGTGTGAAGTCCTAAAGGGTCACACTAAGTCGATTGTCTTTTCGGTCTAAGAGTATATTGAGAGAGTATAAAATATTCGATTTAGAATCGAGATATTTTAACCAATAATAAATTATGAGATAAATTCCATTTGATGGTAATTAATTAATAAATTAAATCAAAATAAGATTTTGGATTTAATTAAAATTAAAACATGTTGAAACATTAAAATAAAAGGGAAGCGTCGCGGCACTGGTACGGCAGTGGACCAGTCTAGCCCACTGCAATTTGGATTTTGGGCCAGGATTTAATCCTAATCTCAGTCTGATTTGTATCCTAATCTCCCCTATATATTCAACACTTAACCTCATAATTTAGGTTACTGAAAACACTTGAATTCTTACTTTCTGAACTCAGAGTTCGGGAATTAAAATACTCTCAAACCTCTGTCAAGATTTCCTGACTTTTCTTACATAGGAATATACCGTAGCGAAGGCTTGCAGTCATAAGGACAATTGTGTGCGCTCCTGTTAGTAGAGACTTAAGATAACATAAACTGTAAGTCTCATTTTGTCTTTGCAGATTTCAATTGTAGCGTAAACATACCAGACGGAATTGTTAGGGCAAGTAAGTTAACAAAAATTTAAACTTTCGTTGTGTCTTATGTGTTTTAGACCCAACATCTGAGAATTCTGTTAACAACTTCAGAAGCCTTGAACAAGAAGCAAACAACTTTGGTTTTGGTAGAAGATACAACAAGGAATAATATGAACAGATAGTGAATATCCTAAACAAAGAAGCAGGTTCATCTAGTCAGAATGAAGCTCCAATCTCAGTCAATGTTGTAGGTATTATCACTGCTCTTATGGTTAATAAGAAACAAAATGTTTGGGTTGTAGACTCTGGAGCTACAAATCATATGACCTCAAAATCTAGTATTCTTACTAGTCTACAGAAGGTAGATAGTAACAAGAAGAAAGATTATCTAAAATGGTGATACTACTAATATTTCTCATATAAGTTCATGTCCCGTGTTTGATAATGCAACTATAGATAATGTCCTGTTTATACCTGAATTCAAGTTCAACCTCTTATCTGTTTCACAAATCATAAAAGACTTGCAATATTTTATCTCCTTTTTTTGTCTTTCAGGACCTCTACAGTGGACAGGTGAAGGGGATTGGTTCAGGACCTCTACAGTGGACAGGTGAAGGGGATTGGTAGAGAGTAGTTTTTTTTTTTTGGTTACAATAGAGAGTCTAGTGGTCTCTACCTTCTACGTATTCCAGGTCTCATTAGAGGCACTTCTAGTTTAAAAGCCATACTAAATTATCTTGTTGTTCAGAATACTGCTAGTACTCACCTCTTGTTATTCCAATTCTTGACATTTCTACGTGGCACAGAGACTAGATCACTCTTCGAAAGTCTAACGCAACTTATTTTCTTTACACATTAGTGCTTGCGTTAGAAGTACATAATTACAATGTATGTCCTCTTGCTAAATAAACTAGACTCCCGTTTTACATTGGTAAGTGCAGATCTGCTAGTCCGTTTGACTCTTGATTAAGTAGGACCTGCATAATCTAGGAAGTCTCGAGGAGTAGAGAATCGAAGAACTGAAGAAAAAAAGTCAAACTCGCGATTGTCGTCTGAAAATCAGAGAATCGAAATCGAAGAAACTGAAATTGTTGTGAATCGATCGAGATTAAGCGATTGATTCAAATCGAAGGGAGAGATCGAGGAATCGAATGAGTTTCTTCTGAAAAATAAAAATTGTGAAGGAGTCGAGGAATCGAAATCGACAGAGTATTGAGGTAATTTCTGTAGAATATCGATCGATTACATTGCGGTAATGAGAATCGATGAGAGAATCAAGGCGATTCATCTGTTGTTAACTGTTTTTTATTATCGCTTTTGTCGATCGAGTCGTATTGAGATGTTATCGTTTTCTGCGGATACACTCATCATTTGGCTATCGTTGCGACGTCGCAGATCGCCGAGGATAGTCGAGTTGATGGAAATTCAACTTCATTTTTGTATTGGTTATGTGTTGGTGAATCAATTTTGTGGCGTTGAGATGAATCTGTATCATTTCGTCATTTCTGTGTTTGTATTATTATTGCGCTGCTGCTGTTTCTAGTATTAAAGTAGCATTAGTAGTTGCTGGTGATGCAAGTTTATTCACATGGATCCAGAAGTGATAGTCAAGATGGATTCAAAGATATGTTCCTGTAAACTTAAAATGTTAAAATTGAATCGTGTTGGTGAATTCGAATAATGGAGTTGCTGTTTTGATATCTGAATTAAATAAGTGTAGAGGCTGAAATAATAGTGAAGGAAATAATGGAGTTGTTGTTTTGATAGTTGTTGATGTTGCTTTACGGAAAATATTTTACTTGCCTTGTCGGCTAAGAACAAGGCTGGAACAATAGATCGATAGAAGGATCGAGGAGTTCTTAGCGACAAATAGACTGAGAACTGAGGGATACTTCATCGAAGACAATATGGATTGAGTTGAAGCTCAATTCAAAGAGTTATTCACAGGTCGATCAAGTGTTAGATTATCTGTTTTTATGTATGTAGCTCAGGATAGGAGAATCGAAGGATTTCTAGCTGGAATTGAACTAGAAATTGAGGGAGACTCCGCTGCATATCCGAGCTTATTATAATAGCTTGCGTGATGAGAATCGGGGGATTCTCTAGTCCGAATGAGATTAGAGAATGAGGGGTTCTTGCCGTCTAGCTTGCGTGATGAGAATCGAGGGATTCTCTAGTCCGAATGAGACTAGAGAACGAGGGGTTCTTGCCGTCATTTTACATAAGGAGAATCGAAAGATTCTCTAGTCCGAGTGAGACTAGAGAACGAGGGGTTCTTCATTATTGTTGTGGGAGTCGAAGCTCGCCTTGATGCGATTGTGTTCTTTGTTTTACCTCTGTTATTGTTGCGGAATTTGTTAGTGCTTCTTGTATTCTGATCTTTGCTCAGTTGTTGATATTTAGTGCTGCATGAAATTCTTTATTGTTGCTCTGTGGTGGCTCGAGTTTTGCAACCAGGACTCAGAGGATCTGGGAAAATATGGTTCCAAAACCTTTGCTAGTCTTTGTTGTGCCTACTGTTGTTTTGTTTTTTTTTGCTGGTTTGGATGTTTTGTTGAGCATATATCAGCCAATGCTAATAATGTGTGCGATGATCTGTCCGAAATTGGTTCTGTTTTGGATGAATTACAGAGAATGGTTTTTGATCTGGATGGCAAGTTGTTTTCTTTGGAAGATCAAGCCAAACAATGCAATTCTTGTGGAGGACAAGCACTTGTCTGTGTATGATGAGATGTCAGCCAAGCCCACTGTTGAATACATTGTTGGAGGTGTGACACAAAACTTAATCAAAGTGGCTCAGTGAATGCTACCATTTCCAGGAGCAACAAGTTACATGGGCTTGGTTGGAAAGGACAAGTATGGGGATACCAACTGCAAACTGCTACAAGTTATGCTACTGCTAGTGTTATTTACGATGCTGCGCTTTGGTGGGTACAGCTGTTGTACTGGACTCTTCTTACAATCTATCTTTATTGGTTGGAATGGGAGAGAAGACCAGTTCAAGAAAGACATGAGAGAACTTGGTTGTTCCATTCACAAGAGAATATAATTCGGATTGATATGAAGTTGGCAAATGAAGATCTGATTTTTCTGGTGCTGATATGGATGCAAAAGCAACTGCTGGTGTGGCTGCTGGGATGAATGCATCTGTTGTGCTGTTGTCTAGTATTGTTTCCAAGCTAGGACTGAAACCGTTGTTTTCAATGCCTAGCTTGAGGGGGCGTGTTGAAGATATGGATGTTCATTAGTAGTATATTGTCAGTATACAAGTATTATACACTCAGTTTATTTTATAGTGTAGTTTATAGTTTACTACTTAGTCTTTAACTTTAGTTACTTGTAGTCTAGTGGTCATATTTACAAGAGTGGCTATAGGGTAGCAATGCAAAGCTAGTAGTATAAATAGAGGGTACATTTTGTATTTTACTTTTTAGAGAGTATAATATACAAAAACTGAAGAGCATCGTATTTTTGCTCCCCAAAAGAGCTTTCTCTCTCGTCTTCTTCATATTCACTCCTCAATTCCTTTTATCAAATCTAGTCGATCACGTGATTGTTAACAGTAATTGATTCTCTCACTATTGTTGATGATTGTTCTAGAATGGCATGGATTTTCTTAATAAAAATCAAGAGGGGTGTTCTTGTCATTTTGCAAAATTTTCTGAATATGGTGAAAACTCAATTTGATGCATATGTAAAAATCATTAGAACTGATAATGGAACATAATTTCTCAATAATGAATGCAACACTCTTTTCAACTCTCTTGGCATTGCTCAGATAATCCGCAATCATTGTTAGTTATATAAAGTTTCCATTGTCCTATATAATTCAGTGGATGCTCATTATCTACAATTGGTTGGCATACAAAGCTATGAAGACATCCTTCATCTAATAACAAACAGTAAATATAACAGGAAAACATCATGTCTGATCTCTAGAATCACGGTAAGGATTGCTGGTAATGATGTTGATATATGTTTTTGAGGTATAAGAAAAAAGAGCAACACGTCGATGCATAAAATTTCTATTTGAGCTATAAAATAATAAAGAGAGACAGTGAAAGGTTGAAAAATTGCCACCTTGGAGAGATGGTGAGACATAAGTAGGCTGGCAGACACATAGGAGACAAGAAGAAGAAAAGAAGGGAGGTGAGGTTAGGAATTATACCGAGGAAATGGAATTTCAGGGTTAGTAAGAAAAATGGTGGATAACAGGGCAAGTGTTAGATCCAAAAAGTAATAAACCAACTTATGACTTTTTGCTTGTTTTGAGTTAGTTATTTAGTTAACTTATTTGACCAACATTTTCTCCTTGTCAATGTCTGATCTAGGCAAGTTGAATTACTGATTTTGATCTAGCACTGGCTATCTTTCAGAGCGATCAGCAAAATTGTATCAAAATGGAAAATTGTCAAAAACGATGAAACTACAAAAAGGAAATAGAAACTTATTAAAAGCTGGAAGAGAGTGACAATAAAGCATCGTCTAATATAGCTGCCAAATTTGAATCATGTTATAAATGCAGCAAAAGAAGACAAAAACCAACGCGAGCGAACTATTCATAAGTGAAACATGAACAAAAACATGCCGCCACTCGCAACTCTTCCGATCACCATCTTAAGCTTCAGCAAATCTGCCATTAAAAAACAAATTGATATGTGCACTATCACTAAACACATCCAAAGGAGAATTTTATGAGTTTTCAATAAGCAGATACACAGACAAGTTTTCAACCAATTATATGCTTACCCCAGTTCAGAAAGCTTCAAGTGAGCCTCAGCATAGTCAGCAAAGAATGCATCTTCATCCTGACATAAGCAAAAATGTTGCTCCTATCAGTCATACAGCCAAGCATTTACAACTTAGATGAATAGAATTTTACAGTTTATATGTACTGACCGCAGCATATTTCTCAACAAGGGGGCGGAAAGCAGGATCAGAGAGGAGAGCCTTGTCTGATGGCAACTGTAAAAGCCCTTCTGTTTCCCCACTCAAAAGTTCCCTGACAATAATAAATGCCGTATTAACAAAATGGATTGATAACAGTTTGCAGTTAAACAGTATCCCAAAAATGGAGAACGGAAAAAAGACATGTCTGTTTAGTATTCTTACTTAAAGTAAGAGTTGTCAAAGATGAGAGGATTAGCGGTCCAAGGTCCCTCAAAACCAGAACGCTCCTTGTGGCACCTTCCCTGGAGAAAATATCACAAAGAAAATAAGTATGTAGGAATAGAACCTTGCAATAAATAGGCTTAAACGGTAAAAGCAGGCAACAAACCAAGGTATGGGCACCAGAGAGTGCAACAATATCCTTGTCAGAAAGACCCATTTGTTTCACAAACACATCCCTCAAGTGGTCAGAGCCTGCATTAGGTTTACATATAATTATCATCGCAGGCAAATTGTAGGAAATCTTATGTTCTGCAATCAACATCTACTCTGTAAAGCTACCATAAGACAATTTGCAAAGGAAGAACTTACCCTTGGTGGCATCAGGCAGGCGACCTTCAACAGGTGGTTCTGGTTTGTCCTGGCAAAGCAATATTAACATAGATTCAAGATTTCACCAAATGAGTAATTGTAATATTGATAGACCAGCATGAACATTTTAATGAAGGACAAATTGCAAAAAGAGAACAGTCGCCTTACAAATCATTAAAATATGGAGCAAGAAAACAGATGCCAGAATAAGCACAAAAAAAAAACAGGGAATTCACAACAACCGCACATTTTGAAGATATAAACCTTTTCAATAGTGAAGCATATGTGCATATCATAATGTCTTAGTTAACCAATACCGTCAGGGAAATATTTTACTAACAATATTGGATAAGACAATTGCCAAAAGCATAAAATTTGGATTGAAGTTGCCAGTATCACATGTCAGTGTTTCCTTAAATATCAGGTCTCAAATTTGAAAGAAAAAACGATACATAGTCAAATAAAATTGCTATAAAGCAGCAGAGACAATCTGACTAACCTCTCTACCAGGGTGAAAGGGAACATCAGGTCCTCCAGTAACTTCAACAGCAACAACACCAGCCAACTGCACCAAAAAGAATAACAAGTCAGTTCTGCACTTTGTTTAAGCAAGTCAAATAACGTCAGTTCTAATAATCAGTACAAGAGTACATACTTGATAGAAATCAGCATAGGAGAGGATGAAACTGCTCCCTAATGGGCTCCAAGAGTCTCACAGCAATGTCAATACCATTGTTTGCTCCATGTCCTTGTTCAGCTTTGAACCTCATGGTACCAAAAGGACCTCCAGTTTTAGAACACACATCATAGGTACCAGCAGAGTGCCATCTGAAACAACACAAAATATCTTCAAGGCCATGAACAACATGAAAGAAGTTACTACTACCATCTCAATTCACACGACACTTCCTATTTCAAATATTCCTAGATGTGTAATACCATCCTTTTATACACAATTCTCAAAAATTACAATTTATTTTTATTGTTGAAAAGAATTATGTTAATCAGAAAAATTACAATTCATTAAACTATCTGACCAAATGTATTGTATTCACTGTCAAACTAATCACTCCACCGTTATTTAAAACATAGTTCCACAATATTAATTAATATAAAAAATGCCAAATTAACTTATTAAATACCATGCCAAATGGAGGAGAAATTACTTCTCTTCAAGGCCATCGAACAACTTGCCCCTTCTTTTTTCCTCGGAAAAAAGTTACTGCTACCATCTCAATTCACGTGACACTTCCTATTTCAAATATTCCTAGATGTGTAATACCATCCTCTTACACAATTCTCAAAAAATACACTTCATTGTACCATTTGATCTAATGTATTGTATTCACTGTCAAACTAATCATTCAACCATTATTTCAATCCTAGCTCCACTTATCATTAATATACAAAAATGCAACAACATCAGCAACATATAATACGGAAACAAAAGTATGCAGACCTTACCCCTACCTTGGGAGGTAGAGAGGCAGTTTCAGATAGACAATCGGTTCAAAGACAAGGAAACAAAAGTAATACGGAAAAAGAAATAACATATAATAACAGAAATAAGTCTGAGAAAAGAAATAATAGCATAACTGCCACAAAAATCATACACTAATCGAAGTAACAAGAAACACCAAAGTAATAACCAGACTCAAAGGACAAGAAACTGCCAGAGTAATACTATAAGTACAAGTATGAAAAGATACATGACAACGCTCAACTACCTACACTCTACCGTAATCCAAGTCCTTCATATTAAAAAAGATGCTAAATTGACATATTAAAAGCCGTGCAAAGGGAGGGGAAATTACTTCTATTTTGTATATTGATCAATTCACTAGCATTTCATCGGTCTGTTTAAACATTTACAAAATCTGCAAAAGCAGCAAGAAACCAATTGAAGAGAACTTACGCAAGACGGAGCATAAGAGGAGCACAATTCTTCTCAGCAATGAGTCCTCTGAGTTTTCTCTTACATTTCTCAACAGCCTTAAGGTACTCCTCGCTCACGGTGGGATAGCACTTACCCATAGTAAATGTTCTACACAACATTTAAGCACACAATAAGATCCAAGTTTCACAATCCAATACACAACAAGATATTAACTGATCATATACTCATGTTACACGCAAAATACATACCACTACTTAAATCGACTTCACCTACCTACTAAAATGTACTAGTTAAAACATGAAAAAACATATATGTACATTCTTTTCTTGAACATTTTATCAATAGTACTCCCCCTATTCATGTCAGGGTACCAATTTATAGGACACACTTTTCTTTTTAGGTAGGCACAAAAAGAATAACACATTTTCTTATTTGACAAGAATTTAATTTTTAATTTTACATTGTACGCTTAACACACATATCTTTTGATTGTTTTAGAACAGTATTCATTTTATATCTTAAACTCGGTAATCAGTCAAACTACATAACATAAATTAGGCAGAAAACGTCTATACATCAACACATATTTCACAAGATCAAGGCCACATAAAAAGTGAATGAAATATATATAACTAAAATAACACAAATTAAGATGTGCATTAGAGATCGATAGATAAAAACCTGAAGGAGGCGAAATGCAAAGCGTTAAACCCTAGAAAGAGCAGTGGCACGAGCAGACCACAAGCACTGAAATGAAAATGATTTTAAGCCAAATGGTAGAGATATAATAAGGAACAGAAGTTTCTAGTAGGTGAATGTAGACCATAGGATTAAGATGATCGTGTGGCTAAGATTGAGATCTGAAGTAGACGGCTGAGATTGGTTTTATATATAGAATGTAATCAATGGATTTTTTCCCTTTTTTTATCTTTAACGGATTCGTTGCATGGTAGGTGAGGAATTTTGGATTTTTTTCTGAATCGTGGACTCCATCACAATCATGCCGGACTTTTAAATTATTATATCAAATGACTAAAACGTCCTTAGTGCGACCGTCCTGAAGGGAACAATTCATTGTTATGTTTCTAAGAAAAAGAATAATATACACAACATACATCAATAATCACTTAAATTTATCAGTAAAATTCATTTAAATACTTGTTTTGATTGAGCATCTAAACACATAATAAAATATTTTTATTAGACACTTATAACTCGAATTTTAAGAAAAAATATGCGCACGCCCTCAAATGTTCATTACCTAAATTAATTAATCACTTAAAATATGTCACCTCATTCAATTATGTGCACTAGCCTAAACAAGTCACAAAACTTCAGGCTTATTCTAATTAATGTATGTGAAATGGACATATTTTATGTGATTAACTTATCAACTTAATAGACGATTGAGAGTATTGACATAAACTTTTTCAAAATATAAGCTGAAAGTGTTTAATATAAATGTTTTATGTGTTTTAAGTATTCAATTGAAATATATTATAATTTTAAGTGTTTAAATGAAATTTACTGATAAATTTGAAGCGTTAGTTGATATATTTAGTCAATAAATAACCTATCAATAGGAGCACATAGAGGGTAGGCAGGTCATTTCATAAGGAAACATCTTTACAACCAAATGTGAACGCCTGAAGGGTATCAAAGATTCCTCTTAAATAAATGAAAAATTTATGATCTCCACCTAGCTTGTGTCCTCTTTCTCTCACTGCCCAATTGCTTTTCATGTCGTGGCGTGAAAATGGTCACATAACTGAAGGACCGCAGGCACCTTGACCAATAAAGTTGCTTCCTTTTGTTGATACTGACAGCAAAATGGAAGAATGATATGGTTCGACGTCCTAGAATAGTGCCAACTTGGGCGTCTAATTGGCTGCCCTTGAATCTTACCATGTGGTATCCACACGTAGGTGTCAAAATTATCCAAACCCAAATGACCTGTCCAATTCGTTCAAGATTTCATGGGTTTGGACAAAAGTGATTTTGATGATGGATTGGTTTGGCTAGCCCAAGTTGACCCATCATAAATTAACAGCCCAAATGAGCCCATAATTATGCCCAAACTTGACCAATCAAAATACTTAATTTTAATGATTAGAGTTCCACTATAGATTAAAAAAATTATTTATAAATAATTATTTAAATTTATTATTATTATTTGAGCAATAAAAATCGTGCCTTTGTGCCATCAACCATACCTGTGCCTCAATGACAACCAACTTTGAACTACTGCCGCGCACTTTCTCTACTCCACCCGCCACCTAACCTTCCACTTCCACGCGCTTACATACCTCACTGCAGTTCTCAATTTCAATTTTATATTTTTAATTATATAAATAATTTATAAAAATATGAATTTTTCTTACCTCATATCCATCCACTCCGTCCTCAAATTTTTATTTCATATTTTTGTTATTTTTATAAAAAAATTATTAAAAATATGAATTTTCTACCTCCCCGCCTACCTCCACTTACATCCTCAAATTTCTATTTTATATTTTTGTTATTTTTAAAAAATTATTAAAAATATGCAAAAAATCTTACCTCCACTACTCCTCCACTTTTAATTCTCAAATTTATATTTCATATTTTTTGTTACTTTTATAAAAAAAAAATTATTAAAAATATGAAAAAAAATTATCTCTCCTACCACTCCAGCCTACCCTCACCGTCCATTTGTGCAGCATTATTATAATTTATATTTCATATTTTTGTTACTTTTATAAAAATAAAAATAAAAATGAATTGTTTTCTTACCTTAGCCTACCCCGCTACCCATAATGACCCGTTCTCAAATTTTTATTTCATATTTTTATTACTTTTATAAAAAAATTAAAAATGTGAATTTTTCTTACCTGACCCCATTTGCTGCACTTTTATCCTCGGTTTATATTTCATATTTTTTATTACGTTTATAAAAAAAAAATATTAAAATATAAAAAAATCTTACCTTCCCTACGCCTACCCCCTTTTACCTCAAATTTCTATTTCATATTTTTACTTTTATAAAAATATTGATTTTCTTATCTACTACTTTGCCTCATAATTTCTATTTCATATTTTTTTACTTTTATAAAAAAATTAAAATATGAAATTTTATCTTACCTCCCACCTTTATCTTACCTATTTTAACCATCACGCATACACCCGATCTCGAATGTAATTTCTATTTTATATTTTTACTTTTATAAATAATTTATTAAAAATAATTTTTCTTACCACCATACCAGCACACCTACACCTACCCACTCGCTTTGATCCTCAATTTCTATTTCATATTTTTGTTACTTTTATAAAAAATTAATTAATTAATTTTTCGTACCTCTACCCCACAGCCCCACGCCTACCCGCGCCCCACACCTTTACCACGTTCTTAAATTTCTATTATTATTTTTACTCTATAAACAATTTCTAAAAAAATATGAAATTTTTCTAACCATTCTGCCTTTAACCTACCCCACACCACTTTGTCCCGTTCTCGAATATCTATTTTATATTTTTTACTTTTATAAATAATTTATAAAAATATGATTTTTTTACCCTAAGCTCGTATCTACACTACCCTTCACTTTGCTTCCTCAAATTTCTATTTTATATTTTTTTGTTTTTATAAAAAATGAAAAAATTCTTAACAATATTATTCTTATTTTTAAAATAAAGATATAAAAAAATGAAATATCATAAAAAATAAAATAACATCATAGAAGGTAAATTTAAAATTTATAAAAGTAATGGGTCAAGTTGGGCAAATTGGGTTATGACCCATCATTTAACTCATCTTGACCCGCCCATCTTAGCTCATGTAAGTTTTGAGCGGGTTGGGCACTGACCCATCTACAACTTCAGCCCATGTTGACATTCGACTTGACTAGACGAACATCATCACTCTATCATGCGTATGGAATTTAGATTAATTAGTTACTCCGTCTCAAATTATTTGTCGTGATTATTAAAAATAATTGTCTCTAATTATTTATCGTTTTAGAAGTTCAAGATATATTTAATTAATTTTTCTCTATTTTACCATTTGTCATTAATGAAGATGATGCCTAAATAGAATAAGCATTTAATGGAGAGAAATTATAACTTATACATAAATAAAGGTAAAGTATGTCAAATACCTTCCTAATTAATATTTCTTAAAGGATGTGTAAACCAAAAAATTGACAAATAATTTGAGTCGGAAGAGTACCGTTTTAGAAAACAATTGTCCCAAAATGCCAATTTCTTTAGGAATTCAAGACAAAGTATTTTTTTCAATTATACAACTTATATTAAAGAACTATTTAACAGTTCTCAATTCTCAAGAAACGTCTAATAAATAGGGATAACTTATTAAATTGTATTTATTATTTTTATTAGTGGGCATGAAGAAAAACTAAAGTGATCGTTATTTTAAGAGAGATGGATTTAATATTAGGACATGTCTGACCAATCAAATTATTCACTTTCTTTCGACCATCATAACTAGCATTACCACCTTTAACGATGTTCTAAAAAGGCTGGCGGAGGCTTGTGAACGACCGCTAACGCAGCGGCTAGGTGGGCGCTGAAGCAGTTTCTAGGCGGGGCCTAGGCGGATGTATTTTTTTTAATTTTTTAAATATTTTACATCAATTATATATATATATATCATATATGCATAAAATATATAAATCATAAAATCAATACATTCTTAAGTAGTTAATAAATTCATAAATCATTAAAGTACCTTTAAGACGAACGACATAAGCAAAAATGAAAATTACATGTCTTCGTTACGAGATCTCAAATATCACGCTCTTACGTTGTCAGGCTCAAAGTCAAACTCCTCGCCATCATCTCCGCCGTCCTCATGCCATCGGATACAAAATCATCTTCTTGGGCTCTCTTACTTAAAACTTCTTGACATTGCGGCGCTCGGCTTGGTTGCAATTCTTCATTTGCTCCAGATGTTTCACTAAACAAGCCTCGTATAATCCGAGCCGGTACCACTCCTCATTTTCACCTTCGTCTTCACCTCCATCAACAATTCAAGATTGTGCATAAGTAGCCTCGTTTGCTGAAGCCATCAATTTTGTCACCCAGCTTCTTCTTCTTATTCACGATCTTGCATTGAATTGAAAATAGACTAGATTGTTCATCCGATTGGTATCTACTCTATTCCTCTTCTTTGTGTGAATCTACAAAGAAAATATAAAGACTTAGTAACTAATAATAATATACAATCATCATTATTAAAAGACTTAGAAATTAGAATGTGAATTACCCCTTCAAAGACACTCAAATTTCTTTCACAATCGGATGAGCTTGTTGTCAAAGAAAGAATCTTTTTCGCAATCTTTTGAAGATGAGGTGTATGATTGTCATAGTTATTCCACCATCCAACTATAAATTCAAAAACCAAAAACATTATTAATATTTAATATTGAAGCATTAAACATTCAAATTTATAAATTATAATTTATAAAAAATTAAAAAGAGAGATAGTCATATTCATACTCGGATCATATTTATCATCATTGTTTTGACATCCTTTAATAGCTAAAGGTCTTCGAAATCCACTTGGTTCTTGTACTTCGCGAAATCCACATTAATCACTTGGTGCTTGCATATCCAAGTCGGATGGAATCATTCAATACAAGTAAAGATCTAATCCATAATAATTTCATATTCTTAGGTGACCGTGTAGAGGATTTGTTATAAGTAGTATGAATTCAGGTAGTCAAATGAAGTGGAGTATTAATCGCCCCTTTCCTTTTGAATCCACTATGTCAAGTATAGGCTTATACTTGTCTTTCTATACCTTAAAGTTTCTTTAATCTCGTTCTTTGCTTTTAGGATTTCACCATAAACAAAGCCCGTAGTCGACTTCACGTCTCCGTCAACAAGTCTAAGGACTTTCGCGAAATGGGTAAATACGCTTGAAGCAAAGAGCAATCCCGTTCAAAAGCCGGTTGTACTATGGTAGCGTATGCGGCTTTTCCGTAACCAGACCGTTTGGTCTTTTCCCGTGCGTTGGGTTTACCATTTGTGACTCTTCTTTCTTTTCAATTAAACTTTGCAATGTTAAGAAAGTCGTGGCAACTCTAGTTACTCCAGGACGTATTTTCTCCATCTTTGTACATTTTCTTATCAATGTCAACGTCTTATGATGAGAGTAGATAAACACGGTAAAAAAATTTGTTTTTGAAATTACATTCTTGAAATTAGGAAGCTTACCAATTCCTTCAAGCATAAGATTCATTGTGTGAGTGGCACATGGAGTCCAAAAGATTTGAGGCCTCTTTTGTAACAATAATTTCGCGGCCTTCAAATTATTAGAAGCATTATCGATCACCACTTGAACCACATTTGAACTGACATTTTCAATGCACTCGTCGCTCGTCCACATAATCAAAAATATATTCCCCGATATGTGCATCTCCGGAAGCCTCTTTAGATGAAAGAAAAGTTGTCCTAATTGGACAATTTACGCACAAATTCACTATACTTCTTCTATTTCTATCACTCAAAGCATCGGTCATGATAGAACAACCACTCTTTTCCCATTCTTCTTCTTGATTCTTGAGTGATAGTTTTGTTCTCTCTACTTCTCCCTTCAAGAGTGGCTCTCTAAGTTGGTATTGGCTAGGAGGACGGTATCCGGGACCAAATTGTCCAATCGCCTCAACCATTCTCTTAAAGCTATCAATTTCCACCGCATGAAATGGAATGGTGACTAATACACCCGCTTAGCCGCATATTTGTGCACTTGAAGTGTTCTTTCTTTGGAAAGAGCATCATGTATGTTTCTTTGCCTAGTTTTTGTTCTTTCGTCCATCTGACTATTGTTGTGATCGATTTTGACCGTTTTTATATATTTATTGCAATTTTATGTGTTTTAGGACCTGACACTCTAATCATCATTTTGCATTTTTATCTTTTATTTTTAATTAAGCATTATCTCTTTGTTAATATTATGTTTATATTATTATTACAAATCATTTATTTTAATAATATTTGCATCTTTTAAATAATTAATTGACATCCACTTTAATTTTAATTAGACATTAAACATTTGTCTAAATATTATATTTTTATTATTATTGCATAAGCCTTGCATTTTAATAATTTTGCATATTTTAAATAATTAACGCTTTGCATTTTGTCAAATCAGTCGATGAGACTCAATCGAATCATTCAATCAGCACCATTTTTTATTTCATCAAACACACTTTTATTCCCCACGTTTTAAATTTCAAACCCCACTTTTCATTTTCCCGAATACCAAACTCTAATCTACCCATATATAATAAACCTTACAAGAGAAGGGGCCGCGACACTTCAGTGAAAAAGAAGGGCGTGACCCGTTTTCCATTTGAACAAAGAAAAATCATCCTCTCGCTCATCTCCTCGACCCTTCCATGCGCGCGCGCTTTGCGGAGCTCAGCTCGTGAAAACCCATGACCACCGTGAGCGCCTGATAACAATACCGTCCCTCTTCCGTTTTAAAAAAAAAAACCTCACTCTCCCATGGTTCCGTCGCGCTTGCTGCCGTCGCGTTGCTCTTCGTCAGCGACCACAACAGCCGTCTCCGTCGACCGCGCGCGCGAACCAAACCTCGCCACGACCGTGTATCCATTCTTGTCTTCTACGCCTCGGGAGTGACCACCGCGTGGCGGAGACGCTGTTGGTTTCTTTTTGTTGTTATTATATATTGTGATTCGGGTTAACTGATTTTCTAATTTTTGCGTCGCGACTTACCGGAGTTCTGAAAAACTTCGGCGACATTGCTCTTGACTGCATTTTGGGCATCGATTGTTATCTTGGTTAATGGGATGGTTTTATGTTTTTTTTGGGGCATCTGCCGGAGTTTTAAGACTCCGGCGACGTTTTAAAATTTCAGCGAACTAGGCATTGGTTGTTTCCTTATTCGGTGAGCCACGGCATTGTGGTTTTGCTCACTCCTCTTGTTTTACTCTGCTCCTCTTGTTTCTTTGCGCTCAGGTGACCTTGTTTCGCTTATGGTTGTCCGTTTTATACTGCTTTTCGCTATTGTTTATTTGGGTATTATTGTTGGTTTTAGTCGACATTTTCGGCGAACTTGTTGCATTACTTGTGGTTGTTGTATCACTGACTATTGTTTCTTTTGCTTTGAGGTTTGTTTAATTTGTTGTGTTGTTACGATCTATGGGATTGGTTTGAACCTTGCTCTTATTGTGACTACTCTTTATTCGTGACTGTCCGTTGTTCATTGGGTTCTGTATTAATTTTAGGCGATTTGGGTTAATTTATTTACTGATTTTTGAGCAAGTTACTACACTTGGTATTTTACTGATTTTTGAACAAGTTACTACACTTGATATTTTACTTATTTTTAAATATAATGATGCATTTGGTATTTTACTTATTTTTAAATATAATGCTACACTTGGTATTTTACTTATTTTTAAATATAATGCTGCATTTGGTATTTTACTTATTTTTAAATATAATGATACACTTGGTATTTTACTGATTTTGAACTTGATACTACACTGGCCTACGAAGTATTTATCCGTCGATCTGGAGGCCTCCATGGTAAGCGAGACGGAATATGTGGGCGAGGAGGAAAGTGAAAAGATTAGACGAGAATGCATAGTATCATTCAGGGAGGTAGTCGGCCATGCCAGGCGATATTGGCTTCTCATGTCTTAGTATCCTTGGCATAACACTATTGAGCCATTATATAAAAATATATCTTTTCTGATATCTTACATATCGTCTATATATATATACATATATTGTGTTTGTTTGGTAATTTATTTATTATTTACTAACTCTTCTACTAAGTGTCTTTGTAGGTACCCGGAGGCGCACTCCAAAGTTAAAACATTCACATAAAATAAAATAAAAGCGAAATACCGCTAAATTCTCTTTATTCCATCTTTATATGATTATTTGCTTTCATTACTATCTTGTTAAATATATATTTATTTTAAATATTTGCATGTCTAGTTTAAATATCTCTTGGTTTGTTTAATAATTAAAACACACTTAGAATTGTAGATTGCATGTTAGCCTGATAACATTAAGCTAAGTTTGGCCAGACAGCATGAGTTAGCGGATCTATAGGATGCTGACCCTTCGCTTTAGGATAATAAAGAACCACACAGAATCTCACGTAGCTTTAGCGATTGCTTTAAATGGAGATCATTCGTAGTATTTTATGCTACATTTTTTTAGTGTCCTAATTCACTATAATAATTAGGTGGTGACTCCTTAAAATACATTTAGGAATCAACCATACGTAGCAGTAATCCCGTTTCCGACTCCGGTTGAAATGGGGTGTTACAACTATCATCGGTATTTATTTTGGTAGTATATCTATCCATAGGACCAAGAGAACGAGGTGGTCTCATGGTTCCTCCCTCTTCCATGTTATCAACGTCATGTGAATGTTGAACCTCCACCTCACTTCTTAAGGCTACATCCTCATCTTTCTTTCTCATCTTTTTGCTCGTCAGTCTTGCTACGCATCGTTCCTTATCTTAACTTCCAGCGTTTGAACAAGGATGTTTCCTCTTATGTTGGCAATATGAAGTTTAATTCTATAAACTCCCCGCTATATTCTTTTCACCTGACTTACACCTCAACATGGTTGGAAAGCATCGTATTCCATGATATATTATCACTTCTCTTTAATTTGGAAGAAGTCGACTCTTGATTTTCAATTGGATTAGAACTCATTTTTGCAACTTACAATAATTAATAACCTGTAAAATATTAAAATAAGTCCATTAACAAATCAAATAATCAATCAATAAAATAATTACTTTCAAAATGAGTAAATGACAAATATTCACAAATGACAAATGACAAATCATTCACTATATATTTATATTATTAACTTATTACTAGTCTATTTATACAATTACTAATAAGTTTGTAAGTTGTACCTAATTTATACTAAATTTTTATTATTTTTTCAGATTTAAGGCAGCAGGGCAGCAGCTCGACAAGGAATAATCGAAGAAAAAAAATCGGGTCGGGTCGCGGAGGAGACGCGAAAGTTTGAAACAGCCCGAAAAAAGAAAAAAAATGATGATTGAAGAGTGAAAGAATAAGAAATAGAAAATATGACGTAAAAGAAGAAAAAATATAACTAACTTTGAAGCTTGATTGAAGATTTTTAGGGCTTTTTTGTATTCTTGAATGTTGAATCTTGATTCTTGAAGACACTTTGATTTTTAGGATTTTTTTCGTTGTTCTCTCTCTCTCTCTGAAGTCGAAGATATTTCGATGAAGCAGCCCCCGTTTGCTGTTATATTGGGCAAAACAAATTGGGGGTAAAATCATAATTTTCCCCTATTAAAAAAATAGACTTGGACCGCCTAGGGCATAAGCGGGACGGCTTACCAGCGCCTTGGCCGTTTTTTAGAACATTGCTATTAACCACCTCCACCATCATAATTAGCACTTTCGTCAACTATCACCAACATTATCGTCAAACACCACATTTTCTTTAGTCGCCACTACCAACATTGTCAATTACTAAAATCAATCAACTCCACTATCATGATCGCCATGAATACCAGTACGTCGCGGTATTGGTGTTTCGTCGGATTAAATACTGTGGAATTTACAAATTTATGTTTCAAACTCGGCGGCGTTGAGCGTAGTATAATAAGTAATGAAAATACAAAGCACAGACTAAATGTGAAACCGGACGGAAGACTTACATTTGAAGCAGCAATCGATCAGCGGTTGAATGCATTACTTTGTGTAGTCAGAATTACCTGCATGGCGTCCCTCGATTTGTAAGTTACGAAGAAGCGTGATGTAATTTGCTAAATCGGGAATCTAGGGATTACGTGAGTTTTAGAAGATATTGACTATATTAGGTTTTGGTGTGTAAAGAATGGGAGGTAAGCCTACATTTATAATTATGTGAGACTTTAGGGTTTACGTAAATTTGGGCCAACAAAACCTGGGTATTGAAATTAATTTGCCCAGAACACGCGCGTACCGCGGTTCCACTAAAGAGGCACCACGGTCTTTGCTCTGTGTTACAGATGCATGATCTAAAATAAGGCACCGTGATCATATCTATTTTACGCTACTTTTCTCATTTCTAATGTTAGGTCATCAATAGAACATATAGGTATCTCCTTACAATTATATCTTTCGCACGTTTGACTTAGTGTTACCGCCCGGGCCTTTACATATCGTCACTAATTACATTAGGATCTTGGAACTTCATGAAGTTGGCAGAAAGCGAACCCGATATGTAAGTTTAGCTACAAAATATGTGGTGAACTTATATGTGAGAAGATAAAATTCTTTCGTTAAGTGACACTCGATCAAGCTTAGGATGCATCAGCGTACATCGAAATGACGATTATTATAACTCATCTATATTAGTTGACGAGGATCGTATCACGAAATGTCGATGAATTGACCCGATGACTTAGTCGACGTAATACCGTATAGTGCGTGAGTGTTGCCAGAATATAAATTCAAGGAATGAATCCTTTCTTGGCTCGCATCTGCGCTTTAATCTACTCGTAATGTCGCGCTAAAACAAGTCGTGTCTCGACTATAAGCATTTGAGCTTAGGGCGGATCAAAGTACATTACTCAAAGCAAGATGATATTGACCTCGAGTCTAAGGACTTATCTCGCGCGTATCGATGACATTATAGATATATAACAAATAATGCGTCGAGGTATACGATCTTGACAAGTATCCGTATCGATCGTGAGTTGTCATAACTCGTGTAGTGAGACATATTACATCCCTAATGATATGATACATATCACGTATCGATATCACGTATCATCGATATCGATTTTGATGATCGTTAGTCGAGGTAATTTAAGAGTTACGTTATAACATTAATTCTCGCATCGTTAATAAACACGTAACCTCTGAGTGCGTTTATAGAATATTATAAACAATCGATTAATAATTCAACAAATGCAAATTGTCATAATATTAATCATCGTTAATATAAATACGAATGTGTATAAAATACATTGTGTCTGTCTGATTATCTGCAGGGCGTCGTATCTTTCGATTCTGACATGATCCTTCTATCACCATAACTATCACTATCACCATTCTGGTCACTAGCACTAACCATCATCACTACCAATCATTTCCACCATCACACAAATCATTTCCAAAGCGAACATAAATTTTTTTTTTATCAAGCAATGATTACATTTATTAAATTTATAATTTTTAATGTATAGTTACTTTTTTATTTGAATTGAATTTATATGTTAAAATAAATATACTATGCATATTTCAATGTTAAAAATAAAAAAAATAGTTATTCAATATTTAAATTTATAGACAATATCTTGTCATTCAAATATGTATTTAAATTCAAACATATTAATTTTAATGGAAATAAATGAGGCATGAGATGCCATCACTACTTGAGCACATTGGGTCGTGAAAGGCCCCTTCTGTCACCCAATTTCCATGCCACGATATGAGAAACAATTGGGCAGCGAGAGACGTGGGTGAATTGACTTTCATTATTTAAAGGAATCTATTATGGCATCCATGAGTTCACATTTGTTTTTAAAGATGTTTTAGTAAGAATGAATTTTGGGCTATTCAGCCAGCCCAGGCTTGTAGGGTGAAAATTATTCAGTCATATAAAGTCTGATTAAATTCCATTAATGATGTGAAATTTTTAACACACTCCATGCGTTGGATCCGTTAAGCTGGGCGTGGATAATATAATCTGGGGATCTAACATCGGTAAATAAAATTTGAATGAGGCAGCTACGATCACAGTGTAAGAATGAATCTTGGCTGCTTCGGCCACGAAAGCATTGTAGGATGAAAATTGTCAGAGTTAAGTATAAAGAATCGTGTTACATTTCGATGACGTGAGGCTCTTATGATTTTGCATTAAATGTCATGTCTACCCCTTATGTGCTTGTCTTGATGTGTCATTTTATTCTCGAAAAACATAACTATGATAGCAAGAATTTGAAATCAAAGCTTGGGTTAGATTGTGATAAATAGAAGGAAAAATATAAAAAGAACATGAGTAAATCTGTTCTTATAAGATGAGAATGATGATTTAAGAAGTCATGAAAAAAGAACATGACATAAAATATTATAGAAAATAATTTAAGAATATATTTGTCATTAACGAAATTTTTGATGGGTATAAATTGGACTAAAAGTAAGAATATATGTAATTTCGTCTCACCTTGTTCTCCTTTTCTCCCTATTTTCTGCATCGATATAATATAATATGGTTGGTGCTTGATTTAAAACATACCTTACTTTCCACTTGTAGTATAAGGTTTGTCAAAATCAAATACTACTGAATAATAGAAAAGTTTAAAAGAAATGAACTTTTAATGGAATTGAAACCATATACTATAAATGAAAAATAGTAAAAATACACGTAATTATTTAGAGTGCAAGTTTAATAATTATTATGAAAAATCAAAGAAATTAGTAAGGAGTAGAATAAAAGAAATTAGTGAGTAAACATGCAACAACATGCTCAGGTGTAATTCAAAGTGAAATCTGGAAGGATATGATGTACGCAGACCTTACCTTTAATTTTATGGGATAAAGAAGTTATTTCCACTAGACTATTAGCTCAAGAGAAAAAAATTAGGAAGGAAACCGGATGAATAATACCATGAGTTTATCATCATCCAAATTAGGGAGGAAGCAGGCTGATGATAAACTCATGGTATTATTCATTACGATGCTTTTGCATTTGGTCAAAACAATAACTACCTCATATTTGTAGAGAATTAAAGAAAATAAATAAATAAAAATATAATTATATTTCCATATAGGGCTTTAACTTAAAAGGAAAGTAAATATTTCACCATTAATGTGGACCTTAAATTTAACAGAAAAATAACTACCATAAACTATCTCTAAATATAATGTTTAACGAATTCATTAAGATTATTAAAAAAGGAAACCATTAAATTACATTTACACTATTATGAAACCAGTCTCAGACGTCTAATTCATCCTAATTGTTAAATATATTGATATACCGTGATATACACTTAATACATATATCACGGTTTGGGCCACAAAATAGTCACGGGTTGAAGGTCAGTCTCGGTCAGACTTGAATCCCAACCGTGTGGGCAGATATTGTATATATTTGGTGTATATTGTGTCTTAGACTTGCACCATAATTAGTCGTGTACTCTTACCATAATTGTATAGTTAATCTCCAAATAGAATCGAGTTTTAGAGTCTGATAGAAAAGAATTTTCCTATTGTAAATTGTATATATACCACTTTCATTAATAAGAATAATCAGAGATTATTTCTTTCGTAGTATCATGAAGTCTAGATTATTTCTTCCTTGCTTAGCCTCTCTCTCTCTTGATTTTCGTGAACTCCCAAAGAAAACCCTACCCCTCTCGGCCTCCACACACGAGAGCCCCACTTTAATTTCCTTCTCTAAAATTTTATTGCTACATTCACTTATGGTGATAAGAACACCTTTTATCACCTTTAACATTTTCTAACGTCAGAGTGTTCTTACTATTGTTCTTGACCTGAAAGCGTTCAATATGAGGCGTGGGCGAGTTGTTCAAGATTCATGCAATGACACGTCAAGTTCTCCGCCGTAATCCCTCGACTCGCAGTGCGGAGGGTGTGCCCTTGAAGGAAGATCGTAAATTATGGATTACTCTTGTGTGAAAGGTTCTCGGTGGATTTATGTCGCTATCTCTCTCGACCTCTTCTGAGCGATTATGGAACCTAACTCTTGGTATGGCTGCTTGGAATAGATTGCGTGATATATTCGGGATATGATTATTCCCGCATTGTCACCTTTGAACAGGAATTTTCTCAAGTCGCTATGGAGAATTTTCCGAACGTTTCATCTTATTGCAAACTACTCAATGACTTGGCGGATCAACTTCGCAACGCGGGTGCTCCTTTTAGCAATAGTCGTCTCGGTCTACAGATGGTTGCAAGCCTGTCCGAGGCCTATAACGGCATTGCTTCGATCGCCCGTCAAAGTAACCTCTGCAGGAATCTATCGAGTCGGCTCGTGCTACGTTGGAAGAAGTCGGTTTGACTAAAAAAACGACTACATGTACTAGCCCTGTAGTCATGATGATGTCCTCCACCAATTCTCCAGGTTTTATTGATAATTCGGGCAAAAATCGTGCTCATGGTGGCGGCAAAAATAATCATAAAAACAACGGGAAAATACGACAAACGTGGTGGTTCTGGCGGCACTAACAACGACAGCGGGTCTAATTCCAACAGCAGTGGGCCACGACCAGGTTGTGGGCACAGACGATGGGTAGTGGCCCGACAACGGCTGGACCCGTTCGTGTGTCGGTTCCCAGATGGTGTGACCCGATTCGGCCCGATAGTGGGCGATGACCCGATCTCGTCTTATTCGATTTGGCGTGTCGTGGTATAATTGTTGGTAATGGTAATTCAATTCCAATTCATGATTATGGTAATAAAATTTTATATCCCCTATCCGTCACTTGTCTTGAAAAATACCGCTTAATGCGCCAAAATTGATTAAAAATTTAGTGTATGTCAGTAAATTCACTTGATAATTGGGTGTCTGTTGATTTTAATCCTTTTAGGTTTTACGTGAAGGATTTCAAGGCAGAGTCCTCTCGTGAGATGTGATAGTAGGGAGATTTTTATCTATCACGTCACGTTTCATTTTCTCGAGTCAAGTCATGCCTTGACTTTTGCGATTCTTTTTGCTTCGCATGACATGCTCGTCCCAGGTCATCGGAGTGCGTCTATGTTGTTTAACTTTTAGTAAAAGACATGTTGTTTCTGCTTTTAGTATTCAATGCCTTAAAAATAGAATGTATAGTGGTTGAGTTCTTAACAAATTAGCGAGTTTGATATTTTTATTTTGCGGGGTGTTATGCAGTACAAATCAATTATCAATGAAGATGGGCGTGAAGACTTGTTGAAATATTGCAAGAAGAATGAGAAGACATTTAGACACTATCAAAGATTGCTCGAGATATGTTGAATATTTAAGCGTCATCAGCGACTTATGAAAGCGTTTCTGTGGAATGTTTCAAATATGAAACCTGAAACACTCATTAGCGAGTCGACTTGAATATTACAATTTTATTCGAGAGATTGGATTAAATTTGGCGTAGAAGTGCGGTCGATTAGAGATCAACGAAGAGGCGACTACAACTACAGCGAAATCTTATCAGGGAGCGAGGATCTGACGTCGAACAATTTGACCAACAACTTTCAATTTCAGCAGAAGATCGTGAGATTGTGAGGAAATTAAAAAAGTATGGTTGAATATGTAATTTTTTTAATCGCAATTTTACTATGTGATTTGCAACTTTTGAACTACGAAACATAGTTGCAATTTTGAAATTGTATTACAAAAAAATATATTTATATTAAATAATATAAGAGACACAAAAAAAGGCTTGAGATATTTTTATTCACTAACTGGTTCAATTATTTAAGTATTTAAATATATATTTTTTAAATTAAGTGTCTAAAAAAATTAAAATCCCCCAAATCTTCCTACAGGCCGTCCCCCAAATCCCATCTCCTCTTGGCGTGATGTGGGGCGGGGCGAGACTCTTCTGTCATTATCACGGTGTGCACGACCGTCGAGGCGATCCGAACAGTCCCGAAATCCCGTCAGTCCACTAGCCATCTTAGATTGTGCCGTTAACATTAGAACTCATGGAACAAGAATATTTTGTAGCTATTGATAGTGTTCAGAAGAGCGAGGATTTTGGAGATCAATAAGGATGATGACAACTCCGGAGATGAGCAAAAAGAGAACAAGTGTAGAAGGCTCATGGTAATAATACATAGAAGTAGGGATGACAAATGGGGCAGGGCAGGGCGGAGTTGGACAGGTCAAACGTTAAATGAGGCAGGTCAGGCAATGCTTAAATGGAACAGGGAAGGACGGGATAGGTCAAAAACATTTTTAGAAAATTCTAAATAGGGCAGGGCAGTTAATAGGGCAAAACTTTCTTTGTGCAAATTTAAAGATATAATATGTTACGTTGGGTTGTACTTGTTAGAATAGGATAAAAATTTATAAAGTTGTACATCTCTCTGTTACGGTCATATTGAGACTTTACGAGTTAATCAGACTTCTGATTTGAAAGTTATCCTTTATTTAAAGTTTATGCCTCGGATCAGTAAGAAATCTAGAAGGGAGAATGTATAACGTAAATCTTGTACAAATCGGTAAAGAATCTGAAAGTTTATGCTGAATAAAAGTTCTAGTTTTCTCTTTCTAGACAGTTTGATACTTTATGGGGATTAATCCGATTTACGGATAAGAAGTTATGACTGTTTTAATATTGTGTCTTGTTTCATAAAAATTATGGAGACCATTTTATAAGGTTGTTCTTGCGTGAATTTGTACGATTACACTAAGTATTTGAGGAGTAAACTTGGGATAGTGTTAGGTCTCGAGACCTTGACCAGCGTAAGAAATACCTTATTTGGATTCTGATTTGAGAGTTGTAACCCTTACAAGTGGGAAGTGCGAAAGGTTGAAAGAAAAAACATTTAAAAAATAAACAATTCATAAATTACTTGATATTAAGAAATTATGATAATAGACTGATTGTTCATCTATTTAAAAAAAAATTAAAAGAAGTTAACATAATAAATACCAAGTTGAAAGTGAAAAATAAAAAAATAACATAAGCGATGCGGGAGGCGGGCTTAACGGGACGATCTTAGGGTAAATTATAAAAAAATGTTAAACGGAGCAGGGCAGGTGTTAAGTGTATTTTGTATACACTTTTTAGTCATTTTTAGTTAGTATTTTACTCGCTTTTGTTGTGTTTAGTATAATATTAGTTTTTTTTCCTTTTGAGTCACAGCGATTTAAAAAGGTAAAATGGAGAAAAGGAACGAAGAATGGGCGTAAAGAGAATCAGTGAAAATGCGGACATTGAGGCCGGACGAAAGCTTGAGCGTGGCGGAACATGGAAGCCACAGCGATTTAAAAGGTAAAATGGAGAAAAGGCGAAGAATGGGCATAAAAGAGGAATCAGGCGAAAATGAGACATTGAGGCCGGACGAAAGCGAGGGTCGTGGCGGCGTCTGAAATCGAGAATCAGGGTCAATTTGACCCGGGAAGAAGGGTCCATGGGGCACGAAAATTGCAACATACTAAAGCCACAGGGTTATTCTAGGAAATGGAGGTCATTAACAAGCAACACATCACGGGGCGGGATTGAAAGCTCTGATTGGAGACTTTAGTTTGCGATACCTTTTTAATTCGGTTTATGTTTGGAATTGTATTAGTTCTTAGCGTGACTATGACTATGAGCTAAACACTTTATTAGGGCTTTCACTTTTGAATAAGGAAACTACATTTCTGACTTAATCGTTAGTTGATTTATTCTTGGCTTGATTAAGATTTATTCAATAATTGGTATGAATGTTTGATAGTTAATTGATCACTAATTATCATAATCTATATGATTTGAATCGAAGCGAGAGGAGAGATTTGGATATCTTTGTAATTGAATATACATAGGTTAAAATCATGACGAAAATACCACGATACTTGTGTAGCATTATAGGTTCTTGTTCTTAATCCTCACATGTGGTAAATCTATCATAGAAATATAGAAGGGTTTTGCACTAGGGTTGGCGATTATATATCTAGCGGAATATAAATGATCTAGTTAGCAGTTATCTTAATGTAGAAGAAGAAGTAATTCTAGTTGCATTAAGGATTGAATAGAGTGGATAGGTGAGAACGCTCCTTTGGTGATCGTATCATGTCATCATCGAAGTGGAGGTTGAAAAGCATTTGAGAGTATTGAGGGCTCTGGCTCGCGATTGGGTGGACAGCGGGACGTTAGAGGATAAGTCCCCTGCGATAATGCCAAAATTAAATGCAGAAGATGAGCATACCTCGGTTTGAGGCGCGAGAGGAGACTAAATCCAACCGTGAAAGAGGTGGTGAGAAAGAAATCACGAAATGGCTCGATGTTGGGGTAATTTATCCTATCTCTGACGGTCGTGGGTAAATACTGTGCAAATGGTACCCAGAAGGTGGCATGTTTGTGGTGACTAACGAAAAGAATGAGCTTATTTCATCCAGAACAACTACAGGGTGGAGAATGTGTATTGACTACCGCAAGTTGAACAAAGCAACCAGGAATGATCATTTTCTTTTGCCTTTTCTTGACCAAATATTTGAAAACTTGCGAGGACCTGACTATTATTGCTTCTGGATGGTTATTCGAGGTATCGTCAAATCACCGTCTCTCAGGATGATCGGGAGAAGACAACGCCATGCGTCACGCTTTGGTACGTTTGCTTTCAAGAGAATGTCATTTGGGCTTTGTAATGCACCCGACACCTTTCAGCGTTGTATGATGGCTATTTTTTCTGACATGGTAGAGAGGACTATAGAAATCTTTATGGATGATTTTTCTGTTTTTGGGTCCTCCTTTGACGAATGCTTAAAGCATTAAGAAGCAGTGTTGCAGCGGTGCAAAGACTCGAATCTGGTCTTTGAGCGGGAGAAGTGTCACTTTATGGTGCGGAAGATGCTCGTTCTTGGACCTGAATTTCTAGCAAAGGCATTGAGGTAGACAAGGCTAAGGTTTCAATGATCGAAAATTTGCCGCCTCGATTATCGGTAAAGGGATCGAAGTTTCCTTGCGTGGTTTCTCGAAGATTCATCAAAGACTTCTCAAAGATCTACAAACCTCTGTCCACTTGTTGATGAATGGGTTGCTTTTGAATTCAATAAAGAATGTCGACTTCCTTTCGGACACTTAAGGAGAGCTAACCTCGAGCAAATAGTCACTGCACCCATTTGGACACTCATTTGAATTGATGTGCGATGCAAATGACTCTGTGATGGGAAACAGTTCTTGGGCAGAGAATTGACAAGGTATTCGGTCGATTTACTATGCTAGCAAAACCATCGATGATGCTTTCGGTGAATTATCGACGGCAGAGAAAAGAGCTACTAGCCATATTATATGCATTTGAAAAATTAGGGCATACCTGCATTGGGAATAAGGTGATAGTGTACGACCACTCGGCCGTTAAGTATTTGATGACTAAGAAGGATCAAAGCCTCGACTTATCGATGTGTCTTTCTCTACTGAAATTTGACATGGAATCGCGATAAAAGGGAGTGAGAATGTGGTTTTAGACCACTTGTCAAGGCTTGAAGTGGAAGATCCATGCGCGAGGATGTGAAAATAAATTACTCATTCCAGACGAGCAAATTTGGGTGGTACGGTGTAAATTTACCTTAGTTGTGACTTTGTTAATTTTCTTGTTGCAAAAGTATTGCCTTGGGAATGACAAAGCGGCGGTGAAAAAGTTCTATTGAGGTAAAACATTATTCTGGGAGGAGCAAATTCTCTACAAACCTTTGTCTTGATCAAGTCATAAGGCGGTGCGTGCAGGATGAAATGCACCAAATTCTCCTCATTGTCACACCTTACAATGTGGTGGGCATTTTAGAGCATCATGGACAACAACCAGTATTGCGAGTGTATTCTATTGGTCGACCCTATTGAGGATGCAGCGCCCGTGAGGATGTGATCGTTGCCAAAGGCTGGAACATGTCGGCGAAATGAAATGCCCTGGCGGGATCTTAGAAGTGGAGTTGTTTGGCGTGTGGGATTGATTTCATGGGCCGTTCCCAGCGTCCTTTGGGAATCAATACATTATTCTCGCGATGGATTATGTGTTCAAATGGGTCAAGCGATCGCTACGAAGAGAATGATAGTAAAGCGGTCTTGAAATTCCACGGAAAACATATTCACGAGTTTGGCACTCAAAGCCCTGTCGGCGATGAAGAGAGTCATTTTGCAACAAGTAGCTTGACACCTTCTTTGGGCGTTCTGAGTCTACCGCGTAGCTTTGCCATATCATCGCCGAAAATGTGCGGTGAAATTACAAATGAAGCGATTAAACATCTTGGAGAAGGCGATGGATGGCTCGAGGAAGAATTGATCTGAAATTTGGATGATGCCTTTCTGGGGCTATGGGATGACTTTCAAAACTACCATTGGGATATCACCATACAGGATGGTCTTTGAGAAGGCATGTCATCTACCGATAGAGTTGGAGCATAGGGCATACTGGGCAATGAAGAAGCTGAACATGGATGCCCAAGCAGCGGGGCAGAAGAGGCTGCTGCAATTGAATGAGTTAGATGAATTTCGGAACAATGCCTATGAAATGCAAAAATCTACAAGGAAATGAGAAAGGCATGGCATGAGAACTTGACCTCAAGAGCTCTGACACAGGCAGCAGTACTCTTATTGACTCGAGGTTGAGGTTGTTCCCGAGAAAGTTAAAGTCAGTGGGCGGGGCCGTTCGTTGTGGAAAATGTTTTCCCTATAGTGCGATCGAGGCGAGAGGAAAAAAGGTGCTCCATTCAAAATGAGCAGAAGAGTGAAACCATACTTATTGAATGGCGTGGAACAAGCAACTCTACTATAGTCTCGAACCACGGTGAAGATGAACTGCGTCCGGCTAAAAGGCGTTAAAAGCGCTACTTGGGAAGCGACGATGTTTAAATTATGCAATTTAGTTTAAATATAACGATCTCGCTTCGATATTTTTGTTGCGTTGTGATGACGGTGAAAGAATTGGACACGAAGCCGCAACGTGAAAGCGGAAAAATGATGCAGTCGCGACTCGAGAAGCGAAGTCAGCGGCCGAAAGTTCAGGAGGCTACTGAAGTTATAGCGTCGCGACTCGAAATCTGAGGCGGCGCGATGAGAAATTTCTACGAAATCACGATGTCTGCTTGCCCGCGCCATTTTGAGCCATTATTATGCGTAAGTCGTCCCTTTTATTTTTGAGTCTTACCATTTGGGACAATGTGTCGTTTAAGTTTGGGGGGAGTTCTTATTTTATTTTATTTTATTTTATTTTATTTTATTTTTGTGTGTCTATCTTTGAGTCTTTTTGTTTCTTTTTGTGTTTTATATGAATTAATTTTTTTCTATGATCATGCATGGTGTGTTTACTTGGAACGCCTAATGAATTAAGTGAGATAATGTAATGTAATGTAATGAGAAGATAAAATATCACGAGCTTAAGTTCAAAAAACTTGTTAAGCGATTTCCGTGCTCGCATGAGTGCTCGTATCGTTCATAAGTAGTATAGTCAAATAAGGCCAAGATATCATCCTCAGTGATTTACAATTATTGTTCATCTATTTTATATTATTTGTTTAGCAATTGATAATAGAGTTGGTTTTTATTTAACTACTAGAATAATTGCAAGAATTAACTAAACTATTGAGTTATGTCGATTATGAAGGAATTAGGGCTTCAAAATCCTTGACTATTCACTCTATTCAATCATTAATGCAACTAAATTACTTAACCTTCTACATTAAGATACTTGATTAACTAGGTATACATATTCGATTAGGATATATAATCGCTCAACCACAGTGCAAAACCATACATATTTCTATGATAGGATTTACCACGTAGGAGGATTAAGAAACGATAACCTATAATGCTACACAAGTATCGGGGGTATTTTTAGATTCGCGATTTTAACCTATGTATATTCAATTCTGCATATCCAAATCTCTCACTCTCGGTTCTTGATTGAAATCATATAGATTATGATAATTAGTGATCAATTAACTATCAAACATTATACCAATTATTGAATAAATCTTAATCAGTGAAGAAGAAATCAACTAATGCATTAAGTCATGAAATAAAGTTTCAAGCAATTCAAAGGAAAGCACAATAAAGTGTCTAGCTCTAGTAATGAATCACGTAAGAACTATCTGATTTCAAACATAAATGAATTAAAAGAAAGAAAAGAAATGCCGAGAACTAAAGTCTCGATTGTAACTTAATTTTTGCCCTCGATGTCTTGTGTGTGAGAATGACCCGACCTCTATCATAGAATAATCCCTAGGGCTTTTAGTATGCTGCAATTTGCGTGCCCTATGGATCCTTCTGCCCCTGGCCAAATAAACTTTGGATTCTCGATTTAAGTCTGCGAAATGCGACCGTCTGGTGTGGCGTGGCGCTAAGTTCTATGGCTTCTCTGTTGTTCACGTATGTGATCCTGCTGGCAGCCATGTGCTCCCAGCTTTCGTGCAGATCTTGATTTTTGTCCTTTGGCCTTGGATTCTCTTTTTATGCTATTCTTCATTCCTTTTCGTCATTTACCTTTTTGAACCACTTGTAACTCAAAAGCAGAAAAGCAAACATAATACTATACTAAACACGATAAAAATGAGTAAAATACTAACTAAAATGACTCGAAAAGGGTATACAAAATACAACTTAACAAATACCCCAGACTTAACATTTGCTGCCCTCGAGCGAGGATCAACAAAAACAAAGAACGATAACAAAAGACTGAAGACTCGAATCAACGTGCATGAGATTGCTTAGAAACACATGAGCGTCGGTTGTGATAATATGTAGGAACATATGTAATATGAATTTAGCAATCTAGAATTTCAAGTCGGATATTTCGCGAATTCGTTTAAGTCACAATCGATGGAAGCATGAATACTGACCTATCGTGCGATTTTATTTCATTTTTCTCAAAGTTCCATGAGCTGTTTACTTGTTATTCTCCATAATCATAGCGTACATACTAGATATCTTGAACTTTTGAATTATAATGTAGGCTTAGGCATGAGTAGATAAAAGTTGGCATTTAGGCTCAATTACATATCATAGCGTTTTCTCATTCAACCATTTTGTATTTCTTTTTGGTATTCTTTTTCGTTCATACCTATCATTCCCCTTTTCTCTTTTTGAGAGCATGAAACACATTCACATAAGCACCGCGAACTTAAACTTTTATATATTTTTTTATTGGGGTGCATCGATTTTACTCTCTTTCGTATTTCTTTTTTTACTCTTTTCATCCTCTCTTGATTATTTCTTATGGTACCTGAGGGCGTAGGATTGTCGAAGAAATAACTTTTGTTTAGGCTCAAAGAGTGACTAGAGATCTGATTTATTGTCGGGGTAGGTAATGAAGGGTAAAAGGGTTATAAAGAAATGCGAATCATTTCACGGCATGTACATCTAACTATTTACGCCTCGAATAACAAGCTGACATCGCGTATGTTTTTCACAATTGACAATACACGTACTAAGCGTATAATATTCTAAATAATCGGGTTTTCATGAATCTTTGACATATCTAATTTGCACGCAATTTTTAACTTCTCATTCCATTACATTATCCCTTAATTAGTTAGGCATTCCATTATAAACCTGCGTGCGTGATCGTAAAAAAATTGACTCATATAAAACACAAAAGAAACAAAAAGACTCGAAGATAGACACGCGAAAATAAAAATAAAATAAAATAAGAACTCCCACACACGAACTTAAAGCGATACATTGTCCGAATGTGTAAGACTAAAAAATAAAGAGGACTTAGAACAATAGTGGTTCAAAATGGTGGTGGTAGGCGAGATCTGCATTTGGAGAAATTTCCCGTTGGCGTCGCGACACTGCGTTGGGGAGCCGTGTGTATAACCTCGCGATCTCCCGAACTTTGGTGGCCGTGTCTCGAGCGCGACTCTGCGTCATTTTCTGCCTTTCACGTTTTTGTGCTTGAGTCGATTCTTTCACTGTCGTAGGCGACCTGACAAAAATCAGAAAGTGAGACTATTACATTTAAACTAAATTGCATAATTTAAACATTGGGTTGCCTCACGATGGCGTTATTTTTAACGTCTTTTAGCGGAGACAGCGTGTTGCATGCTTGTGGTATGAGGCGGATAGCGAGTTGCTTTGTTCCGTCGTTCAATAAGTATGGTTCACTCTCTGTAGTTCGCTGAATGGAACACTTTTTCCTCTCGGTTTATTGCACCGTGGGAAAACTTTTCATGAATGACCACGACCACGGACTTTAACTTGCACGAGAACAAAATCGACCTCGAGTTGAATAGGAGTACTTGTTGCGGGTTGTAGCTCTTTGAGTCAAGTTCTTGTCGTGTCATGCATTGTCCTTTCGCATGTAGATTTTTACATTTCATAGGCATTGTTAAGAAATTCATCTAACTTCGTTCGTTCACGACTCTTACGCCCGACTAACTGGCATCCGTATTCGAACATCGTTTGATGTATGCGCGTGCTCCACTCCGCCATTAGATGACATGTCTTCGAGCCGTCACGTATGGTGACGTCTGATGGAGTTTTGAAAGGCATCATATAGGCCCGTAGTGCATCGTCGACTTTGTAGACCAATTCTTGTGGTCGTCCAACTGTCTTCTCGATTATGCTTTTCCTTGCTCTGTTGAAATTTGGTCGCCCGTTTGCTTGAGGGTGATATGGCAAAGCTACGGTGGTAGACTCTATGTGTATGAGTGTCAAAGTTTGTTGAAAAAATGACTCATGCCATTCTTGATGAGAGCTCTTGGAGTGCGAACTTTGGTGAATATGTTTTACGGAGAATTTCAGAGCCGTTTTATTATCATTCTCTTTCGTAGCTCTGCTTTGACCGTTTGGACACATAATCCGCTGCGAGAAAAATGTATTGATTTCCAAGGGCGTTGAGAGCAGGCCCGTGATATCAATCCATGCGTCAAACGGCTCGCTCTAAGATTCGGTTAGGGCATTTCGTTTCGCATGACATGTTCTCGGTTCTGGCAGCTGTGACGATCGTCATATGAAGGTGTTGGCGTCCTTGAATAGGGTTGGCGATAGAATCCCTTTGCAATACCATATTCTTTGTCGTGATACTCAAAATGCCGGCCGTTCTGATGTGAGATAATGAGTGAAATTTGGTGCATTTCATCCTCAGTGCATGCCGCCGTATGACCAGTCGACCTGATACTTATAGAAATTAGCTCTCCCGATGTAATGTTTTACCTCTGAATAGAACTTTTTCACTGTTGCTTGTCATTCTGAAGGCAATACTTTGCTTCTGAAAATTAACAAAGTCGAACGAGTAAATTTACGAGTACTGCACGAAACAATTGCTAAATGCAGGAAGAGTCATTTATTTACGCATCGCTTGGTGTTCAGCTCTCTTCCATGGCGCCTTGACAGCCAAAGTGAGTGCGCAACCACGTTCTCGATCCGCTTTTTATGCGGATCTCATGTCAAATTTTTGCAATGCTTGGCGCCCGCGTATAAATCGGGGCTTTGCGTCATTCTTAGTCGTCAACTCTTAATGGTTGAGTGGTGGGTGTATGCTATCACCTTATTCCCGATGAGAGGGTATGGCTGAATTTTTCAAATCGTATAATATGGCTAGCGACTCTTTCTCGTAAATCGCATGGTTCGGTGAGCATCGTTGAGGTTTTGCTAGCGTAGTAAATTGACACGAATCTAACATCGATTCTCTGTCGAAGCGCCCCATTTGCGTAGTCAACTTTGCATGTACGTCAGTTCAAATGAGTGTCGATCGGTGCGATGATTATTTCTCCGATCTTGAGGTTAACCTCTGCCTTAAGTATGCGAAAGGAAATCGACATTCTTTATTCAGATTCAAAGCAACTCCGTTCATCAAAGAGTGGACAGAGGTTTAGAGATCTTTGAGAAGTCTTTGATGAATGTACGGAGAAACCGGTGTGCGAGAACTTGATCCACTTATCGATCTTGGGTGGCAAATTTCGATCATTGAAACCTTAGCCTTATCTACCTCGATGCTTTCTGAAATCTTGTGTCGAAACGACAGCCTTAGTGCGCGTAAAGTGACAACAGCTTCTCCCGGTTATTTTGATTAGTCTTTGCATTTGCGGCCATACGCTTCTTAATGCTTTGGCATTGCGTCGAAGAGGACCAGCGGAAAAATCATCCGTGAAATTTCTATAGTCCTCTCCGCGTATCGGAGAAAAATAGCCGTCATCTGTGGCGAAAGTTGGGCGGAGTGCGTTACAAAGCCCGAGAATGGCATTCTCTTGAAAGCAAGCGTTACCAAGGGCATGTGAAGGTTGTCTTACTCACGATCTTAACGAGAGATGGGATTTGATGATTACCTGCTGAATAACCGTCCGAGGGGAAGAAATAATAGTTGTAATAATCGCGAAGCGCACTTTGACGTTTAGTCGAAAAGCGAAGAAATGATCATTTCTGGTTCGCTTTGTTAACTTCACGGTAATCAATGATACCTTTCTCCACCTGTAGTTGTTACGGATGAAATAAGCTCATTTTTAGATTAGTCGCCTGATCGTACGCTCTGCTGTGTACCCATTTGCACAGGGCTTACCCGTACAACTTTGTGGAGATGGGATAAATTACCCAGAAGTATTCGAGCAGTTTCGGGATTTCTTTCTCTTGCCACCTCTTTCGTAGGTTGGATTTAGTCTGTGCATTTGTGCCTCGATGGAGGGCTGCTTTCTCGTCTTACAGGCAATTTTGTGCAATTCTTGCGGAGGACTTATCCATCACAATGTGCATGTAGGTGTCACTGATCGTGAGCTTGTGAGCCTCAATACTCTCGATAGTTTTTTCAACCTCATTTGGATAGATGACGTGTCGATCCGCACGGTAAGGATGGTTCTCGCTAGATATTGATATGGTGCGAATGATCACGGTAGAGTTTTCAACTCTAGTTCTGGAAACGATGCGTGGATAGCCGCTATTACTCTGGCATGAAGTTCCTAGCTCCTCGTATTTTCTTTTAT